>CALZFC010000105.1:610000-682500 GCA_945643635.1 Allodiplogaster sudhausi
AAATAAAATGACTGTAAGCAGACGGATTGCGTGAGGACGGAGGAGGACGATATGAGGGGGGTGCCCTGTACTGAGCGGAGACCAGCACTGAAAGGAACACGACGGAAGGAAAGGAGCGACTCCTCATCTTCTTCGTCTCCTTCTCGGTCTTCTTCTGTCTTCTTCCCTCAGATTACCTAAAGGGGAAGCGAAAAGGATTCGACTGCATCTACATATGACTTCATTCAAAGTTTAAGAAAAAAGGAAACAACGAAATGTTGTTCGAACTCTGTTAGAAATTCTTTTCTTTCAAATCATTTTTATCAGAAATAATTAACAAAACGATTCGTTGACAATCATAGCACTCACAGACACTAAAAAAAGAAGACACATATCAACACGAAAAAATACTAAGTCTCACGAGAAGGACAGAGGAAGTGGAGGAGAAAAAGAACAAAATAGAGAGAGAAAAAGAGCGAGAGCCGACAAGAAAAAGAAATTGGGCGTAGGCGCCCTGTAATGCCACAGGAGTTTAGAAAAGAGAGGAAAACGAAGAGAGAGAGAGAACGAGAGAGAGGGAGAGAGAAGAGGAGAGAGAGAGAGAGAAGGTAGAGACGGAAGAGAGTAGAGAGATGATGGGGCGTGGTCGTGTACTCACATAGCTATTGAGATGGCGGCTGTGTCATTCGTTGTAGGCGTATTCTTCAAGCCAAGGATAACCACTGAGAAGGAACCGCGTGGCGAAGATTTCTCTCTCTCTCTCTCTCTCTTTCTCTCTCGCTCTCTCTCCCTCTCTTTCTCTCTATCTCACTCTCTCTCGCTCTCTCTCTCTCTCTCTCGTTCTCTCTCCCTATCTTTCTCTCTCTCTCTCTCTCTCTCTCTCTCTCTCGCTCTCTCAATCTGTCTTGCTGTTTCTCTAGCTATCTCACACATCCGTTTACTCTTTTCCGTTAATTCTTTTCCACACCCTACAATTCAACTCGTAACCGATGCCATCACATGTAAAGAGATGAGATGTAAGGCATAAAAGACCTATGTACATATGTATGTATATGCATATGTAAGTAAGAAGGAATTGGAGGTACACTGATGGTTTTCTAGCAAAAAAAGCAGACATATGAATAAAATACCTTATGGTTAGATAAATTTTGAAACAAAAACTTTAAAAAGGAAAGTCCTAAAAAGTTCCTTTTTATGAGTACTTTTAGAATAAGGGTGAATTAGTTTCTGGAAAGGATGATGATTCCAGAGAGATTCCCCCCCCCCCGAGTGAAGAATGGGAGAGCTTCATCCTTCTGTCCATATTCACTCACTCCCTCCGTGAACAGTCATCCAACGGAGTTGTTAACAAATACAAAAGATCCATGCAGATGGAGAGAGAGTATTAAATGGGAACTAACTAGTACGGGGCCAGAATGGAGCGGATAATGGAATAGAGAGTTAAAGAGAGTGCGTGAGCCAGAGAGGCTTCAAAATAGAGAGAGAGAGAGAGAGAGAGAGAGAGAGAGAGAGAGAAGAGAGAGAGAGAGAGAGAAATATGATGTAAGGAAAGATCATTCATTACCTTTGGGGAAAGCATTAAATTATAAAACAAAAACGATTAAAAGTACGCAGAATATATGGATAACAGATGTAATTCATAACTTTAAGAAGAACGGAACAGCAATCGTTGGAGTTATGAATTACTGGGAAGATGAACTAGAAAGCCAATGATATCATGGAAGGAAAGGGCGTTCCAACTGTATTGCAGCTGCACTTCAAGACATTATGCCATTCACTGCGAATGCTGCCAAAGAAGCCGCGCCACACCTTTCACTTCTCCAACTCTTTTCCCTTTCCCCTCTCTCTCTCTCTCTCTCTCTCTCTCTCTCATTCTCATTTTCCTCCCTCTCGTTGAGTCTCTCTCACCTACTGCCTTTCACTTCTTCAACTCTTTTCCGTTCCCCTCCCCCCCTCTCTCTTATTTTCCTCCATCACGTTGAATTTTCTAGCCTACCACCTTTCACTTGTCCAAGTCTTCGCCCTTTCCTCTCTCCCTCTCTCTCTCATTTCCTCCCTTTCTTTCACTTACTCATCTCCAATTCTCTGTCATTCTCTTCTCCCCACAATTTCCATTTTCCCACTTTCCCTTTCAAACGTCTTTTCGCCTTCTTTGCCTCCCTCACTCCCCATTTCTCTCTCTCTCTATCTTTCTCTCTCTCTCTCTCCTCTCTCTCTCTCTGTCTCTCTCTCTCTTTCTCTCTCTCTCTTTCTATCTTTCTCTCACTAGTTCTCTCCTCGTTTGACTTGGCATTTCTCGCGGTGAGAAATGGAAGCTGATTGCTGGTCGCTTTCTTCAGCGGAAACCGGCTGAAACTCTTTTCTGCAGACGCCGTGACCCTCAGAGATAAGGCAGTGATTGGACAACTCAAACTCTGACAAGGGCGACCAGGGGGAAGCTACCCCTTCTCTCTCTCTCTCTCCCCATCCCCTCTCTCTTTCTCTCTCCCTCTGATCATCATGTACATAAATGACTTTCACCCTTGACTACTCACTCTCTTATGTACTTCTCACTGTAACACTCATTTTTCCATAATTCAATGGCTGAAGAAAGACTGTGATGGCATGAACGATTTTTACTTATTCTCCACGCCTTTTTTGTTTCATTATTGGGGGATTATATATAATTAAACATAACATGTTGCGACTTAGATAGATAAAAAGATAATTAGAATGTGCCATATCACTCATCCACTGCTAGTTCTCATATGCCGTACTTATCCATCATTCGAAGTACCCTTGAGGCTAAGCGTTCAATCATGCTTGGGAGAGAGAGGTGACTGAAAGAATGATGATGCAGAGGCAGAGAGAGGATAAGAGCGCTAGCAAGAATATGGCAAAGGTCAAATGACGAGGTGTGCTGAACATCCATGCGAGGTGATGAGCTGATACTATCATGCTGCCATGTATACCTGTCAAGGATGGCCGGACTGGCCCTGGCTGTCAGGATGGGAAGACACCCAGCACATGTCACCACCAAAGCTTTCTCTTCTTTGCCACCATTACTTGCAACTAACACGACCATTCCGAGGAACTGTTTTATGCGCACAATGATGTTCGTTGTTGCGGTGACCAATCTCGGAGGAGAAGAGAAACAACTTGAGTGAGGAATGGGAAGTTAGATGAGGGATACAGGTAGTCAGATCGGCAGCTGCCTCGGCAAGGAACTTGCGAGGTCGCGAGTCGGGGAGGAGACACATTGGCCACTCCCCCTCACTATAAAACGCAGCACGACGACAGGAAAGGGAACAGGTAGAGGAGGGGACTCGTCCCAAGTTCAACTCTTCTCTAAACAAGCAAAAAGCCTTGCCGCAGATTTCAGGGAAAGGTTCAGATGGAGGGAGAACACGGCTTGGAGGCAAAAACTTGCAACAGGAGGATGGCATTTCCTGGGAACTCCGCTGGGAAAGCGAAAGAAAGACAATGGTATACTAAAAAGAAAATCTATCGCGAAGAATGGAAGCCAGTCCACGATGGAGATTTCGATTGAATATGATAAAAGGAAGGAAGAAGGGCTAGCCGGCCGGGACCGGCCACACCAGCATCCACCCACGACGCTACACGTTTGCTTCTCCCGTCATGACAAATGCACACCAACACGTTACAGAAGCATCCCTCACACCTCTGCACGGCTATCTTCTCCGAGTAAAAGAAACTAGTAACGCAAGAAGATTCGAGAATAGAGAGGGAAGCCGTGCGGCTGAGTGGGGAGCGGGCTGGGGAGGAGACATTAGGCCGGTAGCCTACAACACTATGTACACTACGGCACTCGAGCCAATCTGGGTGAAAAGCACAGATGAGGAAGGCGATACAACTCGAGAAGAACAGCAAAATTAGAGGGGGAAAGTATTACGCAACATTGAACTTGTCAATAAACTTAATTACTGCAAAAAAACACCGAATCCTACGAACTTAAAGAAAAATAACTTGACCAAGTGGCCACCTAAACTCACTTAATGTCATCCTTAACACAACGATTCAAGATCATTTGACAGTGGAAACGAGCTTTAAGAATAGAAAAAATAGGTAATGAAGAGTGGAACAAACAAAGTTGACGAGAAAGAAGACATCTATGTTGAATTCTTAGAGGATATAATGCATACATATAGTTTTATCTAGCTCAAAGGCAAAAAAGTGTATGGGCCTGGGCACATCAGTTGTTATAACGTTGCAGAGAAATCATGGGGAAAGATCAGATACGGAGTCAAGACGATGCCCGGAACTGAAAATTGAAGAATTTTATGACCAAACGCGCCCGAAAGCTGTTTGTGACAAAACTCGATTGGATCGAAGGATATGTACGCTGAATTATATATTTTTTGCTAAAGTTCATCCAGGGGTTTTCCGGCACGGGGAAAAGGAATATTAATTTCTTATCACGACGTCATTTTTCCGAGTTACGTTAAGTACATGGTATCTAGCCCTTTTGCTCCAAATTACGTGAAAACCATGTCATTTGTGTTAGTTTAGACGGGGAATACAAGTGAACAGCAAACATGAGTAGCATATTAACTTATGAGTTAGTGTTTTGGATCTAAAATAACACAAAAATTACACGGTTTACACGTAGTTTGGAGCCAAACGGCCAACTACCGTATACTTACCCAACTCGGAAAATGACAAGGTGATAAGAAATGAATATGATATTCGTGTTCCCGTACCTGAAAACCTCCTGGGGTGAACTTTAGCGAAAAATATTTTTTTCTAAAAATAAAGGTCGACCTCTGGGGTGGGAATAGTTTAATAGAACCATTCCCTTTGGCAATGGAGGCCTTGAGTCAAAAGTATCACGCTGCCCACAGACCTCAAGACTTGTCTCCGTCAGGGCCGGAAGGAACAGGAACAGCAGAAGCTGCCGGGGAGTCCTCAATCATTTGCAGGTCCGCCACGTACAACTTCGGGTCGACTGCCTTGGGGATGGGCTGAATCTGGGTTCGCAGCTCATTCTCGATTCTGCGAAGGGTGTGGCGATCCTCATAGGTTATGAGGTTGATGGCGATTCCCAGGTGGCCAAAGCGACCAGAACTGAAATAGTCACAATTATTAAAACTCGGAAAAGCAATCATAATTTGAATTGAAATGGAAACTTGATGAAAGAAAACAAACCGTCCAATTCGATGAAGGTAAGTCTCCGCATTCCTGGGGAAGTCGAAGTTAATGACGACGTTCACAGCCTGGACAAAGAAAAAAAGAAGCGGTTAATTGAACAGGTTCCAAAAGTAGCAATCGGAAATTGAAATTCGCGAATACGATACCTGAATGTCGATACCACGAGTGAGCAGATCGGAACAGACGAGATTGCGGCAATTGCCTTGGCGGAAATCATGGAAGACACGGTTGCGATGATTCTGAGCCATGCGGGAGTGGATGTAGTAGCAAGAGTAGCCAATCTCCGTGATCTTCTTGGCCAGCAGCTCTACCCGCTGAGTGCTGTTGCAGAAGATGATGGACTGGTTAATTTGCAGCTGAAATTAAACTTCTGCCAAACTGAGCTTCGACCATTCCAAAAGACAAATGGACCTTGCGGAAGAGGGTGTTGAGGCAGTGGACCTTCTGCTTCTCCTGCACGTAGGCGTAGTACTGAGTGACACCCAGAAGGGTCAGCTCCTCCATCAGATTGATCTCGTACGGCTTCCGCATGTGTTTCTTCATGAACTCCGTCACCGACATCGGGAAGGTAGCCGAATACAGCATAATCTGTCGCTGCTTGGGCAGGAAGGAAATCAGACGATCCAGCACACCCTAAATCCAAAAAAATTTGTGGCATTCTTTTTACAAACAGCTTCCTGTCTTGTGTAGGAAATACATTCCTACACTTAAACAGCACAAGAAATTTGCATTAAAGTGTAATGTGAAATATGTGACCTGGAAATCCTGGCTAAGAAGTTTGTCAGCCTCATCAAGAACTAGAATGTTAGACTGGGAGACATCTGCAACGCCCTTCTCCATGAGATCCAGGATACGTCCAGGGGTGGCAATGACGAGGTGAACAGTGCCGTTCAAGCGCATGATATCGTCCCTCAGATCCGTGCCTCCCGTGGTAACCATCACCTACAATTCTCAATGATACGATCTATAAAGACGATACGTTCAAAGATGTAAATTATGGTGGCAATTCTCTCAAAAGTAGCACCCAAACAAATACAACAAAAAATAGCATCAACAATAAATTCGAACCTTCAGTTTGATGTGCTTGGACAGTTCGACACAGATCTGTGAAGTCTGAAGCGCAAGCTCCCGAGTAGGAACGATGATGAGAGCTTGGACCTTTTTGATGGCCGGATTGATCTTTTCAATAACAGGAATGCAATACGCTCCGGTCTTTCCAGTTCCATTCTTCGCTCGAGCCAAAATGTCCTGGCCTGTAAATTTGAATCATAACTTCTTAGCAACTATAATTTTGTAAGGGCCGGCAAGCAAAGGAAAAAAGGTTGAGTACTGACCAGTCATAGCAATTCCGATGGACGCCTCCTGAATCGGACTCGGTTTCTCCCATCCCTTTTCGAAGATTCCCATCAGAAGATCCCTTCCAAGGCAAAAGTCCTCGAAATCAATTCCCTTGGTCTCGGTGACATCCTAAGGCGAAATTTTACTCCGTTACATGATTTAAAAAAAAAAGAATGAATTGTGTCATCTATGATCTATGAACTATCCAGAGAAACAAACAGCAGTTTTGAAGCGCTTGTCCTTAGGTGGGAGTTTGAGGTTCTGCTTCCAGTTCTCCTCATTCACTGTAGCAACTTCCATGTTCCAGGATCTAAATCACTTCATCAGTTGACAACACGCTAAACATTCTGGGACGAACCTTTCTTCTGGTGAAGAGCAGAGTTATCAAAATCAGCACTAGCACAACGGCTGTCAGCTACTGCGACAAGGTCTGTTTCTGAACGAGAGCAGGAAGGATTAGCACCCCAAAGCAGAACAACGAAACAAGGGAAGAGAAAGACAAGTGTTTGAAATCGCCAGACAGGCCGTTTGCCGTGATACGCAGCCTGAGTATCGGAAACACATAGGCGCTAAATTCGAAATTAATTTTCCTGAGTTTTAGCTGCGTAATCGACGTTCCTAAATTCATTTAAACTTCCTACAAACAGGAATTATTCCTCGATGAGAAATAATATGTATTATATTGCTCGAGCTCGGAGGTTCAAAAATACTTTTTTTTTGGCTGAAATTCTTCCCATGAGGTTATTCGACACGGCGAACACCAATGTAGTTTTCATTTCTAGTCATTCAAAAATATTTTTTTTTGGCTGAAATTCTTCCCAAGAAGTTATTCGACACGGCGAACACCAATGTAGTTTTCATTTTTAGTCATAGTTATTTCTTTTATTTTCATAGGTTAAGATAGTCATGCGGTTTATATCACTGGATTTGATTCTCATGCAGAATACGAGTTTGGTGCTGTTTGCTCGAAAAACATGCGGTTATGATAAATAAAACACAATGACGCGATTTCAGACCAATTAGATTTTTTTTTAAATTATGGCATGCTGAATACGTAATAATTAAACTGCGGGAAACGCCGAATATTTTTTCTCGACCCCTGGGGTGGAAGCTTCGCATCTATACATTCCACTCGTTAGAAATAATTTTATTTGCTTCGAAGCCATAAGAATTAACATAATTGCGAACTACTGCGTACTATATTTATGAAATAGTGTAGATATTTTATTTTAACACCGTAACAAAATGATGGGGAATCACAAATTACGGGGAGTCATGATACTGGGAACATAAATGAGGGGGAATAAAAATGATGGTGAAGTTCTTCACTTTCAATACAGTCGACACTAGAACTCACAGATTCTCTAATATTAGCAATCACAAATGTTTTAAAAGTAAATTCTAACGGCAAATTAGGCAATACTAGGGAGGAGGCGGTAAAGAGACGACCCACGGCGCGGGTACAGAACAAAAAAAAAACCATGTTCAAAAATCCTCCACAAATTGGGGAATTGACATGAATTTTCATTAATGATTAAGGAGATGATTCTTTAAGGACAAAGTCGAACGCCAAAAGAGCACAAATCATTTCAACGTATGTCTAACTATTGTTTGCAGTTGGAACAAAATCCTGTTTATCTTACTAATTTTGTTTGAAACTAAAACTTTAATTTTGTTTGAAACTAACCCGGCGCCGGTCCCAAATGTCTGACCTTATTACCACCTCTACATAGGAGATAATTACAGTGTCGAACTATATTCTTCCGTAAACCACCCCAACGTCTTTAGAATGAAAGTAAATGACGAACGGTGACCCCCTGGAATGCTCTCCCAAGCGCAATTGTTGACTCGGTCAACCCAAGCCAATTTAAATGCCGATTACAGGCATTCCTATAATGGCATCTTGTTTTAACACTCTCTATCTAGATATTTCTTCTTATATTTTTATTTCATGCTGTTTTGTCGTATCTTTCGTTTTATCGTAATAATGTTTTCTTTCTTTCTCTCGTTTTGCTCTCACTAGCATATAGTGATAATGCCACTGAAGTCACATTTAATATTCCATCCATGATTCTTCATTTTAAATATGTTTCTCCTCGGTGAGCAATAAACAATATATAAATAATGCAGCAATTGCATATGGAAACGAATGAGTCTGATAAAGAAAATTAAAAAAAATCATCGTTTCTTCCTAGATTGTGATAGGGAGGTAGCGGAGAAGGAAGCAGAGGCCTGAGGAGGGGAGGAGGGGCGCTCCCCGCGAGAAGCGAAGTCGCGCAGCCAAGAAAGACACTGTTCCTGGTTCATGATGAAGTAAGCCACCAGGGCAAGGAAAGGCAGGGCCAGCAGAGAAGCACGAGAGATCTCGACCTGAAGGAGACTGGGTGAGAGTGGAAGGAGAGAGAGAGAGAGAGCCACTGACATCATGATGGGTGGAAGATGGCAGGAGATGCAGACGGACAATCTTCACTGCTTCATCAGCACGGAAGAGAGTGGTGACGGCAGACAGGGAGGGCGACGACGCCCCTTCTGGCTCCACTCGCACTCTGTACTCCTCCCCGTTACGCGTCAGGTTACGCACCAGGTAAACATTCACCTGAAAAAAGGTTATCAAAGCTTGGACCTTAAGTATACTAAATAAAGCCCTTTTGTCACGAAAGACATCTATCGCGTCTGAACATTACATTGGATTCATCTAAGAAGTTGTTCATGCACTGCTTTCCCACAATTCTTCGGAAGGACTCTACATGAACAAAAAATTTAAATATCTGAGCCAACACTGATTTTCATAAAGCGGGACCATCTTCAACCAAAACGATTCCACTCCATCTCAGAGTCAGAAAGCTAATCACCAATTCACTGCCTTGATAAACACACCGGGGAAACAAGGACGTGGCTCGTGACGGTTTCTCCAGTCAGTTCACGGGCGACACTCACACGCAAGGACGGGATCGCCACCTCGGGAGGAACCCCGAAGCTCACTTCCACTCCCAGTTCCACTCCTTCGTCTTGGGGAATAGACACCTGTTTGTGAAATAGTGGTTAGGGCGAAGGGAAGGGGTGAACGAGCCTGTGAGGAAGACGACAGAGAGAGAGAGAGAGATAGAGGAGGAGAAAAGAGAGGAGGGCAGAAAGGAGAGAGAGAGAAGAGAGAGACCATGTCGAGTCCGAAGGTGTCTTGCTCTACAGAAACGATGAAGTGGCTAGGGAAGCAGTGCGGGGGCTCCGCTTCTCCCACTTGAGCTCGGGGTGAAATTCTTAACAGAGCTTGTCTAATCACACTCTGAGTGTGCAATATTGGAACCTGTAAGTGCAGGAAGGGAGGAGTCCTCGAATGCGGAAAGAGCCGTCTCGGGAGGTGGTGGCCTCACTCTCGTGCTGCTCGCAACCCTCACTCAGGGCACGCACCATGACATCTGCCACTGCCTGGCCATTCATCTCTCGGATCTTCCCCATTGTACTGCAAGGAACTCAGTTCTTTCAAGACGAGAGGATCTCTCTTGCCTGTATGCCACTCGCTTCCCTATCATTTCTTTCTAGAAGGGAGGATCTCTCTTGCCTGTATGCCACTCGCTTCCCTATCATTTCTTTCTAGAAGGGAGGATCTCTCTTGCCTGTATGCCACTCGCTTCCCTATCATTTCCAGCTCCTCGTGTTCACCCTCCTTCATCGTCACGGTAACAGTGCTCGGAGAAAGCAGGTATTCTTGCAGAAAAGCACGGATCAGAGTACCGGGAGCCTAAAATAAGAGCATTTGAAGAGAGAGATGGAGAATGAGAATGAGAGAGAAAGATATACTAATGCAGTGAGTTTGATGTGTCCATCCTCTCCAATAACAAGAGTGCGCTTTTCCTGTGATGGCCCCCTTAGATGAAGAGTGACCTCCCCGAGTGGCCTGCGGCTTCCTTCTTCCAACTGAAATAACTCTCTTCTTTTATTGGGATGTCTTTAATCAAACAATAAAAAGACTCACCACTCGAATGGATAACTGGGAAAGTTTGAGACTCTTCAGATGCCCTGGGAGATTTCCGGGAGAAAAGGAATAGCCATCTTTCTCCGCCTTCATTTCCAGATCAGAAACACGGAGAAGAGGACCAACTCTGGAATGAGGCAAAGAGAATCAGTCATAATAGGATAGAGATAAAGAGAGATAGAGAGTAAGAGAGACATCTAGAGGACACAGACAAAGAGAGCGGGAAAAACAGAAAGAAGGTAAAATGTTTTGAACCTGAATCGTCCGTTTTTGTCGGAGAGAACAGAAAGAGAAAAAGGAAGATGAGAAGCGGCGATGCTGACTTGAACTCCCTCCACGGGGGGATCAACTTCTCCCTCCACGAACTCGCCCTCAACATTTCATTTGATGCTTACGCCAGATCCCATCTCGAGAATACCTGGATTGTCTTAAAGTGAGCGGCGTTCTCGATGCATTCTCCATTGAAAGGAAGAGTAAGAAGGGGCGGATCGAAGAGATGACTGCTAGAGTGAGGTTCCAGACGAATCTGAACATTTCCAATTCTACTCATCTCTCACTATTTATCTGAGGACAAAATGAATATAACTTGCAGTGAGAACCTCATGCCCTGAACTACTGAGCGGCTCCTTCCATGCGAAAGAACCATCCGCAGAAACGGCGATTTCCCTCTCCCCCGCAGGCGATCTACGAGGGGAATTGCGGAGAGAAAGAGAGATAGGAAGGAAGGCGAGAGAAAGAGAGATGGGAAGGAATGCGAGAGAAAGAGAGATGGGAAGGAGGAGGGCGGAGAGAAGGGAAGCTAGCAATTGTAAGTAAGATAAGAGCCAACTTGACAGAGAGACGGAGACCATCAACAGAGCTTTGACGTGCAATGAAGCCACGGAGAGAGGCTTCAGTGGCTGAGAAGACAAGGATTCCACTGGAGGGAACAGACACTTCCACTTCAGAACGGTCGAATATCAGACATGATTCCAACTGAAGAGATGAGAGAGAGAGAAAGATAGAATAGAAAGAGTAGCGAATCAGTGGATGACTGACAGAGAGGATATACGAGCCAGGAGTTGGCAGGCAAATGCTGTTGCCACCAGAAGAAGCTGCTACTTCTCCTCTAATCTGCCGCTCGCCATTGTGCACCCATTTCTAAGACAGAAGACATTAAAGAACGCAGTGAACAAGAGACGGTATTTCAGTGAGAGAAGAAGTTGTAGAAGTTGTCTAACAACGAGAGCAGGATGAGAGAGGGAGAGACGAGCAGAGAAGCCACTCTGAACGAACAAGAGAAGGGGCGGCTCCTCGGCAGACACTCGCACTCTCTGCTCAGCCTGCTCCCAGCAGCGAGAGCCTCCCTCTTCCACTCGCACTCAACACAAGGACACTGAAATGGTACCGATAAGTGAAGACACGAACCAGTGTATTCGGCAGGGGAGAGGGACTGGAAGGTGGCTGAGTCGACCGCCTCCACTGAAGAGAGAACAGTGCGGCCTGCCAGCAGAGTCAACGTACGACTCTCACACGAACCTCAAGCAACACATCCTATTCATTCTAGCTGATAACGTTAGATCTCGAAACCATCATTTGTTGGGGTCAAATTGTTCTAGTCTATTTATAAAGCGAAATGTTTCTTATCACTTACGAATTCAATCCATACACATATTTGAAGCAATGATATTTCGACTTCCTTAGTCCAGAAGCACTCTCTGATTGAAGAAGAAAAGGACGAACCGATGCACGTCAATTTGACATGGAGGGAAGTCTTGAAGTGAGTGAAGCGAGCATTCAAAAGAGGAGCTGAGCGAAGATCCACGGCAAAGGAAGAAGGAGACAGCGAAGACTGTGCATTGGACGGCTGAAAGGAGTATCACACGGACCATGCTACACAGAAAGAAGAAGAAATACCGATAGAGTGTAGAGTTCGAGTGAAGTCCAAATGCAAAAGTGTCCGTTCTCGCCCTCTCCACGAATGGATTGGACAACCTGGCCATCCTTGGAACGGAGAAGAATGGATTCCCTCTCTTTCCCCGCCGGCCCGTTCTCAATCGACCCGCACAAGTGCACTCTCAACAAGAACTCTTTCTATCCATCCCCTAATCATTATATTCCTGAACTCAGAGTCATCCCTATTTACCTGTCCACTTGGATGTCCGGAACACGCAAGTTATTTGGCGATAAGTTAGCACGAACTGATGAGAACTCGAAGTGTTCTGCCTTCGCAGAAAGAAGAATAGTTCCCTCCTTTTCTCGAAGCAGAGAAAAGAATCCGGAAGAGTCTGTCTTGGTGATGACCTGAACATCTTAGAGGGTGGGTGCAGCTTCTTCGGCAGTGGAAAGAAGAACCTGGCCATCGAGGAGGATATCGGCGTCGGCCACTGGCTCTTCCTTCAACAACACGCGGCCCTTGACAAAGAAGCCAGAGACTTGCAGAGTGACACTCGTCTTCTTGCTTGTGATGTCCAAGGGAACCATATCAGAAGAGAATAAAAAAGATGGCTTGGTTGCAGAGACGAAGTACTTCCCAGGAGGGAGACAGGCCACGGTCATTACCCCCTTTTCATTCGTCTCCCCCAGTGAACAGATCTTCTCTGTCCCTCCAGGAGAATTCTTCCCCGTTTCCACCGTACGACAGCCAGGCAACTACAATGAGGAAGCAAGTTAGGAACCAGGAAAGAAGAGAGCACTCAACCTTCAGATCAGGGCCATGGAGGGAAATGGAAGCTGCTTGAAGGGGAGTGCCATCCAGACTCCGAGTGTGGATCGTGACGGGGAAGCCAGTGATGCTCAGGGGTTCCAATTCCACAGGGCCCTCTTTGACATTGATCACAGCAGTCATCTCAGCGACACACACGGAACCATCAGGGCTGCTAGCTACTGTATACTCGCCTGCAGGAAAGATACTGTAAGAGAGGGAAGTGACGGAGTAGACGACGAGAGCACCTGGCGCAGCTTCGAATCGGAATTTCCCTTGCTCGGAAGTCGCCGTATTAGTGATCACCTTGCCATTTTGCAAAAGGGAGAGAGCGAGTCCCGAGGGTCCTGAAATATTTCCTTGTTTGCAAAACTCATAGTTTGATGAACATAAGTAAATAACCATGAGTGAGCGAGCTTCGAACAGATCCAGTGATTGCAAATGCTACGAGAACAAAGTTTATGTCTTCATTCTGCGAACATTTATCCGTCTCCCCATCCAGCGTAAAGTCGAAGGAACGAGGATCTAAAATTTAAAAAAATTAAACTGATGTCGTATAATTTACCGGAGGCGCAAGACAAAAAAACCCTTTATTTCCCTCATTATTTTGTTCCTTTGTTGAAATCCCAGAAAATATCTCATTCACAATACCAATATGGATGTGCAATTAGAATATACAAAATAACGAACGAAAGATCCATCCTTCAGGTGCCACCACACGTACTGAGTAACGTCCTTTGTTATAGACGGGCAGCATATAGTACCCATTGTCGGCATTACATGACTCCTCATGTTTCAAGTGGCCTTCTGGAGTGAGCAGCTTAACCTATAATACCGAGTTCGAAACAAAATGAACAAAAGTAAATATGAGTAGACTACCTTGATCTTTGAATAATCCAGGCGTACGGGTGATCGAATGAAGCCGCCGCAGCTGAAGATTCCGGCTTTTACATCTGGCAAGCAAAGACAAACTGCCAACAGCCGCAGCAGTACCCGCATCTGCTGAAAGTTGCCAGTAAATTTAAGCAGAAGATCTTGGGCAAAAGTTTGAGACCGAAAATATATACTCGAGAGAAATACGCAGCCATGAAGGGCAATTAATTATTTGCACGCTGCACGCTTCACGCTCTTAAACAATTATTTGCACTCGGCACGCTTTTTACTTTTCACACACTGCACGTAATTGGCCGAAATTTTTTGCACGCCGCACGTAAAATGTTTTCTGTAATGGGTTTTAATCGTGTTCAATAGGTTTATAGTAGTTCCCCCCCCCGTCCTTTACTCCTTCTTCTTACTTCTTCCCACTCAGTTTCATACAGACCACACCGATTCATTCTTACTGAGGGAATAAAAAGGAACAACCAACTCAGAGAAATGAAAAGGCAGTGTCTAGGGGAAGATGAGATGAAGACTCTTTCTCTCTGCCCTCCCTCTCTTTCTCCTCTTTCTCTCTGCCCCTCACTTTCTCCTCTTTCTCTCTGCCCTCCCTCTCTTTCTCCTCTTTCTCTCTGCCCTCCCTCTCTTTCTCCTCTTTCTCTCTGCCCTCCCTCTCTTTCTCCTCTTTCTCTCTGCCCTCCCTATCTTTCTCCTCTTTCTCTCTGCCCTCCCTCTCTTTCTCACTGCACCGTCCTTATTTTCTTATCTTTCTCTCTGCTCTATCCTCTCTTCTTCTGGAAGGTGCCAGCCATTCCAAGTGAGCCTAATCGCTCTATAACTCCTGCGAACCGAAGGATCAAACTTGTAACCAAATTTTCTGATTCGTCGGAACGACTCAACGCATCGAAGAGATCTTCATTTGCAGTTTAGTCTATCTCGCCATCGCTTCTCTGGCGATGAAGAGACGATAAAACAGAAGAGGAAGAAAGGTGATAGAGAGCAAGGATTAGGGGAGAGGGGTGAAAGAAAGGAAGAAGAGAGAGAGAGTGTGTGAACGGAGAGGAGAGGGACAGACAAGCAAACGCTCTACGCTCACCTTACGCTGCTTATGGTGCGCGTCAGAGATGTTATGTCGTAGACGACCTTTCAGCAGCCCGCCAGAATGCTCGTGGCAGAGATTCCCGGAGAAATTCAGGTCCGAGAAGAGGAGAGAAAGAGAGAGAAGTTTAGAGTGTAAAGAAAAGGAGGAAAAGTATAGTGGAGAGTGCAAAGACACAAAGAAGAGTACGATCCAAGTGATTTTTCTCTAAGAAGTCCAACGATATACGGTCGTAGGTAGAAGGCAACGGAGTAACGTGAGATCGGAAGAGGGAATTTTAGAGAGAGTGAATGGTATTGGTTGAACGAAGAACAGCTAACGATTCGGAATGAAAGGTGGACAGAAGAGCGCAGAGTAACCTGCTTGGGTTGTCAGAGTTCTTGGAGAGAGACAGCGATAATCTTTTGAATTTGATGCTGAAAGTGGAGCTGTGGAGGGCCGTTCTGCTCAAGCACGGCTTCGAGGCAGTCGACGAGGAATTCAGGAACCAGCATTTGCTTACGAAGGGGGTTCATATTGTCATTCTTACAAATACTCGTTACAAATAGTTGTTTTCTCTCTCCCTAACTAGAGCGACAATTCTTTATCAAATGGACTTTTTCTCTCTTTCTTTCTTTCTTCGAGAGCCCCTCCGTACTACTCAAGCCTCTCGGTCTCCAGGAGCACTTCTTCTTATTCGAAGAGTTCGGAGTCGACGAATCTTTGCGCAGCCAGTGCTTCAGGAGAAATCCATGGGCTACAAGAGCACGCAGCCTGTATGTAGATGCATCTATAGATGCGGCTATATATCATCTCCGTGTCCAATTAATGTTTAAAATGTTTATTTTTTTACATTTTATCAGTTAAAACATTTCAATAAATCAATCAATCAATTTATCATGTCAGGCATGAAATGCTCAGATGGGGATTTTTCTATCGGACGAATGAATATGATGCGAATGAGTCATAAGATGAATCTGCCGTGCTCGTCTTCCTCAAGATAACGAAACGCATGGGAGATCCGTCGGCCGACGCGATCAGCTTGGCCAGTGAAAACGAGGAAGTTAGCTGAGTAATGGATTCTCCATTCACTTCCAGAAGTCTGCAACAACGCTGTCTTCTCTAGGAATGTCTGTTGCAGTCATAGATGAATAATGATAGAATAGACTCACAAGTCATCTTCTCGAAAAGGAAGATCAACTCGATTGACTCTTGAGATGCGTAAAGAGCCGTCTTGGAGTGGAGCGACATTAATGTCTGATGTGGCTAAGGCTGTCTCAGCCACCATCACCTAAAAAGCATATCATCATTTAGAACACCGAAGTAGGAGAGAAGTTAGATATATGTAACTCATCCTCTTCATACTCATCGGCGGAAAAAAAGAACATTGTCCGCTCCATTGTCTGTTCGTCCTTCCAGTTGTGTCGGTTTGAACAGAGAACGAACCTGATGATGTGGAGCAGCCTTGATGATATTGTAGATAGAATTCTGTCTGATCACTCCTTGTCTTCTGTTCTTTCTTCTCTTTTTTCTCATTTCTTCTTCTGTCACTTCTAACAAATCGAGTAAGATGGCATCTCTTTCTCGCTCATCCCACACTCCAAGTGCTTCTGAATATCCTCGGTTTGCATAACAATATGTGACTCTGAAAACAAATGAAAGTGAAACTGAGTGTGTAATGCGTGGAGTGCTGAAGCAGTTCTCCCAAGTTGTCATAGCCAAGTAGAAGAGCGACTAATGAGTTATGTCCCCTCGCTTGCAACCACATCAATACTTCATCCGAACTCCAGCCCTAATACAAGATCAGCGTTCCATCACAATCTATTTTCAATAATACTTCTCGTCATTTCTATCTTTGTGAAATACATGGTAACATGAATGCCTTGCGTACCTTGAAAGGAGAACTTCGGCTGCTGGCACCTTGAAGAACACTGTTATATGAAATGAGATGGTCACCCTCGACTTGCTGAGAAAAAATAGATGAAGAATATGATTTAGGTTGAGCATTCTCGAATTGTCTCCTCAGCTCCACAGATCGACTCCTCCGAGATGTTCTAATGCATGTATTTGCATTTATGAAAATTTTTGGGTACATTGTTTTTGCAAAAATAAATTGGGTAGAATCGTCAAAGCATTCAGGCTGTATATTAACTGTGGTTACAACTTACTTATCTGATAGATGACGATGAGAATATACACGATATCCGCGGAGAGATAGCGATGAATTTTCTTTTTCTGATAACCCAGCTACCTGAAAATAGCACGATAATTGTTGATAAAAATTCATTAAAGATGAACTCATTTGTAAATGGCATCCACTCTCAATCTCACATCAAGAATCCAACTAACTTCCGGCAGCAGTCGGTTTCTCAGCATAGTTCCATTTGAGAGCCAAGGCAAGGGAGGGTCCTTTTCAATAGGCTAAATAACAGCGAATAAATCAGTCGAAGAAAAATAAACATGAACTCTTCTGGAAAGTCTTCCGGTTGCTAGAATGGATGCGACCCCAAAACAAGCTGAGCAAACGGTTGCCTCTCCTGTGGAATTCAAGTCTCCTTCACTGCCATCCATGAAGAAACTCACATAGTCGGGTGGTGGTTCGAGAGGGCGAAGCTCGTGCGCAATCATAATTATCAACTATTTTATGGCCTGTAAATGTCTAATCGTACGCGTTCATGAACATCAACTTCTAATACAATAGAAATGGAAGTCATAAAACATACGGTTAAGGTGTGTGAAGAAAACAAAGCTGAGATTGACAGAACGAAGTGAATTGGAAGACTTTATTTGGGATTACGTGACACGCGATTCTCTCTCCCGTCCAGTCGCCGATGAAATCTTAAACAAATTGAGAGAGACTTTGAATGAAGAGACAACGTGGGGAGAAGGAGGATCATAGCTTTTCTGGCTTCTTTCCATCTTCATCCAAATAGAAGCATCCCAAGCACGCCTCTCCACCTCATGTATCTGTGTATCTATATACATACATACATACATACATACATATGTACATATACCTGTATGACAAAATTTAAGCTGAGGGACTACACCACTTCAAAACTAGCAACTCATTGGCCTTCAGATAGAACGGCTATATACGAGAGAGAGAGAAAGAGAGAGAGAGAGAGAGAGAGAGAGAGAGAGAGAGAGATTGAAATTGAGCAAGAGAGTGAGGAGAGAGGACACAGAGAGTGGAGAGAGGTAAGAGAGAGAGGGAGAGAGTGGAGAATGGAGAGAGGTGAGAGAGGGAGAAGAAATATAATAGAAGCCGACTGGGATGAAAGCGAAGGCTAATGGCGCTTGAGTGTCCACTCCTTGTCAAGCCAGTTCAGAGCGCTTGAAATTGACTTAACCCAAGAAGTTGTGCGTGGTTATCCAGATGTTTTATGCGTGTGTACACTTCAGTCCGTGAAGCTCCTAGTGAATTTCCTGAAATGCTACCATAGCAACGGAGGAAAGCCCATTTCACTCTTCAGCCAAAAGACATTTCAAAATGGCCGAAGTTGAGTTCGTCCGCTCTGATCTCGCTCAAGTCGGAACAACAAAGCGAAACTGTTTGAAAATTGTGCCCGTGGAGAGAGTGAACGGAGTGGCAAAGACAACAGAACGGGTTGGTCTCCTTTCAACCAGTTCATCCAACCAAGGATTTGTCTTCAGATCGTCGTGGGCAGTTCCAATGGAGCAGTTGTCTGTCTTTTCCGAAAAAAAGGAGATACACAGGTTAGCGTAGTGAGAGAAGAAAGTGATCCATTCTGTCATTTCAGGTGGCATTCAAGACTCCCCCCGGAAAGCCAATTGAAGCAATTTGTCTCGGAGGAGCTGTTGGGTCTCTGCAAGACAAGGCATGAGATCTCAGAGGGGAGGGGGACATCTTAGTTCTTCTCTCCTCAGGAGAGGGGGACATCTCAGTTCTTCTCTCCTCAGGAGAGGGGGACATCTCAGTTCTTCTCTCCTCAGGAGAGGGGGACATCTCAGTTCTTCTCTCCTCAGGAGAGGGGGACATCTCAGTTCTTCTCTCCTCAGGAGAGGGGGACATCTCAGTTCTTCTCTCCTCAGGAGAGGGGGACATCTCAGTTCTTCTTTCCTCAGGAGAGGGGACATCTCAGTTATTCTCTCCTCAGGAGAGGGGGACATCTCAGTTCTTCTCTCCTCAGGAGAGGGGGACATCTCAGTTCTTCTCTCCTCAGGAGAGGGGGACATCTCAGTTCTTCTCTCCTCAGGAGAGGGGGACATCTCAGTTCTTCTCTCCTCAGGAGAGGGGGACATCTCAGTTCTTCTCTCCTCAGGAGAGGGGGACATCTCAGTTCTTCTCTCCTCAGGAGAGGGGGACATCTCAGTTCTTCTCTCCTCAGGAGAGGGGGACATCTCAGTTCTTCTCTCCTCAGGAGAGGGGGACATCTCAGCTCTTCTCTCCTCAGGAGAGGGGGACATCTCAGTTCTTCTCTCCTCAGGAGAGGGGGACATCTCAGTTCTTCTCTCCTCAGGAGAGGGGGACATCTCAGTTCTTCTCTCCTCAGGAGAGGGGGACATCTCAGTTCTTCTCTCCTCAGGAGAGGGGGACATCTCAGTTCTTCTCTCCTCAGGAGAGGGGGACATCTCAGTTCTTCTCTCCTCAGGAGAGGGGGACATCTCAGTTCTTCTCTCCTCAGGAGAGGGGGACATCTCAGTTCTTCTCTCCTCAGGAGAGGGGGACATCTCAGTTCTTCTCTCCTCAGGAGAGGGGGACATCTCAGTTCTTCTCTCCTCAGGAGAGGGGGACATCTCAGCTCTTCTCTCCTCAGGAGAGGGGGACATCTCAGTTCTTCTCTCCTCAGGAGAGGGGGACATCTCAGTTCTTCTCTCCTCAGGAGGGGGGACATCTCAGTTCTTCTCTCCTCAGGAGAGGGGACATCGCAGTTCTTCTCTCCTCAGGAGGGGGGACATCGCAGTTCTTCTCTCCTCAGGAGAGGGGACATCGCAGTTCTTCTCTCCTCAGGAGGGGGGACATCTCAGTTCTTCTCTCCTCAGGAGGGGGGACATCTCAGTTCTTCTCTCCTCAGGAGAGGGGGACATCTCAGTTCTTCTCTCCTCAGGAGAGGGGGACATCTCAGTTCTTCTCTCGTCAGGAGAGGGGGACATCTCAGTTCTTCTCTCCTCAGGAGAGGGGGACATCTCAGTTCTTCTCTCCTCAGGAGAGGGGACATCTCAGTTCTACTCTCCTCAAGAGAGGGGACATCTCAGTTCTTCTCTCCTCAGGAGAGGGGAACATCTCAGTTCTTCTCTCTTCAGGTGTTCGTCGCGGCAGACAGCGAAGTAAGAGGCATAAGCAAGAAAGGAAAAAACTTCTTCGCCTTCGACTCCCACCTGGCCGAGCCAATCCGACGGCTGTCTCTCACTTTCTCTCTATCCATATCCCTCTCTCTCTCGCTGTATCTCTATCCCTCTCCTTCTCTCTCACTTTCTCTCTATTACTTTCTCTCCATCCCTCTCCCTCTCTCTTACTTTCTCACTATCACTTTCTCTCTCTTTCTTACTTTCTCTCTGTTGTTTTCTCTCTCTCGCTTTCTCTACATTTTTTACTTTGCGAAAACATGAAATATAGAATGCACTTGAGAGTAATCCAAGGAGTGGAGATGGTGTGCTGCGGATCTCGTTCTTACACACACTACCACGACTGCCAGGACTCGTCTCCGGTTGGTTGTGGGAAGAATATGAGATAAGAAAGACTATGAGATAAGAAAGACTAAGAGATAAGAAAGACGAAGAGATAAGAAAGAACTGTCCGAGATGTTACTGCTGAACGAGGATATCCTGGACGTTGTGTGTCTTTTCTCTGAGGGTGGTTGGGTTGGCCGCGCATTCACTTCCATTCTCGCGTGCAATGACAACACTCTCAAGGTAGGCTTCCCCTTTCTCTTGCCAATCCTTTCTCTTTGCTCTCTCTCCAGGTCGTGGAGTCCTCGCTCATCGACTACGAAATCCAACTTACTGACACTCCGATTACTCTTGCGCTGTTCATGGGAGATGGAGGTCTCATTGTCCATCTCACTTTCCCTCCTTGTCTCTTGCTCACAACCTCTTTTTATCGCTCTCCCTATGTCATCTACCCTCCCTTCTTCCGCAGTCAACCTATCCTGCTGCCCTATCTCATTATATCACTTTCTTTCTTTCTCTCGCGCTCTCTCTCTCTCTCTCTCTCTCTCTCTCTCTCTGCTCACTCTTTATCTCCCACCCTACCACACCCTCCCTCTTTCTCTCTCTTTCTCATGACTTCTCTTTATTTCTCTTCCTATCCAACTTTCCCTCCTTCTCTCCCCCTCTCTCCAACGTTCTTTATCTTATTATCTCTCGCTCTATTCTTTGCTTCCTTTCTATTTCTCCCTAAATTTTATAAATTACTCCAATAGTTGAGGGCATAACAAGATGCATGTACTTTACGGAACGAAGACTGGACGTCTTGGTCTTGTGAATGTGCCTCAGAAAGCAGGAAGCATTGAGTGGGAGATTCCGACCACGACACCTAGTGGTTAGAGCGAGTAAGAGAGCAAGGATGAACGAGAGACATTAGACTGAGAGAGTGAGGAGAGAGAGAGAGATTAGAGTAACTGAGAGAGTGAGGAGAAAGAGAGAGGTTAGGGTGACTGAGAGAGTGAGGAAGAACGAGAGAGATTAGACTGAGAGTGTGATGAGAGAGAGAGAGATTAGAGTAACTGACATGAGAGAATGAGGAAGAACGAGAGAGATTAGAGTCACTGAGAGAGTAGGGAAGAACGAGAGAGATTAGAGTGACTGAGAGAGTGAGGAAGAACGAGAGAGATTAGAGTCACTGAGAGAGTGGGGAAGAACGAGACAGATTAGAGTGACTGAGAGAGTGAGGAAGACCGAGAGAGATTAGAGTGACTATGAGAGAGTAAGGAAGAACGAGAGAGATTAGAGTGACTGAGAGAGCGACAGATTAGAGTGACTGAGAGAGTGAGGAGAGAGAGATTAGAGTAACTGAGAGATAGAGGAAGAGGGAGAGACATGATCTATGTACTTTTCTAGCCATCACTTGCATGATGAGCTATCCTTTGACTGGAGCTTCGAAGGATATCATCATTGGAAAGGAGGATGGTTGCATTGAGATTTACAATGTGCAGCCCGATGACACAGTCTCATTTCGGCAGAGAATGGTATGCTTACCGTTCATTTCTTTACTTCTTAGACATAGAAACCACTTTAACACTTTTTTCTTCAAAGCTGATTTTATCATTAATGTAACTTTATAAATAAATATGATTTGCAAAGCTGCAGTGAATTGAATGGGCATACCAGTTCAATCCACTGACGGGCAGTCTCTTAGACATGCGATGAAAGTGTGACATCTATCGGGTGCGGTCGAATCTCTTCTGAACTCGAAGATGAGTTGGTAGTCTGCACTTACACCGGCTGGGTCTTCACCTACTCCAGATCGAACCAGACAACCTTGTCTTCCGAGACTGCTCCTGTTCACGCTCTCAATGCGAAGATGCTACAGCTCAAGTCTTACGTTCCTCTCTACACTTATAACTAGTTTGAAATGTTAATTCAAGGAATGAAGTCGCGGAATTGGAGGCGAAGGTCATGGAAGAACGGACTCGTTATGCAGAGTTGGCAACAAAAGAAGGATCAACATCAAGCACATTCGTGCCTTCCTTCCAAGTATATATTCCTCTCTCCCTTTATTTCTCTGGCTTTCTCTTCATTTCTGATTTTGTTGAGGTATTCGACAGCTTTGAGCTGAACAAGGCGGACGGTCTTTTCGTGCTGAGCATCCAGTTGGTCATTCCCATAGAGATGATCATCCTCATGGTTGGTTTGATTCCTGGAAGGAAGACCAATCTCATCTTCATATTCCAGAGTGAATTTCCCCTGCAACTCGTTCACATCGATCGTGATTCAGCCATCATTTCCTACACAAAGCCAAACAATGTTAGTTTGTTACCTCCTTGACAAATTGCGTCATTTGACCTGCTAAGTAAGGCATTTCGCTATATAAAAATTGGTATGTGTACAGTTCTTAAGAGCTAACAATCAAAGACTAATTCAGCCAGAAATGTCAACATTGCTTACTTATCGATGCCAAGCGAGTCAGACGAGAGTCGAGATGAGAATGAGAGTTGCAGAGGGCAGAGGAGGAAGACTCCTCATGCAAGTCATGCCGAGCATTCACCCACCTGTCGGCCAGGTACAGTACACTCTTACTCTCTCTCTCTCTCTCTCTCTCTCTCTCTCTCTCTCTTTCTCTTCGCTTCTCTCTTTCTCTTTCTCTTCTGGTTCCTCTCTGTTCCTCTTCTCTCTCCCATACTATCTCCCCTCTCTCCCTTATTGTTGTTCTCAACCAGTGGTAATAATCGTGCTTCTTTTCAGTTGAGGCGATTTGATCTGAAGCCATTGTGCATGCACAATCGCCTGCACAACATCGACATGTCTCGTCCCTTAAACAATCTTTCCGTAACAGGTAGAAAAGAATTTATATTATTTGAACACAAAGGTAAATTGTAGTTCCTTTTGCATTCAGGAAGCTTTTCTCTGGCAGAGACTCATGCCTGGCTTTGGAACTGCTTTGAAGGAATCCCGAATAAGCCGCCAGCCGTGGATTCCCTCTCTTACTCTTTCAGCAACATTGTCGACGGAGGATCACAACTGCAGGCAACTGCCAGGTTTATCCCTATCAATCATTTCCTCACTCTCGGCGAATACATACATACATATCTCTCTCCCTCAATCTCACTCTCTCTCTCTCTCTCTCTCTCTGTCTCTGTCTCTGTCTCTGTCTCGCACCCTCTATATCTTCTCAAGAGTGTATTTCTCTCTGTCACTCTCGCACTCTCTCTCTCATCTTCCTTCATGTATGATGTTTTCCCTCTACTACAGCCGTGGGAAGCTGTCCTTCCGTGGTGACTCACTTGCGACCATTTCCATTCTCCGTGACTTTATCGGTGCCGAAGCCATGAAACGTAATATTCGGGTGGATATCTCATGCGGTACTTTTTTCCTCCATATCATTGAGTGTATGACTGTTGATTACAGAACTAAACGAGCAGAGCCTTTCTCATTGTCTCCAGTTGATTACAGAACTAAACGAGCAGAGCCTTTCTCATTGTCTCCAGTTGATTACAGAACTAAACGAGCAGAGCCTTTCTCATTGTCTCCAGTTGCTGCACCCGAAAATGCTACGGCTACATGAAATTCATAGCAAATGTGCAATGGCACAGGCCCTCAGGGTATTCCAGTCCTGCTATTTCCAAATAATTTTTTCTTCAACATATTCCATTCTTTCATTTCCACTTCTTCACTAGGAATTGGAAGCGAGTACGGATGATCTGAGCTTCTTATCACCGTTTTACACTCAGATGCTAAGGGTATCGTAAAAACTTCAAATGTTTAGAGTAAATATTAGAAAAAAAATTTTCGTACATGATTATGAACACTTACAAATAAATTTACTTCAAAAAATATAATTTCGATTAAGCTTATTAGCACGAATGATTTCTCACACTTGAGGATCATGACCATCTTGTTGAAGAAGCACAAATGAATCGAATAGAGGACAGTTCACTCATTGCAGTCTATGAAAGTCTCCTCATCCATCGGTTGGATCGTTCAGATTGAAGGCTAACATGAGAACGAAAAGAGAGAGAGAGAGAGAGGAGAGGAGAGAAGACAAGACAAGAGGAGAGGAGAGATAGAGAGAGAAAGAGATCGCTTAGACGGAGAGTAATAGAGAGAGCTTTGAGATGGAAGTTGGTGGGCAGCAGTGGAAGCAACCGCATCCCTGCACTTCGCGAGATTCTGTTCGAAAGATACTCTTTGGATGACTTGCAAGCTTTTTTCAAACACCCCGACACCTTGACAACAAGCAAACGAGTGGATTAAGCCTTCGAGGATATTCACACTTCTTTTGCAAGTCTCTTTCTAGCTGTTCTCTCTCTTATTGTGGTTCACTATTACCTGTTGCTGTCTTCGATATATCGAACTCCCCCTCCCCATTTCTTTTAGACTAATATTTCTCCGGTTTTATGACCCACCGAATGAATAAAACAAATTTATCTGATACGAAGTTGTTTTGCAATGAAAGAAGCGAAAATCAAAATATGTGGTACACGGCGTGTTAGCGCAGTGCAAATATGATACTTAGTAAAAAGCTACAATATGAAAGAATTCGTGTCAGGAGATCTCAAAATTCAAAATTTTAACGTATGATGACATGGCCTCTTTATTTAGTGTTACCGTATACCTCCCCGGTCTTAAGTTCATGGAATGTCGATGACGCTACACTAAAATGTTACTAAGTATCGCCTTAACACGCCGTGGGTACTCAAAACCATCAAATCTGTGCATGATCACGCGTATAGTGAATTATAGTGGGACCAGTACTGTATGTGAAAAGTAGGAAAACAGGATGATTATTGTATGAAATTCCGGTCCTCTTGCCGTCTCCCTTTGGAGTAGCCGCGACGCGTATGGAACGAGCGCGGCTGAGGGAGACAACTAGTCGTCCCTTTTCATCTTCCTTCTTCTCTTGGCCGCGGCTGATCCGCTTTGCTTGTTTCATGTTTTGCTCGCAAAGAACCTCTGTTTCAGATTCGTTGATGTCTCCGTGAAGTAATGCTGAATAAAGGGCACCTTCTGTGCTGCTTCCATTTGCTATGTTTTCTTGTCACATCGACTTACGCTGCAGTTGTCAGTTTTTTTAAACGAGTTTCCTCCGTTCCTCTAAAGTAAGTAGCTTAACCTTTTCCGAACGTTGAAGTCGATCTAAATAGTAGGTAATGGAATGATTCCTCCAGGCTGAGAAAAGGGTGGAATCGGATGCGTACTACAACGTCTATGGCATCCTGGGCGATCATTATGACTTGGATAATGGTCGACCTTTCATCCATTGCGCGGTCAGTCCAATTCTCATTATCCAATATTTACTTGCCTCGTTGGAGATGGTTTTCAAGGTATGAAGTTCTCTAATCATGCCGTTCAAATTTATCCTTTTCATGGATTCATATTGATTGGAGCTTTCTAAGCGCGCTATTCAGAAAATGTTGCATTTTTAATTGGTTAGCTGTTCTTTGAGTTGCTGAAGACGAGAGGCAGCAACGAGACGGAAGGAGCGATTTGCAATGGTGAGATGTGTTTGTCGAAGGGGCAGTGCTTCGTACAAGACGGGCGGCTCCAGCAGCGGCTGGGCTGCATGGGCGTCTTTCGCATTTCACCCAATTACACTTTGGTTAGTGTTCCCCCGTTCCACCGACGTAACCATCAACATTTTGCAACTCTTTGTTACTGAACACGCGAACATGCACATCTTGAACGCTTTTCAGCATTTGTCATCAAAGAGCGGGTTTTTTTTCTGACCAGTCTGAATAGTGTTGAGAAGGATATGTTGCTTAGGTCTAGGCCGGAGGGCTTCAGCGCTTGCGTTTGGTGTATTGGATAGGGGACACAGGGGTTACGCGAGGCTCACTCCACTCGAACCCAATCCGAGTTTCTTTAGGAAACTCTTCCTCGCAAGACAAAGTTGACATCCCAACACATTTCGCCAGAAATGCAAGGGTGCTGGCAGCACCAGGGCTACACTCCCGGGGAATGCACCGAAACGGAAGAAGTCGGTTCAGTTATTGTCTACAGAAACACCTATACCGTTACAATATCCCTCAAGGTTTTAGAAGAAAAAGTTTATTTTTTCCTTATTGATTTTAGTCTTACGTTCTGGAAGCATTCAGAAAAGTTTCAAAAGTATGTTTCTTAAGTTTCTAAAGAATCTTTTCTTTGAGTGCGCCGTTGATGCCTCGAACCTACAACAAGTCGCGGAGTTTATTTTCTGTTGTTGTAAGCGGCACTTATGCAACACGAACGTGGTTGTCTACGATAACTTGGATTTCTTGCTCTCTTCTCCGGCCGATTCCACTGGCCAGGAAGTATTCGCGCATAATGGTATTCATTTTCTCCCGCATCTGTCGTTTTTGCCAACTGAAGGAAGTTCTATACCAAACTAGGTTGAATAAGAGGGGAACCTCTTTGACAGGAGTTCGTCTCTGGCTGCTCTGCATTTTGACAGCGTCTTTGTTTGTCATAATTGTCCTTGGCAGTGTCCGGGCCTGCAGAACATACCCATTTTGTCAGGAACATCGCAAGGTTACTCACTCACCCACCCACTTACTTTTTATTATTAAACTTTCATGCCGTATGGTTTCTAAAGTGATCCCGTGTTCGTTTAGATTTCATTCTTATCCATTTTTTAATGTTTAAAGACTCTATGAGACTGAAAATGTTTAGATTTTGGAAGAAGATATTGCTGGGAGCGTGAGTGAACTGGAGAAGACTCTACTTGAATCGGTTCCTTCTCTTCCTAACCCGATAAGGATAGTCAAGGTAACTGATGAGAATCCTTCGAAAGCTGAAACAAATAAAAGAATGCTCAGGAAGTGGCCCGTGGCCGATTCGGTACAGTGTACAGTGGAGTGTTACTGGAGGGGGGCCGAGCCAGCGAGGCTGTGCTTGCTGTGAAGGTCTTCCTGCCTTGTGAGTACGACAGCTTCAAGTATGAAGTGGTAAGTGAGAGTTGGAGATGGAAATAATCCTTCTACTTGGACAGGAAGCGTATCAAATGAATGGGATGAGAGAGAACCCATTCATTCTTTTCTTCCATGGCTCTTTGCATCTCAAGAACGACTCTCGCTTTATTCTCACTCAGTATCACGAGTATGGAAGTCTCGAGAAGTTTCTTGAGGTTGGAATGCAGGCGTCGTAAACTAAAAGAAGAAAATGGCGGGTCAGAGCAAATCGAACTTGTTGAAATCGGCATTATATTTGTAATTAATATAATTGTTGCCATTTAAGCACAATATTCTCACGGCCGAAATAGCCCTGAAGTTCGTGTTGACCATTCTGAAAGGGCTCTTATTCCTGCACGACGACAACGAGGCATCGGGTGGAAAGCCGCCCATTGTACACCGGTTAGTTTCTTCTTTTATTATTCTCTTTCCCTCTCATCAAGGGTTAGGGGATCAAGTCATATACCAAGCGAAAAGAATTATAAGAAGAAGGAGAAAAGAGAGAAGAACAAGGACGGTAGGTGATCTGCTTGTCAATTGTCCATCTCCATTACAGTGACATGAAGTCTCGGAACGTTCTTGTGAAGTCAGACTTGACTTGTGCGATTGGCGACTTCGGCCTTTCTATTTGCTGCTTTTCAGGATGTGTTAATCAACACAAGAAACAGGTAAAGGCTTTCTCTTGTTGTGTGACAAGACAAAGGAATGAATTGAGGTGGGCACTCATCGATACATGGCACCCGAGATGCTGGAGGGCAGTGCAGTTGTCGGCATTGAGAGCTTCCGGAAAGGAGACATTTATGCCACGGCCCTGGTCATTTGGGAGGTCATTTTTATCTTCTCCATTTTATATATTTTCTCTCTAGCTTACCGCCATAACGTGAAACTTTTAAAAAGATAATTTTAGAAAACTGCTTAACCTTTACTAAATGATACATCGCCTTCAGATCATGAATCGCGTTGAAGTTCCGGGGCAGGAAACTCCGCCTGCTTGTCTTCCATACGAGAAAGAGGTGAGTGGCGAGCTGGAGAAGGAGGCGATGCGTGCGCTGCTGAGAGATGTGGTGGGGAAGAAAGGGCTGAGACCCGAGTGGAGAAGGGGGCTGGAGGAGCAGGAGACTCTGGCAGTCGTGATCTCCGTGGCTGAGGACATGTGGTGGAAGGAGGCGGAGGCACGCATCCCCGCCCTTTGTGGCCACAATCGACTCCTCAGACACCTCCACGTGCCCCTTCCCGACCCCGTCTTCCCTGTCCCTTCTCTGCCTTCTTTCCCTCCAGATGACGAGCCCCTTTTTGACTCTCCTCTCGGTTTTCCCTCTAACCTTCCTCGTTGTGTATTTCATTCCAAGTAACTCCCCTCTTTCACTTTCTTACAGTTTCTTGTACTGATTTCACCATCATCATTTTGTGTATTTATTTTTCTACACATACGGTTATTTTCTAGTATTTTGTTCACGTTTACAATCTGGATGTTGACGGAAATATTGAACTTACGTGGTTCGCTCGTTAACAATTGTCCATTTATCCTGATGAATGTAAGCATTCTTCATTACTCCCTTTCTCATACTCCTTTCTGTCCTTTTTCCTTAAAGTGAGCGATTTTAAACGATCTCATGTAATTGTAAATTACTCTTATTGTGTTATATCTGAACCGGGTTGCTCTTCTGCGTACGCAGTTTGATGTGTATCACATTCTTTAGATTCTTTTAGGTATTCACTCCAGCTCTTTGTATTTATATTGCGAGAGGATAGCTCCCATAAAGAATGAAAGAGTCAGGGAAATTTCTTCTATTCTGTCTTCTTATTCCTTTCTTGGACACTAAAAGTGATTACTATGATGTGTCCAATTTGCACGAAATCAGTAATTGGTATCTTCTACTCTAAGCATTGTTACGTGTACATTGTAGAGTGAGGTGGGTATTGTAATATTATTTTAAAATAAAGATGCCCAAGTGAGGTAACTAATCAAACGTGAATAACATGGAGAGTGATATGTTGACGGGAAGGAAATTGGTCTGAGGGTGGGAAAAGGTTGTTTGTGCATGTGGAGGCTGCTTGATATGAAAGACCTCCACTCCGTGGCTGCCGTGCTTACGGTCTCCGCTATCAACGATGTGCTGGAACGAGATGATAGGAAGAGAGGGCATAAGGGAAGAGGTTCTGGGGGAGGGGGGGGGGAGTGGAGTGAGGGTGCGTTTCGCTTCATAGCATCAAGCTGCGTGCTAACGCCCGCCTCCACCAGCCCCTCTTCGCTCACCAATTCAGTTGATAATAACGAGCTTGCTATAGCAACCACTTCACTTTCATTCTATCTTTCTCTCTCTCTCATTCTTTCTCTCTTTCCTCTTCCCATCTCTCCATACACTTTCATTCTTCCTCTCTCACACAGGAAATAACTATCAGATGGCGGTGGAATACTTCTCCCATCTCGTAGGAAGCTGAAAATGACAGGAAATACAGACTAGTCTCGGTCGAGGAATACATAGTCTTTCTTAACGGGACAACCATTAGGCTAAAATGAAGTAAGGTAAGGAGATAACTGACTTCTCCAGAAGGAGAGGCAGATGCATGAACGAGTTGAGCAAGGCTCATTCATGCATCTGCCTCTTCTTCTGTAGAAGTGCATGCACCTTCGACCGCGGAGAGAGTTCTCGTTGTGGTCTTGAAGAGAACCCCTTCTACATCCACAACCAGTTCCATGAATCCCTAACTCCCCTAAGCTCTTCAATCACCCCGTTGCGGGCGACCAACTGCTCCTACAATCTGCTCGAGAATTCCTAACGCAGCATAACAACTTTATATTAAAGAAAAAAATTTGTCTCTACACAAAAGCCATTAATACAACAATCGGGCAAATAACACATTCCATGCTAAGAATTGCCAAACACTTCGCCGAAAGCAGCTGCCAGTTCGTCGTTAATTCCAATTTCCATTTCCTTGTCTTCCTTTATTCGTTCGGTGTACCTTAACAAAAATATGTCGTTCAAAGCCCCAAGGAAGGGGCAGAGAGGCATACCTAGGCAGAGAGAGCGATAGGGGAAGAGAGAGAGAGAGAGAGAGAGAGAGAGAGAGAGAGAAGAAAGAATAAGTAAAGGAAACATAGAAGAAACTTTGGTGACTTGCCTCTGTTTGTTCAAGTCCCGTTGGAGTTTGCGAGAAGGAGCAATGAAGGCGGCCTCGATGGTGCTGAGGGAGAGCTTGCCTTCCTTCTTAAGCTGGCAGGCCAATTTGTAAGGGGGCTCAGTCGGGGAGCTAGGACTTCTCGCATTTCATATCTGAAGAAGAGTTCAGTATGCTTAGCTAAAAAGGCGAATTAGAAACCTGCTGCGAGTTGGATCAAGGGAGGACAAATCGAGCGGATAGAGACGGTCCGAGTCCCATCCACTTAAGTCTCCGCAGGCCACAAAGGGAACAACCAATCGATTGGAAGACGGCAGCTCGGCCACGGCTTCCTCTCACAACAAAAGCATATTGTTAAACCATTTTTTTTTTAAATAAAAAACTATACGTGGATAAAAAAGGGAAGATACCATAATTCTCAGAGAAAGAAATGTTATCCATAGTTGGCACGTATCCGTCGGGTGGGCAGTAGTCTTGGCACACGACAAAGGCTTCTGAATTCAGCTGGCAATGAATGGAGGAAACACAGCAAGCGACATATTCTAATGCATAACTTTGCAAAAACAAGTTGACTTCCTGTGATAGATCATGGTTTCATTCAAGTGTTCCCACACATGCTATTCAAAATAAGTCTTAGATGAGTGAAAAAGATGAGTCGCGACCACAGCTGCTTTGGCGACTGCTTTTCGGCTTTGCACAGCTCACGCTCTTGAAGAAGCGAGAGAGTTGAGCATAGAGAAGACTTGCATTCCGGGCGCGGAAGATTTTCGCTACGAAGGTACCATGAGGCTCCAGCACGAATGACGCAATGTTCAGGGCCTCGACGCAATAGAACTTCCCACTTCTCTCTCACCCTCTCGGCTCTTTCACCCTCTCAATCAAAGGAAACAACACATACGGCGACAAGAAGTTGTCCCTGCATATATTCGTCCAGGGCATGAAGTCCAGTTACTGAAATGAACCCACCGTAATAGTATTCTTTGATACTCTTTCTCTACAAAGAGCATTTGTTTCTCACAAGCACTACAATGCCGAAATCATTGACTGATAGAGCATCCAATGTATTTTCCACAAGCTAACCGTCCGGAGCTCCATCACAAACGACTAGTTGTGCTTTTTGTCCATCGAAATTTGCGATTATCTCTTCGGCTGTTTTTACCTCAAGAAGTAAACATAACGATGGCTCTAGAATGAGAACAACCTGTGTGATATCTCCGCGAAGTTGAATGACTCCCGGGAGAGGCGCCATTGGCTGTAAGTCCACGGCGACAATTCGAGCATCAGGACTTCGGCCAAGCAACTTCTTCGACAAAACTTGACTCCAACTTCCGGGTGCTGCACAGAGATCAACCGCCTTAGTCACTCCTAAATATAAGATATCCCTCTCACTCAAAACTTCTGTAAGAATCCTACTTTTTTTATTATTACATATCGCTTAAGAATATAAAAGAAATGAACAGGGAAAATAGAAGCATGAGTAAGTGACAGCTCTCAAAGAAATGAATAAACCCTGGAAAATGCCGAACTCATCGTCGATCTGCAACAATTTGAATGCACTTCGAGCGCGCCATCCCTCCTCCTTTGCAAGCCGGTAGTAGATATCCCGCTTGTCCTTCGATGTCTTACCCATTCCAGCTTTCTACCTTAACAGCAAAAGTCACACCCGAAAATCTGAACAAAATCACAAATCAGCACAGCAAATCCTACACTTTTGGCAAAATGCCAAAGAAGTTAAATATTGTAATTAAAAGAAATCAGTCGAGTGTACGTACACACTAAAGTGACAAGGAGGCTAAACCAAATTGAATAAACGTGCCTCAACTGTTGAATTCGGAGTAGCTGCTCGAGCCATAATTTGAGCTCTTTGAATCTGCAATGGTGCGTACTGAGCGCATTGTTCCTAAAGAGTGAGGTTGTTTTCTACTTTCTCAGCTGCATTGTCTTGTCGTGCTTACTGCTCATGCTAATTGTTTGTATATAATCAAACCGGAAGCATTTACTCATTTCAGTTGGGCCCAATATGAACCCATCGGGACAGTCATTCCCAACACTCGTTTCATTGTATTCAAGACGCCACTTAGTGAGCGACTTTCTCGACGACTTCCTCCCAGTTCACGTTTCACCGTTTCTCACCTGTTCAGATATGTCAGTCTTTTTTCCCAAGTATTATCGCTTCTTATTTCCTAATTTTTTATTCAAAGTCATAAAATTAGGCAATTATTTACAATAATGACTCATAACCAGAAGACCACTCGTTCCCTTTTAAACAAGTCACTTTCAGCTAGCAGAAAGAGATGAACGACTTGGGTTGGTGGTTGACTTGACAGACACAACTCGGTACTACAACAAGAGTGATGTGGAAGGGATGTGCGTGGAGTACGAGAAGCTGCCGTGTCCGGGACGCGGTTTCATTCACCGGGAAGATACTGCGCGCCAGTTTAATGCTGCTATTCTTCGGTTTATCAACCGCAGTCATGATAAAAGTGCGTCGAATTTTTTTTGTGTCTTTTTTAAATGTAATAAGATTCGTTGTTGTAGAAGCTCTGATAGGAGTGCATTGCTCCCGCGGAGTGAACCGGAGCGGGTTCTTAGTCTGTCGCTTCCTTATCGATGTTCTCGGGTGGACTTCTCATCAGGCTATTGAAGGTTGTTTTTTCGCTGTTTCATAGAAATTCTGTCGTTTCTTCTTGTAAATATCTTTGTATTCTTCGACAGCATTCGATAAATCTCGCGGATATCCAATCGAAAAGGGTTCCTACATCCAAGCACTCCACAAAGCTGCGAAGGACTACCGCACTCGTCAGTTGTTAGTGTTTTTGCTTTCTTTGGTATTTATATTTTCTCTCGAAGCAAGCATTTTCGGATCGGTCCTCCACTCACCTTTGGCTTACAATCTGCCAAAAATAAAGTGATTCCTAAAGTTGTTTTTGTTGTTTTGGTGTAATTGAACTCTTGGTACCAAAAATGTCGGTGTTATCAGTGATATCAAAATTTCTCGTTGAGGTTAGTTGGTACGAGAAACACAAATATGATATTGCTTTTTCTTCTAGAGCTGGTTTTTCTGGAGTTTTATCAGACTGGTAGTTGGCGTGAATGTTGCTGCGGTCACTCTGTTTGCGGAGAACATACAAATTACCATTATTATCCATTTTTAGGAGGTTCCTGTTAAAAGTGTAACCTGTTTATTCGCTGGCTTTCTTGATTTGAATCCTTCTTCAGATACTGACATTGTAAATACTGAATATTCTGAGCACGGTAAAGACGATAACGGTAAAGATATTATAATATATATGTGTATAATAATTGTGTGTTATTTGCTTTGCGTGCATTGATTTGCATTTTAGAGCCGAAAGCCGAGGAGACGGAGAAGAACCAGAGATTGAAGATCAGAAGATGAAGAAGAAGAAAAGGAAGACCGAGGAGAGAGCTCAGAGCGGACAGGATATGGGCAATATCATCAAAACCTTCCTTGGGGTTATCTCGGCGGAGGCCAAGGAGCTCGAGTATCTTCCGCTTTTATTTTTACCTTTTCGTTTCATCATCTATCATTTTTAATTCAGTTGGATATTGTAATGAAAAGCCGGTCTTTTCCATTGCTTCTTTCAGCTCAGTGACGGACTCTCCCGTAATGTTGAATGTAGATGAGATGGCAGGAGAGATAGAAGAAGAGGAAGAAGAAGACGAAGAGGAAGAAGGAGAAGACGAGGAAGGAGAGGGGGAAGAGGAGATTGGCATGTCCAGTTCATTGCCTGGGGAGACTCTCTCCAGCAAGCGGAGGGCCAGGAGGAAGAGACTACAAAAGATGTTCAATGTTATGAAGAAAGGACGCTTCCACGAGATCCAAGCTATTCAAAAGGAAAAGTATGGGCTGTAGTCACCAGGCGTCTATGAACTTTCATCTTATTCAACTCCTCTGTACTTTCATTAATATTTATCATTCTATTTAAATCTCACTTATTTACATTTCGACTAACTGTTTACAGATAAAGTGTCTGACACTTTTCTATCATTATTGCCATGCAAATGCAAATAGAATGCATAGAAGAGAGACAGGAATGAGAGTCGAGGAACGGGAAGAGGAGCGAGCGACATCGGGGGCCACTGCGAAGGGCGACTGAGAGGTTGTTAACTGCAAAAGAGAAGGAGGACGGCATGACTGAGGGGAGTCTCTTCAACTGACATAGAAGAAAGCACCAGCAATAGGCTGGCCAAGTGACAGTGCTGAAGGAGTTGTGAAGAAGGCAGAAGCAGTAGAGAGAGAAGAGACTTCGGCTGAGAGAGGAGCTGCCAGGGGCTGGAGGCTGTGGAAGAGCAGCACCACGTACTCCGAACGATCTGGTCACAGTCACTCTTTCTACTTACCGTACTCTTCTCTTTCTCTACTTACAGTACTCTTCTTTCTTTTTCTACTTACAGTACTCTTCTCGTGGAACGGTCTCATTCGACAGATGTGCGAAGAAATTTCCACGTCCTTCTCTTGTAGGAGCAAGAGGAACGACTTGTCCACCCGCACTTGGGATATTTGTTAATGCAAATATTGCCCAAGGTTGTCGCTTTGCATCTTAAAAAAATCCCCCTCTTTCCTCTCCAATATCTTCTCTCGCAATGACCAATAAGAGTGAAGGAATGCAAGAATCCATTGGGAGGAGTGGGATCCGCCGTCTGAAGGGAATCAATCAAAGCAGTGGTGACATGAGGGAGGGAGAGAGCGATGATCTCATCTGCCATGCGGAAGACAGTCTGAGATGATTCGGAAGAGAAGGCTGCGAGGCTCAGCTGAAAGGACTCCTCAAGAATAGAGATCATCATTCATTCATTTACACTTACCGATTCAAAGACCGAGACTGGCGCCTGAGGCATCACTTGAGGTGTAAGCTCATTCTCCGCAAACCCTGTAAACGACGTGTAGACTACTATGAATGCAAGGGCGTGATAGAGTGTGAGGGCGAGAATTCAAGAGAGAGAGAGAGAGAGAGAGAATGATACAGAAAGAGAAATGAAAGAGAGAGAGAGTGGGAGAGTGAGAAAGAAAGAAACAGTTGGTGCTGGTCATGGCAGTGGTTTCGCAGCAAAGAGAAAGAAGACTCTTCTCGTCGGCAGAGATGGAAGGGCGACAGAAGAAGCCAGGAGGGCATTGAGAGCGCAAGGAGCGATCACATGGTTGCAAGTCGAAGAACGACGCGTTCCCTGGACATCTGGCCGTCCAAGAAGGGCGAAAGAGTGCCACTCAACAGCTTTCTCTTATCATATCGTATTCCTGAGTGTGTAAAATCACTCAATATGGGGACTTGCAAAGAATACAAAAACAGTCACAATACAGACAGCAATTTAACAAATGTTCACCTTTTCCACCGACCTACGTTTCAACTTTGAAGATTCTGTTTTCGACAAACGACTAAGGAAAATAATAAATTTAAAAGAATACCGAGAAGAACGAGAAGGAGCATGAGAAGAGTAGAGCCGGCACTGGCTCTTTTCCACACCAGATTTCATTTTCAGAAATGTTGATTCAGCTTGAAGTTTGCAAAATCGATCTCCCAGACCCGTTCATCTATCTTCCCTCTATTAATATCATCTGCTTTATTTCATAATATATTAAAATAGCAGAGGATTCATTTGATTGGACAAAGCCAAATGCCCCAGGCAATTGCACGGTCTGCATAGATACTTATATGCAAATGAGTATCCTCTTCCTCTTTCCCTTTCTCAGTCACTTTCACTGTCCTTCTCTCTCGCACTCTCACTTACCCTCCCCCTCTTGAAATGAGTCCAGTGCCATATAGATACATATCTAGAAGGCCGGGCATGGTCTGCTGACAGTTCACTGGTCACCGCCACTTGCCACGAGAGTTCATCGTATCCGCTACCTTATCTCTAGTAGTTTCTCTAGCTCTGTCACTCCCTCCCTCTCTCTCTCACTCTCGATCTCTCTCACTCCCTCGCTCTCTCTCTCTCACTCTCTCTCGCTCACTCTCGCTCCCTCTCACTGCGTCTTTCTCCCTCTCACTCTCATTTCCTCTTTCCTCCTTTCGCCCTCTTGAAACCACCAACCTACATACTTCTATTAGAATACTTTGTCACGCTTAAAGAAATTTGACGATATGCATACTTAAAACATGTTATAGTATATCACCGATGTCACTCCATTTTCTAATGAAAACATGATATGTATTTGGATTCTAGGCATTGAGCCTGAAGATATGAGAAACAGAGTGCCGTTTCCAGCCCTCGCTTCACAGATCTTCGCCTTCCTTTCCTCTTGTAAACGAGGGCTCTGCCTAAGCATCCTCCATATCATTATCTCTCCCTCTCTCTACCTCACTCTGATTGTTCGTGTTTTCTTCCTCATATCTTTCACTCTTAGTCAATGTCTCTCTCTCTCTCTCTCTCTCTCTCTCTCTCTCTATCTCTCTTTCACTTTCGTGCTCTCCTCCGTTCATGCTTCTACAAGCAAACATCTCATCGCCCCTGAGATTCAGGAGTGGCGCCTGTAGCCGCAAGCGAAATGTGAGAAGACTTTGAGACTGCGCGAGTGAATAGACAGGAGGAGTGACCAGATTGACAGAGAAAGAATGAGAGTTAGAGAAACAGAAAGATAAGAGAGAGAGAGAGAGAGAACAGAGAATGTTGTTGAGAAAGAAAAGAAGAGAGATAAGGTGTGAAGACCAGGAATGAAGTGGAGATGGTTGAAGAAAGAGACGAGCAGCCTCCCCTCTGCTTTCCATTCTCAATCGTAGGCGAGCTTCGTGCTGGCCATGGCTCTCTCAGTTGCCAATCTCATCGTTATTATACTCCTCTCTCTTACAACAGCACTTCCACAGTCTATCCCTTTTAATTGTTCTCGTCCATTTCGCTCGAATTCCTCTAGCATCTTTACTGTTGATAATCCATCTTCTCATATGTGAACAGCCTCAGATATTTACAAAACGAGAGATCTTATTCTTTCAAATTGTATATCCTTTCGCTATTTTTCTTACTATCTGTCCTTTAATAACACTATATATGTATGTGTGGCTTTATCTGTCTCACACTCTTCTCGTTCTCACTCACTATCACTTCTTTTCCTTTCTCTTCTCTTTCTTAGCCGCCACACCTTGTAATCTGCACTTTTCTTCATTTTCCTTCTGCACTCTTCCTGCCTCATTGGGCATACGATTGTGATGTTGACAAGGAAGAGGGAATGAATGAGTCAGTGGGGAGAGAGTGATTGAGAGGAGAGAGGAAGAAAGGAGAGAGAGAAAAGGAGAGAGTGAGAACGAGATGGAGAGAGAATTAGAAGGGGAGGAGAAAGATGAGGGGAAAGGAATGATGAGAGAGCATGCAATGGAGAGACAAAGAAAGCAAAGATTTTGAATGTTCCAGTCCACACGAGACATGGGAAGTCGCTCACTTCGAACTGTTTTGCACAACTGAATCAGTCTGAGTATGGGATCCGAATTCTTTCTATCAGGAAATCTTTTTTCTGATGTTGAAATTAAGCAAACATTTGCATAAGATATCTGAATTTAATTGCAGGAAAATAGAGTATATCGCGAATTGAAGATGTTGTCTCTCTTCTCGCCAAAAGATTCCTGCCTCTCTCTCACCCCTTCTGCATCTTCCTCCATCTCTCTCTTCTCTTCTCCCTCGTCTTCTCCTCCTCCCCTCGCTTTTCTCCCTCCAGAAAAGCGACAAAAGATTCTTGAAGAATTTAGCAATCTCGTCATATTCATTCATAACGAGGTTTTCTTCCTTTAACTACGAGCAGTAATTTGAAAAAAAATATTTAAGTATGTATTTATCAGTGAAAAATTTATTGGAATGGTTTATAGGAACAGGGAGATCGGCTGCTTTCCTTGCTTTCCTTAATTCGGTCGCGGCTTTCACTTGATCAGAACGGTTAAAAATTACAATTATTTTCTCATTTACATATTATTACGGTTGACTTATCATAAGAAGAATATATATGCCCATACAAACGAATGTACACTGCGAGGGAGAAGAAGAGATAGAGATATAGAGAGAGAGGAAAAGAGAGCGCGTGAGAAAAAGAGTTAGAGATATAGAGAGAGTGGAAAAGAGAACGAGAGCGATATAAATAATGAATTTCGGTCGAGGGATTTGACCCATGGACAGGTAAATATGGTAAGCATTCATTGCTTGCAGATATTCTGCCGAGTGGGGAGGACTTGGAACGATATCTTGTCTTCGGTCTTCCTCACTTTGCACAACTCTCGAAGGCCCCTCCCTCTTGCAATGCTGATAAGTCCATTGAAGATTGTCTGATTGGAAATGCTTCAATGATTCTCCGTCCCCCTCCCTCTCCCCCTCCTCCCCCCTCTCCCCCTCCTCCTCCCGCTCTCCCTCCTCCCCCTCCCCCTCCTCCCCCTCCTCCCCCTCCTCCCCCTCCTCCCCCTCCTCCCCCTCCTCCCCCTCCGTCTCATCCATCTCTAACAACATCGAGGAGGGACACCCAAGTGGATGAAGAAGAACTTCCACTTGCTATGTTGCCCAGGGAGAAGCCGTGGACTAGGATGAGGAGGCTTCAGGTACACACACCCTCTTCTTCTTCTTAAACTTCTGAAAGATAGTCTTTATTTAGCTAATTTATTTTTTATTCCTTTACATACAAACTTTAGACTCTTCCTACCGACAGAAATATGTTATAATTCATTTATCAATTTCATGAATTCATACATCACATTTACCTGATTTTAGTGGTGTAAAATCGGGTTACGTCAAATCCGTCGTGACTCAGGCACAAATGTCTGGTTGCAAGGCTTGGAATCCATAGAATGTTCGTTTTCGTACCCTCTTTTCATAATAATACTCTAAACTTGCTCTTGTACATATATACATACATATACATATGTATGTACAGTGAATGTTTCTTAGTTCATTCTTCATTCTTGTTGTTCCCCATGCGACTGCGATCCAGGTAGCGAGAGAGACGAGTTTATCAAGCAGGTTTACGGTTACTCAAGAGGAAAGGGACAGAGAGGAATCCGATCCTCAGGCGACTGGGAAGGGTTCTGGGTCCGAGGCGTGGTGGTCGTTGAAGAGGGGAAGGGGTCGGGAGGTAGGAGAGATAGCGACCCGGCAGAAGGCCGGTCGCTCCCCGGGAGAAAGCTCCCTTATGCGTCATAACTAGAACTTATATACCCCCGGGGTACTATTTTCCAATACCCTTGCGAAGGGGGTCTCTATTAGAGAGGGGAGGGTGGGTAATAAGATAGAAGATGCTATTTTTCAATGTTATTGACTAAAAGTTTGATAACAACCCCGTCGGGACTCAGGCACAAGTGTATAAAATCCAAATATCGTCTGTTCCTCCCTACGCTAGGACTGACGCCAATCCGTTTTACCATAGATTTGGAATGAATTTGCCAACAGTTCGTTGGGAAATACATATAAGACGGTGTTAATTAAAAAATTTGTTTTTTTTTCATTCAGTTCTCGTATAAGCCATTATTTTTGGCATGGAATTAGAATATTCCACTGTATGCCATTCTTGAAGAAAAAAAAGTTGTCAAGTCAGGGTTTTGGGAATTTTTTCTATCATCAGAAATTGCAAACTATTGAGAGAAAAATTGGAGAGAAAAAAAAACTAATTTTTTAATTGGCACTGTCTGATATGTACATATATCTCAGGCTGAGGTATTAGACTGTTAGGGGTGGGCACTATTGGAGGGGGGGGGGGGTTCTATTAGAGGTAAGGGAACTATTCTTCAATGGCATTTTCAATGGGAGTATTAATAAAGGGGTGGGGTTCTAATAGAAGGAGTGGTACTAATAGAGAAAACACGGTAATGTGCTTTATATGTATTTTCGGCAGAACATTAATAAAAAATTGCGTTTCAGGTTCACCTGTCGATTTTACAGCCCTTGCTACCTTGTTCTCCGCAGAAAAAGAGAGAGAAAAGCAAAGAGAGAAGGAAAGGGTAGAGAGAGAAAATAAAGTGACTGGATTCGGGAGGACTTTGTCGTTCTCCCGCAAGGACGTGGCCATCGAGTTGCTGAGTGATAAAAGGACATTAACTGCAGGTTAGAGAAGAGACTCGGCCAGGCCACTCCAAGAGTCTTTTCAGGTGTTTTTCTATCCAGACTCAAGCATCCTTCACTTCTCATGGAGGAGATCGCTCAGGGCGAAGGAAGCAATCTCGACTCAGACACACTCTCATCCTTGCTTGCTGTCATGCCTGATGAAGATGAGGTCATTCTAACAGAAAGGATTTCAGAGATCAGAGAGAGAGAGAGAGAGAGAGAGAGAGAGAAAGAGAGAAAGAGAGAAAGAGAGAGAGTGAGAGAGAAAAGAGAGGGAAAATGGAGAAGATAGAGAGAGAAGATGGAGAGAGAGAAGATAGAGAGAGAAAACGGGAGAAGAGAGAGAGAGAGAGAGAGAGAGAGAGAGAGAGAGAGAAGATAGAGAGAGAAGTATTAGAGAAAGAGAGGATATAGAGAGATAAATGAGAAAGGGAGAGGAAAAGAATGGGAGACAAGAGAGAGGGAGAGAGATACACAGAAAGAGAGAGAAAGACAAAGAGATAGCGAAAGAGAGAGAGAGAAAGGAAAAAGAGAGAGATAGGGAGAGAGAGAGAGAGAAGTGGCTAACAAAAACCCGGCAAGTCAATGTTGGTTGCGCGCACCACATGCTGCAGGAAGCTAATGTACCCGTCGGCCACGATGTGGGTTCTCCAAAGTTTCGGGAAGTTAAAATAATTGATAATTCAAAGTACGTGAGGGGTAGAGAATGCTGTTAATTTTCTCAGGGCAGAGGGTTTTTTGTTACTTCGGGGCACATGCAATCGAATTTTCGCATTTAGGATGAAAGAACTGTGAGTATGAAGGAAGAAGATGATCCCTTACTAGAGACATTCACTCTTCAGCAGAATGTATTGCGTGGCTTCACTGGGGAAGTGTCTCGTCTGTCTGCTCTCTCTGCATTCTTCCGCTCTCTCGCCCTCCTCTCTGACTGTCGCCTTCGTATTGAACTCCTTCTCTTCCGCCGTCAATTTGATATTGCATCCGATGAAATCTCAAGAAACATCGAGGCTGCTTCAGCTGCTGTTAAAGGTTCTTTTCTTCCTTATTTTTTTTCGCTAAAATTTCTTCATGAATTATTCTCATAATTATTCGTTGAAATGCTGATTTTCTTCTAGATTTGTTGTGTTCACGGACTCTTGCTCGAGTTCTGGTTTCAATCGTTCAAATTGGCAACTTTCTGAATCACGGAAGCATCAGTGGAAACGCTGCTGGGTTCCACTTGAATTCCCTATGGAAATTGGCCGAAGTCAGAGCGAACTCTCGAGAGATGTTAGCTTTCTCGGGATCTTCAGCCACTCTTCCTCCCTCTCCATCCACTCACTCTACTCTTCTCCATTTCATTGCCAGGGTTTCTTTCACTTTTTACTATTTTCATAGAGCAAATATGCAGTGGCAAAGTGACTGAAATACCTTTCTTTTCATGTAAACCTACAGCTTCCTATCTTCAAATTTATATCACGAATACTTTTATGTCAAAACTGTGTTTTTAAACTGTTTAATCGCCTCTCGGGTCTATGTTCTGGTAAATGCGGGGGATCTATCACATGGAAATGGGCGATCGGGATTTTTATGCCCGAAAATAATTTTCAGATTGACCTAGGGTTTGCGGAGAATCTTCAGAAGGAATTACCGAACCTTTCAGCAGCAGCCAAGTACGGTTAAAAAATCAATCAAGCACATGCATATACATACATCTGTGAATAGAGGCGAGAGAGGAGAGAGAGGAGAGAGACAGGGTGAAGGAGAGTGAAAGAGAGAGAGAGGGCGAGAGTGAGGGAGAGAATGAGAGAGGGAAAGTGAGGGAGGGAGAAAAATATGTATATATGTAAAGGACATGAGGGAATGCATGTCTTTCTTTCGAGCAAGAGAGTTTGCATGTTAAAATAGTTGCAGTATTTCATTGGAAGGGGACTCTTCCGAGCTAATGAAGATGGAAAGAACGAAGAAGGCACTGCAAGCTTCCCTGGAGTCTAAATGGGAGGGCTGGCGGGAAAAGCACCGAGCATTTCTTCAGGTACCGTACCCTTCCTTACATTTCCCTTCAGAGTTCTTCTTCAGGTCGAGTGCGATGATCGTCTGGCTGTTCTGAGGGAGAAGTTGGCAGCGGCAAGAAAGGGAGAAGCTCGGCTGAAGCAGCATTTCTGCGACGAAGAATGCAAGCTGGAAGAGACAGCGAAGATCCTCACTCATTTCATCTCCGCTCTCCGCGTCGCCACCCATGTTACCCTCCTAAGTTACTTCTTATTGGGCAAACACGATCTGTCTCTTCATTTTGAAGTTCTCTTCATTTACCATTGAGTTCTGCTAGCAAAACATGCATGGATAAGCCGTCTAAATTGAAGGAAAGTCGAGAGCGACAAGAACGAGCCGCGTCCTTTCCTCAGCCTTCAACTTCCCCTCATAATCAGAAGTCTTTCTCTTCCTTTCCCTTATCTTCACTACCATCTCAGTTTGCAGCGCTTCTGATGCCTTTGGATCTTTCCGGATGAGGAGAAGCGTCGGCGGAGGGGAACTCGAACGACTTCTTCTGCATCAGAATGACCGAGAGGTGAAGAAGGCTCCTTCTCCCTCCAAGATTAATCTTCTTCTCAAGCACTTCATGAGGGAATTACACGTGTTTATGCACATCAAGCACAAAGAATTCTATTAAAAAATGAATAATCGAGGTGTTAAATATTCCAGGGTACTATTCAGTTACTCCTGCTCCAGTCCGAAATGTTTCTTTCAAAAATTTTTTTTCTTACAAATTCACCCCAGGAGGTTTATAAGCACGAGGAACACAAATACAACAACCATTTTGCATAATTCCGTGGCCACTTTTCTTCAAAAGTAGTTTTTCCTCCAAAGAGCTTGTAAATCTCAACCGGGGGTTTTTTTGATGCGAGAAAACCGAATATAACGTTGACATCGCGTTATTCTGTCATTTTAACGTGATTATAGGAGCCCAGGAGGCATAGCATTTGTCTTTTGCTGACCTTGTGAAATATCGTGGCTTGGCAATACCTTAGCCATCGCCAAATACAAAACGACCTGCTCGTAATATCCCTCAAACGCGAAGGCAAATAAATTACGGAATTGAGCAAAATGATTGTTGTATTCGTGTTGCTCGTGCTAACAAACCCCCCGGAGTGAATTTGGAAGAAAAATTTTTTTGATAAAATTTTTTTTTAACTGGAGCAGGAGTAACTGAATAGTACCTATTCCAGATGAATTCGTTTGAGTCAAATTGCCGTCGACGGTTGCTAGAAGTGCCAAAGGGAGGAGTCGGTGACTTGGAAGAGAGTCTCGAGGCTGTGGCTGCTCTCCATTTGGTATGAATGCCCTCCCTCCTCCATCCAACTTCTCTCTCTCTCTCTCTCACTCTCTCTCTCTCCCTCTGTCCCTCTCTCTCTCTCTCTCTCTCTCTCTCTCTCTCTGTCTCTCTGTCTCTGTCTCTGTCTCTCTCTGTCTCTCTCTTGCAGAGAAGCCGAATTCGCCGTCGTGGAGGGAGTTCAGAAGTCGCAGGAGGGAAGAGTATGAGTGTCATCGTTACTCCTTTCCATTCCCAGGCCACGCCCAATGAACAACTCGTTTCTGCGCAAGCTCCGCTCACTTCGTGTAGCTTCTCCGAATCAACAAGGGAAAAAGAAAGCAACACTTCATGTTCGTCAGAGAAGAAAGAGGAACGAGAAGAAAGTGCGGAGAAGAAGAGAGAGCAGCCAGCTCCTCCCGCCCCAGCCAAGAGAACTGCGTCAGGCTGTGCCAGCTGGCCCGGCTCTGCTGCCGCGTCCCCCGCCGCTTCAGTCGCGGCAGCAACGATTCGACCGCGAGCGTCCTCGCGGAGGAGTGCCCCGCTCTCTGGGGCAGAGAAGAGGGCGGGGAATAAGAGCAACGGAGGCTGTTCAACTACTTCTCGTCCCATCCTGGCCTCGTCGTCCCCTCAGAATCTTCGCCCTCGACCACCAGCACGCCAATCCATGAATATCCATCCCGCTCGCACTTCCCACGAGTCTAAGAAGCAGGCAGAAGTGACTGGAGAAGGAAGACGGAATCTTCCGCGGCGTGGCTCTCCCCGCCCTCCTCCTCCGCCCATCAACCGTCTTGTCGTTGCTCTAGAAAAAGAGAAGAGTCGTTTCATCAGAAGTGCAGCTCGACCGAAGTGGGTATAACTGATCCATCTCTATTTCTCTCTCACTCTCACTCTCTCTCTCTCTCTCTCTCGATAATGCTGTCTCTTTTCCCTCTCATCACACTCTCTGTCTCTTTCTCGCTCACTCACTCTTTGTGGTTTTCTCACAGTCTTTCTCTTTCTCTCTCTCTCTCTCTCTCTCTCTCTCTCGCAATTCCACGTTCGCTTCCCAATCCGGTCTCTCCCTTACTGTGAGATCGGAAGCTACGCCATGACGATGTCTGCTCTTTATTCACTCCAATTTGTCTTTGCTCAGCTTGAATTCTGATATAAATAAAAATAAGATCTTATGAATGTTGTCTATACATTTGAAGGAGAAGACAGCTTATCAGAGGCAGAAATGAATTCGTTGGGAAGAGGCTTGCCTTTCGTCTCTGGGATTAGAATGAGATACAGGAGAATCTCAGCACCGGCCATCACAGATAACACCGGGTACGCCACTTCCACACTGCTTATCGACTACAACATGAGGATAAGCTAAACAGCCATACGGTACAGAGAAAAGAGAGGGAGTAAGACAGTGGGAAGAGCAAGAAAGAATTCAGCGAGGGAGAGAGAGATAACAAGAACGAGGGAGAGATGAGGGATAGAGAACAAGGAAGAGGGTGAGAGAGTGAGAGAAAGAAAGATAGAGAGAGAGAGAGAGAGAGAGAGAGAGGGCAAAGCTGACAATGGAGAAGATGATGGGTCCAAAGATGTTGCCTAGTCGGCCGCAGACATTCATGTGAGAGGAGGCGATAGTCCGAACTCCAGTTGGGAACAACTCCGAAATCGCGAGGGACAACTGCATAGAAGATCATTGAAAATCAAACAATTGCAGTGCCACCAAATGTAAGATATTTCTACCAAGGATCGATCCAAACAGACCCATAGGAAAAACAGGACAGCACCATCACTTTCAACTAAATCTTCAATGATGTTTATGGAACATTTTAACGGCTTTCCTAATAAATACCTCATAGTGAAGCTACTAATTTTTATTCACGCAGCATTCAGTTCTTTGTTTTAGAGTTGTAAAGCATTCTCAGGACTTCATTCTTATCATAATTATAATAAAAAAAGGGGATGATTTGCATTCTCAGATTTTCCAATTTATCGATCAATCGTCTAAAAAATAAATATGCATATTAGAATCGAATTTTTTCTTTGCATCAATATTTGATTGGATTTCTATGGATCTGCCTTAGCAAGGAATCGATAACTGAATACCTGAAGAACCTGTAGAAATATGCAGCCTGTGATTCCGAAGGCCACCAGGGCGAAGACACGGATGAGATATTGAAAATGAGCTAGGCCTAGGATCAGAGATAGAGAGAGAGAGAGAGAGAGAGGCTTAATAGAGACAGTAAGAGCAAATGAGAGGGTAGAAGGGGTTCGCTCACCTGAATAAAGAATAACACAATTAACACAAAGACAGAAAAATACTGCGCCAAAAGTAATCGCATGGAGCTGACGTCTGCCAATGCGATCACCACCGAAATGGTCAAGGAGAGCCACCTGAGAGAGAGGGTGAGAGACAGAGAAAAAAGGGAAGAGGGACAGGGAGTAAGAAATGGAGAGAGAGACGGAGAGAGACAGAGAAAGAGGTGAAGAGGGAGAGAGAGAGGGAGAGAGACAGAGAAAGAGGAGAAGAGGGAGAGGGAGTGAGAAATGGACAGAGGGAGAGAGACAGAGAAAAGGGGGAAGAGGGACAGGGAGTAAGAAATGGAGAGAGACAGAGAAAGACGGGAAGAGGGACAGGGAGTAAGAAATGGAGAGAGACGGAGAGAGACAGAGAAAGAGGGGAAGAGGGGCAGGGAGTAAGAAATGGAGAGAGACGGAGAGAGACAGAGAAAGAGGTGAAGAGGGAGAGGGAGTGAGAAATGGAGAGAGAGGGAGAGAGACAGAAAAAGAGGAGAAGAGGGAGAGGGAGTGAGAAATGGACAGAGAGGGAGAGAGGCAGAGAAAAGGGGAAGAGGGACAGGGAGTAAGAAATGGAGAGAGACAGAGAAAGAGGGGAAGAGGGACAGGGAGTAAGAAATGGAGAGAGACGGAGAGAGACAGAGAAAGAGGAGAAGAGGGAGAGGAAGTGAGAAATGGGCAGGGAGGGAGAGAGAGACAGAGAAAGAGGGAAAAAGGGAGAGGGAGTGAGAAATGGAGAGAGAGGGAGAGAGAAGCGGGGAGATCAAGCGAGACAGGTAGACAATGAGCACGCTGATTATAAGATGGAGGATAAGCAGCTTTTGATTTCGGTAAAAAAGAATAACGTTTCAAGACTAACAGTTGCTCCTGTGATGTAGCGTAAGACTCCGGATATGATCATATTAATATAGAGTGAACCTCCCAGTGAGTGCATATTGAACATAAGTGAGTATGTAATTGTGGAGAGTGCAAACCTGGAAAGAGAAAGAGAAAAAGAGAGAGGAAGAGAGAGAAAGAGAAGAAAGAGATAACTGACTGGCTATACGAGGTGACTAGAGTACGGCAAGCAAGAAGCCGAGTTGCGTAGAGATGAATGAAAGTATAATTGTTCTCCTTCTTGGTGTTCGGCTCTTCCTTCTCCTCGGTCATCGCCACTCTTTCATGACATTCTACCGCAACAATTCGTGTTATTTCATCGGCATCAACCTGAGATCAATGATTCTTCTCTAACAGGCGCTTCAACATTAGGAAAGGCACCTTCCTGTGAGAATAGCGGTTAATCGTGTTCAGGACTTTCCGGCGTTTTTGAATCTAGAATTTCGGACTCTCTTCCAAACTGCAAGTGAGGGCATTGGGATGAGGAGATGTGGTAACTGATTCGTACACGAAAATAAGAAAGAGGGCAGCAAGGAGCGAAGAAGCGGCGGAGATCCTCGCGAGACTTCTCCATTCTCCACTCCACTCAGCGAGCAATGAGAAGAGAATGTAGTTCGGGACCCACGTCACAGTTGTGCAGAGCCAGAAGCGATGGGCCGTTGGAAGGCACTCGATTACGAAGATCGAACACACTCTGAACCCAGGCACTCCACCGAACTACTTTCCAATCTCATCCTCCCTCTCTCTTTCTCTCTTTGACTCTTTCACTTGGCTAACGTCAGAACACATCCAACTGCAAAGCCAGAGAAGAAGCGAGAGACAACGAAAGCAGTGAGTGAGGGGGCGAAAGAAGTGAATGACTGAGTGGCAAAGATGGCCAGGAATGCCACTATCAAAGTCTCAACACACATTATTCTTTCAATTTCAATCAGTTTAAGGAAGAGGAGAAAAGAAAATTTCGCCTTCCATAGAGATCAAACATTTGGCCGGAGAAGGGAGAAGCAACCACTAGGCCGATCATTTGAAGAGTTGTTGAGAACTTGGCCAGATCAACCACTCCAACATAACTGAGAAGGCTTGCCATCCAACCAATTGACGAGGAGTTGGGGCAGAGCTGACCGAACTGAGAGAGAGAGAGAGAGAGAGAGAGAGTGAGAGAGAGAGAGAGCACACACCTCAAGTTGGATGGAAACAAATTCATAAGCGAGCTTCGGTTCACAAGCTTTCTCACTCCACGCCGCACATCTTTGTGCAGTGGATCCATTGAAGACAACAGAAGAGTTGAAACAACCCTCCAGCAGTGGAGGGGCCGCAGCGAACACGTTGAACACCTCAAGGGAAAGGGGAGAGAGAGAGAGAGAGAGAGAGAGAGAGAGAGATGAGAATAAGAAAGAGACGGATGGGCAGAAAGAATTAGAGTAGTTAAAGAAAAAGAGAGGGAGAGAGGGAGAGAGAGAGATATATAGAAGCGAGTGAAAATAACGAGAAGGGGAGAGGAGAAATAAAGAAAGGATAGGGAAGAGAGCGAAACAGAGTAAGAAAGATAGAAAGATAAAGGGAGGGAAAAGAGGTGAAAGAACGGAGGGAAGAAAGAAAGGGAGCGAAAAAGGAAGCGAGAACGAGTCGAGCCTAAGCAAGTGAGGAAAAGGGAGGAACAGAGAGAGAGATGTGGGGAAAGGGGACAGAGAGAGAAAGAAAGAAAGAAGAAAGAAGAAAGAAAGAAAGAAAGAAAGAAAGAAAGAAAGAAAGAAAGAAAGAAAGAAAGAAAGAAAGAAAGAAAGAAAGAAAGAAAGAAAGAAAGAAAGAAAGAAAGAAATAAAGAAAGAAAGAAAGAAAGAAAGAAAGAAAGAAAGAAAGAAAGAAAGAAAGAAAGAAAGAAAGAAAAAGAAGAAAGAAAGAAAGAAAAAGAAAGAAAGAAAGAAAGAAAGAAAGAAAGAAAGAAAGAAAGAAAGAAAGAAAGAAAGAAAGAAAGAAAGAAAGAAAGAAAGAAAGAAAGAAAGAAAGAAAGAAAGAAAGAAAGAAAGAAAGAAAGAAAGAAAGAAAGAAAGAAAGAAAGAAAGAAAGAAAGAAAGAAAGAAAGAAAGAAAGAAAGAAAGAAAGAAAGAAAGAAGAAAGAAAGAAAGAAAGAAAGAAAGAAAGAACAAGAGGGAGTGCAGAGAGAGAGAGAGAGAGAGAGAGAGAGAGAGAGACTCACTACATTGGAGAGCATCGAGAAGATGGCAAATTCATGGAAGATCTGAATGAGGATCTGATATGCGTCGAGTTGGAAGAAGTCATCGAGTCTGGCCAGCTGCCTTCTCCTCCTTGTCACCGACATCTTCTCCTTATCTGCCCTGGTCTCTTTCCCCTTTCACGCCTTCTAATCAGCACTCTTTCCTCTTATCACTGTCCCCCCTCTCCCCTTCTTAGTTCGGCATTCAGATTAATCTATTCTCTCAAAGGGAAGTAACAGAATCACTCTTAAGAAAGCCTGTGCACTCCGCTTCCACTGCATTCACGAATAAAAACACTCGAGGAAACATTATCTCAAGCATATCCAGAAATATAAATAACAAAATCATACACTATCGATCAGTAGCATACACGACGTATAATTAAGAAACCCTATACTCGAAAAATATAACTTATGGCTCAATCGAAAGCCCTTGAAACTGTATGTTCTATTATAAAAATTAGCTGCTGCCATACATATATAATTTTTACAACGTTTTCAAATTCGATAGCTTTAACACAAATTTTCGCCATCAGAGAACGCTGTACATATAAATCAGACAAGAATTCCTAAAAGTTGCACTTGTGTTGCGGCGGATAAATAGCCCGACCAAACTTTTTTTTGTGAAGAGTTCGATTCCGCGTCGGCTAATTTATTATTTTTTTCCTGTCTTTTCTTCTATTCTTTCTTTATTTAAAAGAAATGGTGGAATAGAATCCGCAAGTAACGAGTAACGCAAGTACGCTATTCTTGCATTTCTGTGCAAACATCGTTCACAAAACCTATGCAGGACTTGCGTACTTCCACTACTCGTTACTTGTGGATTGCATTCCTGGCTGATTTATATGTACAACGTTCTCTGGTGGTGAAAATTTATGTTTAAATTATCGAATTTTAAAACGTTATAAAATTATATGTATGCACGACATCAGCAAAATTTTTTTATTCCGAAAAATAAAATTTCAAGGATCGAGGCATAAATTATATTTTTTTTCGAGTATAGCGTTTCTGATCATTTCTTGGTGAGAACAAAGAAAAGAAGAATTTCTGTAGACACATTTTAATTACTTAGTAGAATTATGAAAGGGCAGAACGAATTTTGGACATCATCTTCTTGAAAAATCCCGTGGTGCGAGTGGGCTCGTCAACCTGAAATGAGTCATATGAAAAGAAGACTGAAAACGAGAGTGCACCTGGAATGGGATAATTCCCTGGCTGAAAGCATCCAGGGAAGGCTTCTGCACCTTCCCTCCGCTCCTCTCTCTCAAAACGGGAGTTCCCAAGATCAGAACCGCTTCATCGCTTAACGTCTGAAATATTATTTTACACCACAATATTATACCTTTGCAGAAGAAAATTAATTTTGAAAAAAAACCAACTGAAGCAGAGGGAGAAGCAGGAATTCGCGCAGTTTGTGGTGAGTGATTGTTCTGGACGTCTTTGCCTTCCCCATCCTTTTCCTTCTCTTCCGTCGTTTCTAGAATGGGACAACTACCCCCTATGCAAGCTAGGCACAACATGGAAGGCGGCATGTAAAATCCTCCAAATTATATGATAATGTTTTTTTCCTGCCACTTAAAATTAATTTAATTTCACTTGCACAAAACTAAATTAATGAAAGTGATATATTTACCATTAGTTTTGCCCTTCTTGAGAGGAGGCGAAGTGGAAGCAGAAGAATCTGCAGGCCGCTTTCTCTTCTTCTTCTCAGCTTCCGCTCTCCACTTCTTCTTCATATCTTTTTCCAAATACCTCACAAATTCGTCAAATGGTGGAACGATAAAACGTTCTTTCTGCAAAAAAAACTATTAAATAAATAAATAAAACATTTCTACCGAGTTGCTAAGCAAAGTCCTGCGCATGAGAGAATAACAAATATGCTGAGTACGGCCTAATATTTTCACATCAGGACCTCACGGACTTATTAAATATATTCAAGATTCTCGGGAATCTCGGGTATGTTGGAACATAGATGTATATCCAGGGATAAACTCAAATTCAAGAATTTTAATACACGATATGCGCATAGCGTTACTGATTCTTATAACTAACTATAGGCGAGTTGTAAGTATGCAAAATAAGACAAAACATAACGCACGTCTCTTAGGTTACGGTAAGTCTTATTGAATCCGAAGTAGAAGATGATGTCGTTAGGATTGATGGATGGAGATGAAGGGCGAGTCTCAGGGGCACCTTCACTCTTTCTATCTCCGTCTCCCTCGTGGAAAGTCAAGGTCTCTCCATCCCCTCCACTTCGCTGAAGGACAACCGCCCTGCAAAGCAGATTCATCATTGAAAAATGAAGAAGCGAAAAAAAAACACTGCGAAGGAAAGCTAAAGTCAGCAGTATTACAATTCATCGCCCGAACCTCTTCAGATAAGCTGGAGGGTAGCCGTTAACGAAACCCATCTTCCGCATACGGTAGATGTACTCTGGGATGTCATTGGGACCACAGTCAAGAGCTCGCATCAAAGAGTCAGAAAGACGGCCAGGCTTCATCCCAGAGGAGGCAGTCGAGGAATCGTGATAACGACCACTGAAAAGACAGAGAAAGAAATAAAGAGAAAGAGAGAGAGGGAGAGAGAGAATTCGGGAAATGCAAAGGAACAGAATTGCAATGAAATCAAAGAAAAAAGCAAAAACTTAAGTAAATCGGAATAAAAGTACTGACTCCGGCCTATTTTGAACGGCTTGACGAAAAGCGTTCTGATTTTCACGAATTCGCTTCATATTCTTTGGTTCGGAGCACTTATTCAAGTTGTGATCGCCGTTGCAGTTGAAGCATTTTGGCTTAAGAGAACTAATATACATTATGTATTACATTCTCCATAAATACGAGAAAAGATAATGGCAAAAAATGTCGAACATATGGGAGTTTCTAGTACAACCCGACGACCTTACACTTAAGAACACGGGATAAAAAGACTGTAATGCTTGCGCAAGGTACAACCTTAAATCTGCAGCTGTCGGAGTTTTTCTTGACTGGACAGGACTCGTCTGAGCTTTCCGTTAAGATTCCCGCCATCCAGCTCCTTCAGGAGATGACAAGTTATAAGTATACACACTCAGAAAAGAGATGAACTGACGAGGAAGAAGAGCGGTTGTGTATGGATGGGGCAGAAACAATTTCGACAACTTCCGAACTGTCTTCCAACGCAGAACGATCAAGAACAAAGGATCCGTCGTCCAGAAGTTCCACCACTTCCACATACTTATCGAGACTAAAGACACAGTAAAAATATGAAAAAATTCTCAGGCATTAACCGCATAAAAACAGCGGCAAATCACGCATTAAAGAGCTGGGCTGACCTCTCATCAGGCGATGAACATTCGCCATCTTCTCGTTCATTTCTTCGATTTTGAACCTTCGGAACTTAAGACGATATGAAAAGCAATGTCAGTGTAAAAGAAGAAGAAAAAGAATACCTTTCATTATGTCGAGGCAGAAAAGAAGAGCAGCTAATAAATTGAACAATTTCTCAGTTCTTGGGCGAGGATATCTTTTCGACCCGTCGAACTCTCAGTACATTTTACTAAAATACGGTCTCTGATCGCTGGTCCTTGGACTGCAAAAGAACCATGTAGTGCACAGGAATTCTATAAGTGGCCCGCGCATGGGGTATAAGGGGCCACGACGTGGAGAAATATGTGGCCACGCGAGCATAATATTTGGCCCCTTATCGACCCGGCGTGGGCCCCTCATTCCGCTTGTCGGGGCCCCTGATCAAGCACGTAAGCTCCCGACAGACAACGTCGTGGCCCCTTATACAACGAGCAGGGGCCCCTTATTCTCCGTTGTCGGGCCCCCTTTTCCACATACTCGTACCCCCTATCCTGCTCATCTGGGCCCCTTATCCCACCTTTCGCTGCCCCTTATTCGTTGCTTTTCTCGTGCTTGCTTTCATCATTTGACAAGTACATTTATTCTTCTAGTTACCAGAATCACATGACAATCAAAACGAGAATCCTAAGATGCGGAAAATAAACAGGCAATGGGGCGTTATCTATCCCGGCGGCAAGGAAAGATCGCGAGTCTTGTCCAAGTCAACACTTCTTGAGGAAGAATGGCCTCACTGCCTGTCCCATCCAGACTGCGCAGATACCAGTCGAAGTCATCACCGCACGCTGGAAGAGCAACATTGAAGATTTAAAAAAATCATTACTGGAGCAGTTGACCTTGTGTGAAAGCAGTGTCCACACCGTAGTCTTCTTCCAAAACATCTTCGTCGCTGTCCCCATCTTCAGTGTCTGCTCGATCTCGTCAGGCGCAGCACCGTCTTCAAAAAAATCATCACAGCAAGTTTAAAATAAACAAAGCAGCGCTGACCTGTTAAAGTCACGCGACTAATTGCCGTTGGGCCGCCTCGATTCAATCCTGTAGTCGAATTTTCGTTTTCGAACCATCGCAACCATGAAAAACAAACTAATTAAGTCAGAAGCTAAAATACATAATGAACAGCCCGCACAAAAAGTCCATTGCGCCACTAATATTTTAGTGCAGCGTCCTTCTCGTTTTTAAAAACATCGAAAAAGCACTCAACCGTACTTTTACACTAAATAAACCCCCTCGTGGCCCCTATTCAACATCAAAAAACATTAGTGGCCACCACAAGCAGAATGAGGGGCCACGGCGTGGTCGCACCCCTGTGTGGCCCCTTATACCCTATGCGTGGGCCACTTATAGAATTGCTGTGTGGAGAGCAAGCCGATGGTTAAATGGAGAAGATGTCAGGTTCGCGAGAGGAGAGCACTCTGCCTGCACTGGACCAGTATGTCGCACCTGGTCTCCGTCTGTGGATGCTCATTGCTCTGGTCTCGGGTGTACTCCTCATCATGGGTTTGCTGTTCCCTTGTCTCTTATCTTCTTCATCCTTGTTTAAAGCATATTTCAGTTGTCGTTGTCTGCTGCTTCATGCGAATCCGAATTCCACGCACGAAACGCCAGATTGATATGATAGCAGCAAAGAGGAAGATGAGAAGCAAGAAGAGCGGGGACGCGGGTCAACATGGTGCGCCTTCTCTTCACAAGCTTTCATTATCGGTCATTTACTGTTTTAGTTACCGACGAGAGAGCCCAGGCCATCGTAATGAATTCGATGAATCAGAAGCCGGCCTCCAGCGGCCCGAGAAAGCCGCATTCACAATCACATGAAAGGAAACCGCTGAATGAAAAAATGGCGAAAACCCAAACCGCTGTGTAAGTATATGCTAGTTTGCCGTCTTAACGTTCCAATTGTAATCCCTCTTTTTATTTTTGCTGCTTTAATTTAATGTTCTCCTGCTTAAAAAAAAATCCATATACCTTGACTAGCTTTAACATCTTGCCATGACTATGAACGCGTTTCAGCAAACGGTGCTAATTTGTACTATTTGATCTTTAACTTGATCTTTCTTTGTGTCTTATCTTAGGCTATACCTAAGTGACGGAATGAAAAATGTAAGGCTTGATGAATTGACCTCTGGTACTCTGAAGGTGTGTTGCCAATTCATACCGTATTCGCATACCGAAAGCAGAATAATCGGACAGAATGAACAGAACTCTAGTGTTGATGGTTAACACTGATGTCTGAGTGGCGTGGATGGAAGGAAGACGGGCGGTGGATGTCTCACTCTTTACTTCATATGCTCTAGGCTCGCTGGCAAGATCTTCCTTCCGTCGAAAAGTTATGTAAGTAATTGAAGCTTGAAGGCAAGAGTGCAAAGTAGTGTTTAAGAGAAGATGTCAAGGCGTGTTTCGGGCAGCCGGGGCAGAGTGCTGAGAAAGTGTCGTGTGCAAGGACTCTGCATCTCGGAGTGCTTTTCATACGAGTCGCAAAGTTTCCTGAAGATCTCGAGGTCGTAACTGATTTGATTCTGTGGCTCGAAGTCTTTTTGCAGGAGCTCTGCTGTGTTTGTCGACATATCACACTTTCAATGGATTCGAATGAAAAGGAGTTTAACTTTACCTTTCTTCTTCTGAATACAGCAACAATTAAAGACGGGAGCCGTTTGATTGGGGGCCTCTTCAGGCTCATTCCCAAGGCCATGGATTCTGTCGAGGCGAGAGTTTGTTTTGTGTTCCTACCAGGTAACTTATGGCTGACAATTCAGGGTAACAAAGTGAGTGAGCAGAAGAGCTGGCAGTGTCTGGTGCACTTCCTTCTGCTCTTCTCCTCGCCTTCGACTTGGAAAGTCACCAGAGATGCTCCTCAGCTTCTCGGAGTTGTATCTTCTCTCTGCATTAAAATGAGCAATTCTCTCAACGACGCCACTGCAAATTTCGCTTTGAGTGTTAGTCGTATAAAAAAAATTAAGTTATGTTTCCACTTGCTTTCTTTCTTCCAAAATTCTGCTTTTTACAGTCGGTTCTGTACAAAGTAACTAACAAGTCGCGCCCTCTCCTTTCCTGCGAAGCTGTCTCTGTACTCTTCTCCCTCGTCCTTAGACCTTTGACTCGCCATGAAGAACATGAAGAAGATATCATCTTCATTACCTCCCTGTTCTCCTCTCCTGCCGTTCTTGTCCACGTCAATGAATCTGTACGCTCTTCAATTTCTTTTCTCTCTCTCCCCCCCTCTCTCTCCCTCTCTCTCTCCTCTCTCTCTCTCTCTCTCTCTCTCTCACTCTCCTTACAGAGTCGTCAGCAGACGGTGCGAGCCCGTGTGCTTCCTCGTGTGCTGTTTCTTCTCCGTAATCGTCCTGTTGTGTTGACTGACCCCTCGCGAACCCTCAACATCACTGCCAATCTCATTCATCTCAGCTTCCTCGATACCTCGGTTCGTGTCCTCCGCGATTGAAAGAGAGAGATGAAGTAGAAGTGCAGGGCGTGGCTGAGTCTCTGTCGGATTGGTCCGTGGTGGTGGGAGATCTGCTGGAGAAATGTTCTGAACTGTCGCGGGGAGTTGAGTGTAAGAGCCGTTCTACTTCTCACTTCCACGCTGTCTTCGGCCCTTGTTCCTTCTCTCTAGACTCCAAGTTGGTCTCTCTCTCTCTCTCTCTCTCTCTCTCTCTCTCTGTCTCGCTCTCTCCTTAGCTCTGAGATGAGTCTCCACCATGTGGCTGGCCAGCTCCGTCTGCTCTCTCACGGCCGACTGCTTCGTATTCTCTTCTCTCCATCTCACATTCTCCCCTTCCGACCTTCTCACTCTTCTTCATCTCAACCACCTTCTGGTAATTTTTTTCTTTTGCATGAAGGTAAGAACATTCTCATTAATATGTGGCAGTATTAATGATTCCAGTCACTTTGGAAGTAGTGTGTTCCCAGGTAGTGGCCCCGCCCACTCCCTCCTCCAACTGTACTCTCGACTGAAGATAAGCAAGAAGCCTTCAGTTCACTCGGTGGCTTCTCTGCCTGTGTCTCCTGCCGCCCTCGTGGCCAATCTCTTTCTCACGGCCATTCAAGTCTTTCGCAATCTCTGGTCGGACATCCTCTCTGGTTTGTTTTGCAATCGCTTCTATTTTTGCTTTTACTAACTTGAGACATTTTTTTGTCAAAATGCCTCATTTGTTTTATGTAATGCTTTTGTTGAGCTGAACAAATCCCATCATCTAAGACAGACTGTGGTTTTCTAAGTGCTATTTCTTTTGAAGGTATTTGTGCTGAGAGTAATGTGCTGCGTACATTGTGGGGAGTGGTTGAATGCTGGAGGGCAGAGTCAACAGGAGGAGGGAAGGGGGGAGGAGAGGATCTCTTCCAACTTGCTCTGCACTTCTGCTGTCGTTCCAGAGTGGAGACATCCTCCTCGTCTCTCCCTCCCATCCACATCGCCCCTCTTCATCTCTTCACGGATGCTGCCTCTTATCTCATCAAGTCAGTCTCTGCTTCTTCTTCTCTCCTGTTCATTTTCTGCTTCAGGATACTTGATGATGAGGAACTCTACGAGGGCGGAGAGTTGCTCCCTCTCCAGGAACTCGTTTCCCTTGCTAAGCTCACGAATCTCTTCCTCTTTCGCTGCATCTGGAATCATTGTTCTGGTTGGACTCTTGTCTATTCATCTCTTACAATTCCGTGTGATTTTAGAAGGGGAAAGAGAGCGGACTCCTCTCTTCACGAGTCTCCACACTCTCTGTCTCATCCTCTACACTCGCCACTCCAGACGCCCTCTCAGCCATGATGAGAAGTTGTGGCTAACCACGTAAGTCTTCTTTGTCTTCTGTCTTCCAATCATTTCTGTCCTTCCAGAGAAGTTCGTTCGAGTGTGATTCTTGGAGAGTTCGAGAGGGGAACAACGAGAGCAGTCCTTCTCATGAGGATGGCAAGTCACATTGTCCCCTTGAAAGAACGCATGTTTCTCTTCCGCAAATTCATCTCTAAGGAAAAGGTTAGTGAACAACAAGGAAAGTAGTGGAAGGAACTGGTTGGCTGATGGAATGGAGTTGAGAACAGCGAGCAGGGGACTACGATGCTGCGGGTTGTCCGTCGACAGGTGGTTGAAGATGGATTCAGACAGCTCTCTTCTCTTCCCCCCGGGGCACTTCGAGGTGTCATCCGAGTCAAGTTTGTCAATGAACATGGACTAGAAGAGGCTGGCATTGACCAGGATGGAGTTTTCAAGGTTCTACATAGCTACTTCTGTTTTTTTTAAACCGCCGTTTGGTTTAACTAGATTATATTGACACGCTCAGAGAAAAAAAATTTTGTAGGAGTTCTTGGAACAAACTTTGAAGCAGGTGTTCTCGCCTTCTCTGTCTCTGTTTGCTGTGACCAGCGCAGGCCAGTTTTTCTCCTTCATTGCCTGTTAATGGGTGGTAATGGTGCCTGTTCAGGTCAACTCCATCCTTCTCCGACATCTTACTTGCATGAGAACCACCTAGAGCTGTTCAAATTTGTTGGAGCGATGCTAGGGAAAGCGTTGTTCGAAGGGATAGTCGTGGATGTGCAACTCGCCCCTGTAATGCTCGCTTCGTTGCTGGGAGTGCGAACCCTGAGTGCCCTGGACGAGCTGGCTCAGCTGGATCCGGAGCTCTTCCGTAGTCTCAGCTTCGTCAAGAAGTGCCAGCCTGAAGAGGTCGCCGATCTCGCTCTCAACTTCTCTACTGATGAAAGCAGATTTGGAGAGGTTCGTGATACTTCGGGCAGCAATCTACAACCACAACTTCCTTCTTATGTTAGTTAAGCACAGGACATATTCAACATAAGGGTTGACTGTTCATTTCGGTATGCGAGTGATTTGTAGATGAAAAATATACATTTCAATTTCAATTACGAGTGGTTTAGGATCAAGTCTTTATCGGGTTTTTCGGGATAAAGTGTGTTGTGGAATTGAATGAAAGAAATTGGTTCAACTCTATTCTAGGTTGTCACTGTTGACATTGTTCCTTGCGGACGGACAATTCCTGTGACTGCAGAAAACAGGTATAATATTATGAGAAATATACAAATAAGTTGGGAGGAAGAAGGAAGTTGAGCTGAGAGTGAAGATGCGGTGCTCAGAATCAGCTATGTTCATCGAATGGCCCACTATCGCGTCTTTACTCGTTCTGAACGGGAATGTGCTGCCTTCGTGGACGGCTTCCAGTCGGTTGTTCAGCCTTCCTGGCTGGGCCTCTTCGCTCCTCATGATCTCCAGCTTCTCATCTCTGGACACACCAGGTACAGTTTATTCAGCTCTTCTATTATCTGTTTTCCATGGATTTTTGTTTTATCGTATATTTTTAAGCTACCTTGCGTTTAATTTTTTTAATATCTGTATTCTTTTACAATAGTAATATTACTTTCTGCATTTGGACTCCTTGAATTTGAGATTGAAATACCAATTGAACTATGCATTTATCGCATTAAAGCGAATGGCAGCTTAAAGCCCAACGGATTACACCAATTCGTTAGGGCCACAAACAGGGATGAAGTAACTTGTGCATGTAGTAACAAGAATATATGCGAGCAGTGAATCTACAAAGTGGCTGCGTAACGGAACAATGACACGGTTAAGCGGCACAAAGATATCTTACATTAGATGGTAGAGAGAGAGAGAGAGAGGAGAGATAAAGAGGAGAGAGAGAGAGAGAGTGGGAGAGAAAAGATATATTAAAGGTAGAGAGCAAGAGAGAGAGAGAGCGAGTAGAGGCATTAAAGATAAAGAGCAAGAGAGAGAGAGAGAGAGAGAGATTGTGAGAGAGAGAATATTGACATTAAAGATAGAGAGAGAAAGAGAAAATAGAGACATTAAAGATGGAGAGAGAGAATAGAGACATTAAAGATAGAGAAATAGAGAGAGAGAGAATAGAGACATTAAAGGTAGAGAGCAAGAGAGAGAGAGAGAGAAAGAGGGTAGTTTGATAGCTTTGCCCGTTAAGAGTAGCAGTAGCATAGCGAACAATGCATTCTTCTGCCTAAGCTTGCACCCTCTCCTCTCTCTCTCTCTCTCTCTCTCTCATTGCAGTGACATTGACCTGGCAGATCTCCGTCGCAATGTCCAATACTACGGTGGATTCCACTCTGGCCACCGGGTGATCAAATGGCTCTGGCACATTCTTCAATATGACTTCTCCATTGAGGAGCGGCGGCTGTTCCTGAAGGTGCGCGGGAAGAGTTTGATCCTTCTGGTCAAGAATTCTTTTCTTCAGTTCGTAACAAGTTGCTCTCGTGGTCCCATTCTGGGGTTCGCATCTCTCGAACCTCCGTTCTCTATTCGATGTGTTGAAGTCTGTGATGACCAGGTACGCTCTTAGCAGTCAGCCCGCTTCGTCTCGCCATCTCTCTCTCACTCTCTCTCACACTCACTCTCTCTCTCTCTCCAACTCTCTCTCTCTCTCTCTCTCTCTCTCATTCTCACTCTCTCTGTCTTCGTTCAGGACACTGGAGACACGCTGGGGAGTGTGCTACGTGGATTCCTAGCAATGAAGAAGGAAGAAGCGACCAGCCGCCTTCCCACGGCATCCACTTGTTTCAATCTCTTGAAACTCCCAAATTACAACAAGAAGAGCACGCTGCTTCAGAAACTCCGATACGCTATTCATTCTGAGACCGGGTTCGAACTGAGCTGATCGTAGTGTATTTATTTATTTGCTGATAAATGGCCTTTGATTTTGTCTGCCAGAGAAATGACACTGTCTGCTTCCTTGGATGGCGAGGAAGCATCTGACGTGAGACACGGTGCCCGGCGTAAGATTGGGGCGTAATGTCTGTGGCATAACATTGGGTTGGAACTTCGCGCGCAAGTCTCTTGGGCCGTGAATTACAAGAAGAAGTTTTCTGAGTATTGATTGATTGGATCGCTCGGGTCTTCTCCGAATGTTAATTTGCTCTTGCTTTTGTTACAAATGCCTAAGTGGAGGCATCGGCCCTTCAATGAATCTACCAGCATCGCAGATTTGAAGGTTAACTGGCTGCTTCTTTCTTCGTCTCTATCATTTCTACGTCACTGTAGATATGTGTCAATTCTTTATAATATTTTATGTATTCACGTATATTTTTCTTTAACTTTTGAAGTTTACGTTTAGAAGGGTTTAGTTTGATGCTTAGGGGAAGTCAAGATTCCGTCATCGACAGTGGGAAAAGAAGCTTAGGCAGAAGAATGCATTGTTCACGATGATCAGTGTTCGTGAACTGCGAGACCTGATTGACGAGAACGAGGGACGCCCGATTGCGCCCAAGGTTAGTGTTGGCGATAAATTAGAGAATGAGCTAGAAATATTAAGACTAAACCAAAGATTGCTGAGAGTAAGCCGAGGAAAAAGAAGAAGTCGCAGCGCTGGGAATGCGAGATGCCTTGTCTCGCGGAGTGCCTGAAGGAGACGGCCTCTCGATCTCCTCTGCTCACTCCTCTCGTATTTCCTTTTCATACCCTCACCATCGGCCGCTTTTCCGTACGTCATTTCAAGTTGCTCAACTTTTACCCCCAACAGGACTGAGCGAATATTGATTGCTAGATTCGCAAATTTTTGCCGTTATTCCGTTTTTGATCTGAAGAAGAAACGTTTTGATCCCAAAATGTTTGGTTATTTTTGCTCCCCGTGTTTCACAGGTACTGGCCCCCGAACTGGAAGCCGAAGATTGCAATGTTCTTCGAATCGATGAGTCATTTAATGCATTCTCCTATGATTTCTGCTGCACTTCTGGTGATGAGGTGTTAGTCATTCTCCCGTCCTCATTCTTGGAATTATTTTTTTTTTGTATGTAATAATGAAAAAGTAATTTTTAATATAATGAATTGTATACACAAAATGTCGAGGTGTACCCAACGCAAAAGCGCGGTAGACGCCTGTGGGGAGATTGTTGTGTGTTATCCTGTGGGAGGGTCATCATTTCAGCTATCGATGTGTCATCGCTGTTCCGGTCCATAAAATTGAGAGGATTTTTGCTGCAACAGATGAAGTGAAGCTCAAGGTCTCTTTTTGTTTCCCAAATTATGGCACAATTTTCCTTGCAGTTGATTCGTTTTCTCAATTGTGCGCTTGCCATTGTTGTTTTCTCTAATTTTCCTTTTACAAAAGGTTGTAATTTCAGCTGAAAGAACTGGATGGAATTACCATTTCGGTATGGCTGGACACAGTGGAGAGCACTGTGGATGTGACTGCGGGACAACTCGCTCAATCCTCCCTCCACACTCTGTGTCTCCGTGTTCCCACATCGGCTTTCCAACAGCAACTTCTTGCTCGTAACTCTGCTCTCTTCTCTCCTCTCTTCCAAGATCGCAATCGCGAGGTTCGCTTCCTTGTCATTTCTCGTTGGATGGATTTATCGCTTGTCCATAATAAAATGAATTGCTGCTAGCTTTCTTGTATTCTGATAGGGAGAATGAGTCTGATTCACCTTTCCCTAGTAATCTCTTTATTTCATCCTTGGAAAAAGGGGAACAATGAAAATACGAAATGATATAGGCCCACTTGCAACGTCTGGAGTCGGTATATGAGTTGTTATGTTAAGATGACATCGGAGTTGCTTGTGCAGTCTCACTATTTGATGCCTTGCCTGGAAGGCAGTGAATGGGCGCGGAGCTTCTCCCTTCACGGACTGGGCAGTCTCGCCCCTCCTCAGCTCCTCCCTTCTCCTTTCCCTTCTCCATCTCTTCTCCCTTCTGGAGGTGCTCTCCCTTATTCTGATGAGAGTCACTACTTTATGGAGTGCTCCACATACTCTCATCACATTGCTTAGTATAACACTCTTGCCGCCCTTCGTTCTAATTTATATCTTTGTTTTACTCTCGGTGGTACTGTTCTCTGTGATTGTCGGGTGCTCAAGATCTTTCTTGCTTATTCATGTAGAACGACTACTATTAAACAGGTGCACATTTGTATTTCCTTGCTTTAACTTGGGGAGTTAGAAGTATCGAAGTTTTATGGTTGGTCCATCCCTTAAAGCGAAGGCGGAGGACTGTTTCGAGATCCGTTTATAACTGCATGGCTTGTAGTTTATTTTAATCCCTTGATGTTTAATCTGTCTGTGTTTTAGTAGTACTTTGGGTGTTGCGATTAGGCTCAAGTCTGGCCGTAAGAATGAACGATGGTTTCTTTCTGTCCCCATTTCAATCCTTTTTCTATTCTATTCGAGGGGTATTGAAGCTTGTTCTTGTCAATTTATGGAGGAGATTCATTCAAGAAGATGTCGTTGTTTAGTTTAATTTTGTACCGCAAAGAAAGTGAATGCTGAGCCTTTGTGGGATTAAAGGAATCAGACGCCGCTCTGATCCCCTTTTCCTCTCTGGTATCCCTCCTGATTCTCCGAGACGGCCCTCTCCTCTCCTCTCTTAACTCCACAAACAATTCGTGATAGCCAAGGGGCTATGCGATAAGCACTACAACCAGGAGCACCCTGGGTGCGCCGTTTGTCCTCACTACTTCACTTGCACTGTTTCTCTCTCTCTCTCTCTCTCTCTCTCTCTCACGCCCTTGAGGCTGCTTGAGTTCTTGGATGACCATCACAATGTATGACATAGCAGCCTGAGTGGCGTGGAAGCCTTAATTTGACAGGCTCCCGATTCTCTCTGATCTGGATTGATGGCCCATGGCTTCTGCTCCGTACTCAGTGCACTGAATATGTGTACTTATTTCGTTAATGGGAGGGGCTCTTTTCTAATGCTGATTTGCGAATCGATTTCTTTTGTGGCCTGATACATCTGCCTGAGGCTCTTCTCCCTCCAAGCCACTTCATTCTTCTATCCGCTTCTTTTCTACTGATCTAACGATAGCTTTGCTTTGATGTCGATCGCTTTAGCAATCAGTAAGTGGATGGATGAGAAGAAGGAAAGAAGAAAAGAGGAGGAGATGGAGAGGAGAACTTCGTCGAGGGGAGGGACTCTCTAGGAACTCTCCATTCCAGGGAGCAAAAGCGTATTTGGAGTGGTGCGCAGCTCAGTCTAGAGAGACCGGCACCCATCGTCCTCTCGCACTCTCTCCTTCTCCCTCGCCCTCTCGCACTCTTTCTCGTTCTCTCGCACTCTTTCTCTCTTACTCTTTCTCGTTCTCTCCCACTTTCTGACTATCTTTCCCTAACTTTCCTCAAATAGAGAGGGAGTCGTGCTTCTGTCCGTCCACTGCTGCTGTTTCGTATGTTGTCGAACTGCGTCTGCACTGTCTATCAGATTCCCCACTCTCCTCTCTCTCTCTCTCTCTCCCTCTCTCTCTCTCTCTCTCTCTCTCTCTCTCTTTCTTTCTCTCTCTCTCTCTCTCTCTCTTCTTTCTCTTTCTCTCTCTTTCTCTCTCTCTCTCTCTCTCTCTCTCTCTCTCTCTCTCTCTCTGTATCCTAGAGCGGTGCCTTCTCGTCCATCTCAGGAGCTTCACCACTCGTCTGCGCACGCTTTGACCATTCCCTTAGCAGGATCCATCCGGTGGAGAAGATACAATTTGGAAAGAAGGAAAGAAGAAGACTGAAACTGCCACTCGAGGGTCTCCCTTTCGCCATGCGACGACTTCTTCTCGCCTTCTCTTTTCTCTTTCTCCTTTCCAGTCAGTCCTCCATCTTTTCACTTTTGATGCTTTCATTTTGGAATTGCATATGCACAGCGTTCCTCGTTGCCTGTAGATTCTCTTGCTGAGACCCCCCGTGATTGGTAACCCTCTCTGCAGATTCTCTTGCTGAGACCCCCATGATTGGTCACCCTCTCTGCAGATTCTCTTGCTGAGACCCCCATGATTGGTCCCCCTCTCTGCAGATTCTCTTGCTGAGACCCCCGTGATTGGTGGCTCGTGTCCTCTCGGCACCTCGGACGTCCAAATCGGTGGGAAGCACACCCACTTCTTCCTGAAATGCGAGCAGACAACAGAGTGAGCCCTTCTCCGTCCATTTTTCTTGCTCTATCTGAGCTTTCTTCTTTCCTTTCGAAAGAAGAGGATGTTCCTTGTATCCTTGTATTCCTTTCAGCGGCAAGAGTGGAGGGGGAGTGTGGGTAGTGAAGAGTCGAGCATCCGCTGCCTCCTCTTCCCCTTCAGCCTCTCCACCCAAACTTCTCCGAAAGCACTCCAACATCTGTGGTTAGCCTACCGAATTCACTTCACTCCTAACCGTTCATCCTTTTTTTTTTACTTTTTCCCTGTATGTATGTATTTGCCTCCGTATGTCACTGTCTGCCTCCTTCTCTCGCTCAGCTTAGAGAGGACTCTTTCTTAGTCACTATTTCGTTCTCTCTCTCTCTCTCTCTCTTTCTTTATTTCTTTCTTTCTTTATTTCTTTCTTTATGTCTTTATTTCTTTTTCATTCTTTCATTCTTTTTTCTTTCTTTCTCTCCTTTCTTACTCTTTCTTCAGTGTCCTGACAATGATTTCGCTCTTCAACTTCTCATCTTTTGTCATCCTTTTGCAAGTTCTCGAATGTCTGGTGCATTGGTAAAAAAAGAGTTTAGCACGCGTAGTGACAACTGAATCCTCCATTTCTGTGCTCTCTCGCTCAATCACTTTTTCTCTCTTCCTTTATTATCATAATAATCTGTTTCTCGACTCTTCATTACCTTTGCGTGCGTTATATGTACTTCCTTCGGTCTTTCCTTGTTTCCATCTTTTCTTTTGCTGGAATCAATGTCCTCTTCCTTGATGAGAGTGTTCGTCTTGACGGTTCCCTTGGCTGGACTCTGCCTGTGGCTCCCAGTTTCTCCCCATTGTGTACTCAAAGTATGCACCCTCCAGGCTCTCGTTTCTTCGCCATTTATGTTTCTCCTTGTTCTGTTGTTTGTCGTCTCTTTTCTTGTTGCTAATAGCTTCTCCTCTGTCTCTCTCTCTTTCTTCTCTTTCATTCTCTCTAGTTTTCTCTCCACCGCTGTCTCTCTCTCTCTCTCTCTCCTCTTTCACTTTTCCAGTTTTCTCTTAATCTCTGACTGTCTCTCTCTTTCTCCTCTTTCACTCTCTCCAGTTTTCTCTCCTTCTCTGACTGTCTCTCTCTTTCTTCTCTTTCACTCTCTCCAGTTTTCTCTCCATCTCTGACGGTCTCTCTCTCTCTCCTCTTTCACTCTCTCCAGTTTTCTCTCCATCTCTGACTGTCTCGCAGCGTTCCGTCTACTTTCGCTTCTTTTATTGTTTGCACTTCACTCAACTTGAGCCTTGTGCTTCTTTAATTTTTGGTAAGCTTTCCGAAAGCTCTTCAGGATTCCTGAGATGTCCAGCGTGGAAAAAAAAGTAATGAAGTATCGGTAAACAGACTTATCTTCATCTCTCTTCCTTCATCTCTATTTCTTCATCTCTCTTCCTTTCTCTCTTCCTTCCTCTCTTCCTTCCTCTCTCTTCCTAACTCTCTCTTCCTTCCTTTCTCTTCCTTCCTCTCTCTTCCTTCCTCTCTCTTTCTTAACTCTCTCTTCCTTTCTCTCTCTTCCTTCCTTTCTCTTCCTTCCTCCCTCTTCTTCCTTTCTCTTCTTTCCTCTCTCTCTTCCTTCTTCTCTCTTCCTTCATGCCTCTTCTCCTTCCTCTCTCTTCCTTCCTCTTTCTTCCTTCATACCTCTTCCTTTCTCTCTTTTCATTTCTCTCTTTTCCTTCCTCTCTCCTCCTTCATCTCTTTTCCTTCCTCTCTCTTCATTCCCCTCTCTTCCTTCCTCTCTCTTCCTTCATCTCTATTTCTTCATCTCTTCCTTTCTCTCTTTTCCTTCCTCTCTCTTCCTTCCTCTCTCTTCCTTCCTCTCTCTTTCTTCCTGCCCCTTCATCGCTCTTCTTATTTCGCTCAAACTTTTAATGGAGAAATGTATGTTTTGATTTATTTAGATATGCGAGTTTGTTAAATGAAATCCTTGCTGAGGATAAAAAAAGGAAAAGAAACTGTGTTTGCTAACCATATGCAAGGAGCTTGACATGAACTCCTTTTACAGAATACAATTATCACTACTTATCTGCTAGGTCAACACAAATAGTTGAACACGTCTCTATGTCTTGATCTCATCTTTTTCTGACATTCCTTTTCTCTGCTTCGCTCTCCAAATCAAAACCAAATCTTTCTCTTTCTTCTCTCCCCAATTTCTCTCTTCCCCACCCCTCCTCTCTCCCTCTCTCTGTCTGTCTGTCTGTCTGTCTGTCTGTCTCTCTCTCTCTCTCTCTCTCTCTCTCTTTCAGAACAAGTGGTATCTGGCCGAGAAGGGGAAGCGTGTTCACTGTCTCCGACTTGTCTGCAGTCGCATGCCGATCTCCCCTCTTCTTATCTTCAATGTGACGAGACGTCAGTTATCGTTAAAAAAATTATGAAATAACTTTTCTTCTCTAACCAACTTCGAGTTACTTCTCTTCAGTTTATCAAAAAAAATGAATGGTATTTCTTGTCCTTTCTTATGTTCAATAGCCTCATTGCAGTCACATGGTATGGCTACGAAAGGATTGCCACGATGGGACCATCTTCAACTTTGAGAACCAAGCTTGCGTCGTGCCTAAGCGTCTTCACTCCCTCTCTCGTCAGACTCTCTCTCTCTCTCTCTCTCTCTCTCTCTCTCTACTTCTTCTTCTTCTTCTTCTTCTTCTTCTTCTTCTTCTTCTTCTTCTTCTTCTTCTTCTTCTTCTTCTTCTGCTTCTTCTTCTTTTCTCTTTCTTTCTCTCTCTCTCACACTCTTTATGTGTCTCTCGCTTTCTCTCTCTCTCCCTCTATTCCTCTCTCTCACACTCACTCCTTCTCTCTCTCACTCTTTTTCTCTCTCTATCTATCTCTCTCGCTCTCTCTCTCTCTCACACTATCTCTCGCTCTCTATATCTCTCTCACTCTCTCTCTCTCTCTCTCTCTCTCTCTCTCTTTTCTCTCTCCCAATATGTATTTCTCTTAAAAGTTTCAGCTCTCCTTGCTGTGTTTCTCTAACCGAATGGCTTTTGCTTACTTGCTAGTGCATGAGTTGTAAAAGTGACCTTTGTGAGCAGTGTTGGCTGTTTTTGGTTTGCTGTGATTGGTTGTCCCTGCCCTACTGTTCTTGTCTGTCCCTGCCCTGCTGTTGTTGTCTGTCCCTGCCCTGCTGTTGTTGTCTGTCTCTGCACCGTCCTTTGACCGGAATGACTGGTTGGAACAGGATCCTCGAAGAAGGCGCAGTGCTCGTTCTGGCTCGATTGCGCGGACTCCTCGGCCGAATGCCTGGCTGGTGTCTGCCAATCACGAGTCTCCGGCTCTTCCACTTCTCCCTTCCAGCTCTCATTCCCCTCCAACTGCTCCATGACGGAGGAATGCCCCCTTGGATCTGTCTGTTACCGCGGAGTTTGCTGGGGAGAAGAGAACACGAGGAAGGAGTCATTCTCCTCGCGTCTCTGCCTTCAGGGAGTGGAGTCCCTCTCCCGTCCTGCGTTCTGTCTCGCTGACCACGAGTGCGGAGAGGGCCATACATGCCAGTCCGGGCTGTGCTGCCCTGTTCTTTCTCAGCCTGTCTCCCCTCCCTCTTGTCTCTCTCGAAACGGCCCTTCCTGCCCAGTCGGGATGACATGGTCTCTTACTGATGGCTGCTGCCAACTGGGAGTTGTCTGTGTGGATGGATCAGTCCCTGAATGGGAATGCCACTCGGATTCCCCTCTCTGTCCCTCTTCTCTTCATTCCTGCGTTGCTCTTCCTTCTCTCTCCGGTCGCTCCTTCTGCTGTCTCTCTTCCAAAGGTAAGAGATAGGAGGGAGTCCATGACCGTGCCTTCCCTTCAGGAGTGCCAGAACGGTGTCCGCGTGGGAGTGTTGGCGTGTCCCCCCGCGTGGGTTCTTTCTGTCGCTTCTCTCTCCATTGCCCTCCTCCCTTCTTTTGCAATCGTGCTCGATCCTGCTGTGTTCCTCAAGGAAGTCGTCGCGTCAGCAGACCTTTCCTTCCTTTCTTTTTCTTTGCTCTTCTCTCTTTCCTGCTTCTTCCTAAACTTCCTTCTTTTTCTTTCCTTCGCTCTTTTCTCTTTCCTGCTCCTTCCATTTCAGACCCGCTAAGGTGTACGAGATTGCATGAAGCATGGACCTCCGCCAGATTCCTAACAATCCTTTTCAATTTGATCAGAATGACTATCCATCTCCCATCTCTAACCACTAGAAGAACATGGATTTGCATGGATTCATGTTTACATTACTACTTTTACATTTATCATTGGATTCTTCCTACTCAATACATCTCAAAATGTTTTGAACAGAAGTTTACCGCGAGAAAAAGTAAGAAAGATTATTCTTCTATGCCTTCAGGATTACTTCTTAATAATTATGTTAATCATGTTCAAGTATTAAATTAATAAATGAATAAAAGAGAAAGAGAGCGAGCGAGAGAGAGAGAGAGAGAGAGAGAGCGAGAAGGAGAGCGAGAGCGAGAGAGAGAGATTGAAGGAGAGGGATATGATGATGAAGTGAGTTTCAGGCCAGTCTTCGTCTGGACTAGTGTGCACGTACTCCTCTTGCTCCCCCAACAATCCGTGCAACATCGGCTCCTGCAACAACGGCTACTGCTGCTCCTCTGGAAACTCCATCCGTCAGTCTTCTCTCACTCTCTCTTCGTTTTCCTCTTTATTTCTCATCTCTCCCTCTCTGTTTCTCTCCCTCCTGTCTTTTGTGTTACATCTTTTCTTTCCCTCTTTCATTCTTTATTTCTCCATCTGTCAATAATTTCATCTTTGCAATTATCTGTCCTCATCTGTCTCCTTGTTTTTATTTTCTTCTTATTTTCAGTCCTCTTATGTGCTGGAATAATAAACGAAATTTTTTTAAAATTAAAAATGTGGCGAATGCCTAACTAAATAGAGAAAAAGAATGTAAGGAAAGGTACATATGTAGCAACCCAATGGGGTGCTCTTGGAATGAAGAGGAAGTGCATGGAGTGACTGTTGTGAATGGTCTTTGCATGCTGCTTTGCTTCCCAACAGAATCCTCTTTCCCTGGTAGTTGCTCGGAAGGTGCGTGCACGTCTCAAGAAGAGAAGAGCAGAATTCGTGCTGAGCCGAGACTGGCCCGTCGGCCCCCCCGGCTACGGCTTCCCTAAGGAACTCTCTGATCTCGACTCACTCCTCATCCGTGCCTCTGGAGATGGCAGTTCGTGTTCTTCTTTCTCTGCTTCTCTGCTTCTCTCTCTAATCCCTCTCTGCCTCTCTCTCTCTCTCTCTCTAATCCCTTTCAGCCACCTGTGCTGCTGGCTTCCGCAGTGATTTGCCCTGCTTCGACGGCGAGTGTCCTCCTGGTCTCTTCTGTGACTCAGCCATCTCCAAGTGCTGTCCCCTCCTCTTGCCTCTCTCTTCCGCACGCGCCAATCACTCTGCACCTCCTCGTCGCTTCTCACGTACCCGCTCAAGCTCCGCCTCCTCCCGCTCAAGCTCCGCCTCCTCCCGCTCAAGCTCCGCCTCCTCCCGCTCAAGCTCCGCCTCCTCACGCTCAAGCCCCGCCTCCTCCCTCTATAGCTCCGCAACTTCACACACAAGCTCCATCCCCTCAAGGGAAGGAGGAAGGAAGAAGATATCATCTGCTTCCCGTCGAAATCAGCGTGGGTGGTAGTGGTAGAGTGAAGAGAGTGCTTGACTGGCCGATTGCAGAGGGAACCCCGTCGGCCTCGCTTGCCTGTCCAGAGTGTTCTTCCATCCTCTCAAGTACGTTCCCTTCCCCCTTCTCACTCTTAATGTCTCTGCTTCCCTGCTTCTCTCACCATTCCTCGCTCCCTCACTTTCCCTAGATGGCTGCTGTCTTCTCTTCTTCGACAAGGGACAAGAGCGAACTCGCCGTAGTTGTCCTTCGAGTTGCCCGTGTTGCTTCTCAGCAGATGACTGTGAGAAGGAGAGGAGACGGGCGGGTAGTCGGAGTAAACAGAGAGATCCAATGAGAGTAGTGCGAACCCCACGCGAGCAGTAACATATAACATTTGTTAACGCAAATGGTTCTCTAGAAAAGCTAACCTTGGAATGGTCATTGGCCCTAAAATCGCATAATTTTCTATCTGAAGAACAATAAATTTAGTTTAGTTAGTTCAGTTAGTATTTTTTTCGTAATAAGAGTAGTAACAGCGAAGAAGGACGAGGGGGCTTGGGAAGCGAGGTGGAAAGAACGTCTGACTGTGCTTCCTACATGTTTACAAACAAAAGATTAAGAGGGTCAGCGTGAAACGAGAAGTAGAAGGAAAAGAGAAAGGAATGCTTCAGCTATCAGCTTCTGCCCAAACGGAGGAGTGAGCATCGGCAACTGTGGATTCGGAGGGGGCTGCAGTCCCGGCTACTCCTGCCTCCAGGGCAGTTGCTGCCCTTCCTTTGCGTCGGTGCCATGTCAGTCCTCTCTCTCTCTCTCTCTCTCTCTCTCTCTCTTTCTCTCTTTCTCTCTCTCTCTCTTCTTTCTTGTCCGTGCTAGTCTTATTTCGCTAGACTCATTCCTGTTCAGATAACTGCCCAGGAGGTGGCTCTGCAGTCGGGAATTGCGTGAATGGCGGCTGCGCCTCCGGCTACACTTGTTCCAACAACCAATGCTGCCCTACTCAGAATCCATTCGGTGAGAGAGATAGATTAAGTGAGAGAGAGAGAGAGACAGAGTGAGAAAGATAGACAGAGTGAGAAAGATAGACAGAGTGAGAAAGATAAACAGAGTGAGGGAGAGAGAGACAGTGAGAGAGATTGACAGAGTGAGAGATAGAGATAGAGTGAGAGAGAAAGAGTAAGAAATGACTAAATGAAAAAAAGCAGCTTACAGTTTGCGTGGACGGAACGCAAGCAGTGGGTGCTTGTGTGGATGGAAAATGCGGATCGAACTATTCCTGCAGCAACGGACTCTGCTGCTCAGCTTCATCTGCCACTCCTAGGTGATGGAGAAAGAAGAGATAGAGTGGAAAAATAGAGAGAGAGATTGAGAGAGAGAGAAATAGGGGCCGAGTGAGAGAGAGGGAAAGAGAGAGAGAAAGAGGGAGAAGTGACGACACAACGGACTATGTAGGTTGTATGATATCAAGAATAACGCAAAGTGTGTTACAGATGTCTCGATGGCTCGCCAGCTGTGGGCGCTTGCATTCCTTCGTGCACGGGAGACATGTGCGGAAGCGTTCAGGTTGGAGAGAGAGAACGAGAGAGAGAGATAACGAGAGAACGAGAGAGAGAACGAGAGAGAGAGAGAACGAGAGAGAGAGAACGAGAGAGAAACGAGAGAGAGAGAACGAGAGAGCGAGAGAGAGGTGCATTGAGAAGACTGATATGATTGAGGTGACGTACTCATGTGGCAGCGGATACACCTGCACAACTGGAAATATCTGCTGCCAAGTCTCTAGTCAGTCTTATCACATTCATTCTATTTTATGTTATTTCAACTTATGCTTAGGAAAATTGTATGAGAATATTATGTGATGGCAACAGGTTGGAGAGCTTTTGATTCGTGAACCTCATTGAAGTGGATGTTTGAGCGTGTCCCCTGGGAGGCACTTCCATCGGTCCAGCTGTCAACGGACTCTGCCCCTCCGGCTACGTCCTCCAGGGCTCGCAATGCTGCTCCACCACCGGCCTCTGCCCCGCCAACACAACATTCATTGGGCCTGCACTCAACGGAATGTGTCCTGCTGGAACTCTCACCAACGGGGTCTGCTGTTCCACTACTGTCACCTGTGCTGCCACTCTCTCCAATGGACCTTGCAATGCTGGTCAGGTTGTGATAGACAGAGTGAGAGAGAGAGAGTACGAAGAAAGGCTGAGAGAGAGAGAGACAGAGAGAGAGAGAGAGAGTACGAAGAGAGCCAGCGAGAGGGAGAGAGAGAATTGTATTCTGCAGACGGAACTTGTCCTACGGTTGGCTATGGTTGCGACACAGCGAATCA
>CALZFC010000105.1:687500-930000 GCA_945643635.1 Allodiplogaster sudhausi
TTATCGACGGTAGTCGGAAGGGTGGGGGAAGTGTATTAGCACGACCAGGAAAAAACTGACGATAATACAGCAGGAGTTATTTCCAGGCATGACATGAAGGAAAAACAACAAAGTGATTTCACGATTATGCCAATCTTTTAGTCGGCACTTTTAATTTATATTTTCATGTACATATTTTGGAACTTGTTGACTTGATAGGAAGGTGCCTGGGGCAAGGAAGAGAGAACTTCTCTCGTCATCAAACCTTCCGACAAATTCGAACTCTGAATCAGGTACCACTGACCCTTTTGAATAAACTTGATTACGAAAGGGGATGACAGCTTCTGTGAACAAATTATTGAGATAAGATGTGAGTGAGATGTGTTTGAGAGTGCTGGAGGACAAACTAATCGTATCCATTAACGGAAAAGAAATGTCTTCCTATGCGCATCGTCTTCCTTTCCACAACATTGAATTCCTTCAGGTTCTTCTCTTCCTTCATAGTAATTATTAGTTATAAAAGGAACATAGACGAGCTATGTACTGTCAGCTAATGTAATCAAATACTACTACTTGTAGATCAAAGGGGACTGTTCCCTCCAGAGCGTCAACTGGGGAGGGAAAGTGTTTAATGCTAATGGCTCTCTTAGAGCTGGCAAGTATTTCGCTATTAATTAACTACAATTTGAATATTTCTGTTACTTTTATTTCAGGCGAACGAATCAACGCGTATTTAAAGATGAAAGGAGATCGATTCAACCTTGACTTCATTGGAAGGTACGGCGACATTCTCTTCCACTTCAATCCGAGAATCGATCAAAGCGCTGTCGGATACCCTCTTTCTCTACCCCTCCGATCAATTCTCTCTCTCTCTCTCTCTCTCTCTCTCTTTCTCTCTATCTCTCTCTCTCTATCTGTCAGGTACCCTCTTTCTCAACCTCTCTGATCCATTCTCTCTCTCTATCTCTCTCTCTCTCTCTCTCTCTCTCTCTCTCTCTCTTTATCTGGTTGTCAGATACCCTCTTTCTTTACCTCTCCGACCCATTCTCTCTCTCCCTCTCTCTCTCCTTTCTCTCCTTTTCTCTTCTACCTTCATGTTTTTGAGGTCGTTCGTAACTCCTTCGTGAACGGAGTCTGGCAGAATGAAGAGAGGGAGGGTCCCTTCCCCTTCCACAAGAATGTCGGCTTCCATCTCTCCATTATCAATGAGCCATTCTCGATCCAGGTTTTTCCCTTCTCTCTTTCTCTCTTCCTCCATTCACTCTATGCTTTCTCTCTCTCTTTCTCTCTTCCTCCATTCACTCTATGCTTTCTCTCTCCCTCCATTCACTCTATGCTCTCTGTGCTCTCTCTCTCCCTCTCTCTCTCTCTTTCTCTCTCCCTTCATTCACACTATGCTCTCTCTCTCTCTCTCTCTCTCTCTCTCTCTCTTCATGCACTCTATGCTCTCTCTCCTCTCTCCAGTACCGATGAGTATGTAAGTGTTAAGATCGTGGTGGATGGCCAGCAGATCGGAACCTTCGCTCACCGAACTGCGAATCCAGCTGAAGATTACATTGGAGTTCGTATCACCGGTGAGGCAGAGATGGAGACGCTCGAATTTGTTTAAAAGTTGTTTTCAACTGAACTGCTCTTCTGTCCACGCACCTCTCTTCCATACTAATCCAATATGTACGTATATAAATCATAACAGAAATATTGGATTTATACACTTATGGTTAGTTGAAACGCTTATTCGTATTCGTTAACGATAAGGAAAAATCGTATATTATGGTTGTTTCCTAATGATGTACAATTTGAAGCAAGAAGTGTTAAGCATCGGTTGTATATAAGGTGCCGCTACATTCGAAACATTCATTACACATTAATGAGGGCTGGATTAGTATTTGTGAGAAGAGTGCGGAACTCTCTCCTCAGACCGACTCCTTTTTCCGATTCCTCTTCTCTTCTAAACAAAAGATTCCATTAGATTCGACTGAGGGAAGAGAGAGAATAACCCTTGCATTGGAAGAGTCAATTCTCTTTCGAAAGAAGAATTCAATGGTAGCAGTCATCAAGGAGAGAACCATTCCACTACTGAGAATGTAGAAGATTCCTGCCACTTTTGACAAATTCAAACTTGAGCTGTCCGCACTCTCCTGCAACATTCCTTGCCCCTTCTTTTTTCTCTTGTTTCACCCTCTCCTCCTCTTTTGCATGCCAAAAGAATGAGAATGTTAAATGGGAGAAGCAGATACCGTAATCCCTTGTCCATCGCATTGTCCCCTATCGTACCACCACTTATCCTCAAGTCGCTTGAGTTCTCCCTTCTCTTGCAGATACAAGACGGCTAAGTTGATGGGTCCACTGCCAAATGACGATAGGAAATTAAATATATTAAAAAATGAATTAAAAGGAGTCTAGCAGAAATTGGAAGGATCGAAGAGGCAAACCGCAGAGGATTGCCGATCTTCGTGGCGATTCCATACCCGAGAGTGTTGAGATTCTGCCCGACTTTCATTGTGTTGCAAGGCTTGCGAGTACTCTCGTAGTTGTTCGTCGTCTCTTCCAGCAAAAAGGCATAACGACCCTGGAGGAGAGACAGAGAAGAGAGAGGGAGAGAGAGAGAGAAAAAGAATGACAGGGAGAGAGATAGAAAGAGAATGATAGAGAGAGAGGCGAGAGATACCGAGAGGGAGCTAGAGAGAGAAAGAGAATGACAGGGAGAGAGGGGGAGAGAGAAAGAAAATGACAGGGACAGAGAGGGAGATAGAGAGAGAAAGAGAATGACAGGGACAGAGAGGGAGATAGAGAGAGAAAGAGAATGACAGGGACAGAGAGGGAGATAGAGAGAGAGAAAGAGAATGACAGGGAGAGAGAGGGAGAGAGAGAGAAAGAGAATGACAGGGAGAGAGAGGCGAGAGATACCGAGAGGGAGATAGAGAGAGAAAGAGAATGACAGGGAGAGAGGGGGAGAGAGAAAGAAAATGACAGGGACAGAGAGGGAGATAGAGAGAGAAAGAGAATGACAGGGACAGAGAGGGAGATAGAGAGAAAGAAAATGACAGGGAGAGAGAGGCGAGAGATGCCGAGAGGGAGATAGAGAGATAAAGAGAATGACAGGGAGAGGGAGGGAAAGAGAGAGAGAGAGAAAGAGAATGAAAGGGAGAGAGAGGGAAAGAGAGAGAGAGAGAGAGAGAGAGAGAGGGAGAGAGAGAGAGAAAGAGAACGACAGGGAGAGAGAGGCGAGAGATACCGAGAGGGAGATAGAGAGAGAAAGAGAATGACAGGGAGAGGGAGGGAAAGAGAGAGAGAGAAAGAGAATGAAAGGGAGAGAGAGGGAAAGAGAGAGAGAGAGAGAGAGAGAGAGAGGGAGAGAGAGAGAGAAAGAGAACAACAGGGAGAGAGAGGCGAGAGATACCGAGAGGGAGATAGAGAGAGAATGAGAATGACAGGGAGAGGGAGGGAAAGAGAGAGAGAGAAAGAGAATGAAAGGGAGAGAGAGGGAAAGAGAGAGAGAGAGAGAGAAAGAGAACGACAAGGAGAGAGAGGCGAGAGATACAGGAAGGGAGATAGAGAAAGAAAGAGAATTTCTTTGCCTTGCTCTTGCGAACTCTCTCGATGCCATCTGCATAAGTGTCCACGAAGACTGTCTCACTTGCATTGCTCCCTAGCTGTCGCTCATTTGTCTTCATCATGAAGTTCCACATCTTACGGTAGAGTGGAACTGTCGACTCCTAGCATGCATTACTATTATGAAGAAAGAGAGAGAGCGAGAGAGAGAGAGAGAGAGAGAGCGAGAGAAAGAGAGAGCGAGAGAAAGAGAGAGGGAGAGCGAGAGGGAGAGAAAGGAAACAGAGACACTGAAGAAGGCCGCAGTCGATCCTCCACGAACGAGCCCATACAGAATGCTGGTCTGTCCCGCGAGATCTTCCACACTTTCAATGGGTGGAGTCATCTTCTCGAGAGTCAAGAATGCTGCCAAGTTGGCAGTGTAGGAAGACACTATGATGAGAGAGAAGAACCACCACGCAGAGGAAGCGATTCTACCCGAGGGGGCTCTGCAGTGGGAGAGGGAAGAAGTGAGAGGGCGGAGTGGGAAGAGAGGGAGGGAGAGAGGGAGGAAGCGAGAGAGAGAGAGAGAGAGAGAGAGAGAGAGAGGTGAGAGAGGGCGGAAGAGGGAAGAGAGGCAGGGAGATAGGGAGACGGCAGAGAGGATGAGAGGGAGCGAGAGAGAGGGAGGGGGAGAGAGGGCGTTAGAGAGGGAGACGGCCGAAAGGGAGAGAGGGAGGGAGCGAGAGAGAGTGTGGGGAAAGAGGGAAGGAGAGGGGAGAGAGAGAGGGAGGAGACGGCAGAGAGGGAGAGATGAATGTAATGGAATGCCCCATTCCTCACGCTTCTTTCCCTATTGCCCTTTCCCCACATTTACATAACTTAGTGCAATCCAAATCCCAATGTGTCTTCAAATCATTTCTAATCAGTCTCCCCTCCTTGGCTCTTCGTGAGCGGATCCCTCCCCTCGTCTTCTACATCGAAATCGATTGAATTAGGCTGCAATAACAGCGTCTTGTTGTTACATGGAGCGAGAGATAGAGTGAGGGGAGAGAGGGAGGGAGAGAAGGAGACGGGAGGGAGGTAGGGAGCGAGAGAGGGAGAGAGGGAGAGAGGGAGGGAGAGGGGAGAGAGGGAAAAGGAAACAGGAGGGAGGGAGAAAGGAAGATGGAAAGGAAGAGGAGAGAGAAAGAGAACGGGGAGGGGAGAGAAGGATGACGTGACCCACGTACATACATAATACAGGAAAGAGGATTACGGTAGACCTGGGCAAGATGTCGGTTCCCTGTTGCATGAAGGCAGCGAGAGTGAACCACAGCGAATTATAGAGTGAGAACTCATTCGGAACTGCGAATTCAGAAGACTGGAGCTGCACTTGGCGGTGCTCGTAGGGGGAGAAGCGAGACACCACGAAGATTGTCAGAGAAACCTAAGCATGAGGTGTTCTCTCTTTCTCATTCTTTCATTCTATATACATATCTGGGACCATGACAGAATAGCAACGACATTTGAGAAATGGAACATTTGAGCAACGTAGCCTAATTGCAACGAAACGTCGTCCATTTGAGCAGCTAGTCAAAAGAGCGCCATGGAAATAGAGCAAAAGCGACATTCGAGCAATCATAGAACACTTTTAGCAATGGGAAATGAGCAACGGGCTAGATACCACTTCTGGTATTGGAAGTGGTATTGGGGGCCTCTGAAACCCAATACCACTTTCACCTGCGACAATTGAGCAACGACATTTGAGCAACGGGCTAAATCCCGGGGGGCCTATGAGACCCAATGGGTCAATGCCTGCGACATTTGAGCAACGGGCTAAATCTTCGTTGGGGGCCTATGAGACCCAATGGGTCAATGTCTGCGACATTTGAGCAACGACATTTGAGCAACGGGCTAGATCTTCGTTGGTAGGCCTATGAGACCCAATGGGTTCCACCTACGACATTTGAGCAACGACATTTGAGCAACGGGTGAAATCTTCGTCCCTGGTATTGGGGGGCCTATGAGAGCCACTGGGTTCGACCTACGACATTTGAGCAACGACATTTGAGCAACGGGTGAAATCTTCGTCCCTGGTATTGGGGGGCCTATGAGAGCCACTGGGTCAATGCCTGCGACATTTGAGCAACGACATTTGAGCAACGGGCTAGATCTTCGTCCCTGGTATTCGGGGCCTATGAGACCCAATGGGTTCCACCTGCGACATTTAAGCAACGACATTTGAGCAACGGGCTAAATCTTCGTCCTTGGTATTGGGGGGCCTATGAGACCCAATGGGTTCCACCTGCGATATTTGAGCAACGACATTTGAGCAACGGGCTTGATCTTCGTCCCTGGTATTGGGGGGGGCCTATGAGACCCAATGGGTTCTACCTGCGACATTTGAGCAACGACTTTTGAGCAACGGGCTAGATCTTCTTCCCCTGCATTGAGGGGTCTTTGTAGACCCAATAGGTCTCGCCTGTGACATTTGAGCAAGTAGACAATTGAGCAACGGGCTAAATCCTTTTCGCTGGTATAGAGGGCCTATCAGACCCACTGGATCCAAACTAGCAATATCTTTTTCTTTCGTATAATGGAGACACAATGGGTCCCGTTACCTGCATCTATGTATGTACTTATACAATTGAGCAATGGAAAATCAATATGGCTGTTATCCGAGAAACTCATACTCACAGTCGTGCATGTGTACTTAAAATGTAGCTCGCCATGATATTTGAAACGCTGACAATACTACCAATGACATGACAATCCATAATAATTATTTTGACCACTTCAACTACTGAAAATCGCATGTAAAACTTATCAGATCATTCTTGAGTGTTCGTAGCAAACTACAGGCCCAATTAATGTCGCTTAGGACTCTCGATAATTCCAAATACCTAATCAGGGTTCCAATTTTCGGTCATTTGAGTTTTCTCTAATTCTAAAGTGACACATTTGCAGAAATTTGCATATTTCCACTCTTATTATATTCGTGTGGAAATAAGAGATCCTTTCCGATCCCCGAAAACCCGGAAAGAAGAGGAAAATTTCGTTTTCTTCACTTTTCATTTTCTTTATGATCACAAAGAGATTGCTATGTACCTAGATATTGAATATCTACATATTGTACAATATATATATATATATACATTCGCTACTTGACTATGTGAGTCTCGTCATCTCGGAATGGTATATAAACCTTCGATCAGCAGACTCACGGCTGCTCTTCACTGGACTTCCCTCTTACTTCCGTCCATAGAGATAATCATGCCATAAAATGTAACCAAATAAATATTTTTACTCCTGCTACTATGGGTGAAAATATGCTTATTTATGCAAATCAGCACTCAATAATTCTCTGATAAATTTTCCATACGATTTTCAGATGAAGTGGACAAAATAAGTATCATAAAATAAAACAATAATTGTCATGCAATTGTAGTATTGTCAGCGCTGTTCAAATGTTACATTTTAAGTACACATGCACGACTGTGAGTATGAGTTTCTCGGATAACAGCCATATTGACATTGATTTTCTATTGCTCAATTGTATAAGTACATACATAGATGCAGGTAACGGGACCCATTGTGTCTCCATTATACGAGAGAAAAAGATACTGCTAGTTTGGATCCAGTGGGTCTGATAGGCCCCCTATACCAGCGAAAAGGATTTAGCCCGTTGCTCAATTGTCTACTTGCTCAAATGTCGCAGGTGGAACCCATTGGGTCTCATAGGCCCCCCAATACCAAGGACGAAGATTTAGCCCGTTGCTCAAAAGTCGTTGCTCAAATTGCGCAGGTGGAACCCATTGGGTCTCATGGGCCCCCCAATACCAGGGTCGAAGATCAAGCCGGTTGCTCAAATGTCGCAGGTGGAACCCATTGGGTCTCATAGGCCCCCCAATACCAAGGACGAAGATTTAGCCCGTTGCTCAAATGTCGTTGCTCAAATGTCGCAGGTGGAACCCATTGGGTCTCATAGGCCCCCCAATACCAAGGACGAAGATTTAGCCCGTTTCTCAAATGTCGTTGCTCAAATGTCACAGGTGGAACCCATTGGGTCTCATCGGCCCCCCAATACCAGGGACGAAGATTTAGCCCGTTGCTCAAATGTCGTTGCTCAAATGTCGCAGGCATTGACCCATTGGGTCTCATAGGCCCCCCGGCGAAGATTTAGCCCGTTGCTCAAAAGTCGTTGCTCAATTGTCGCAGGTGAAAGTGGTATTGGGTTTCAGAGGCCCCCAATACCACTTCCAATACCAGAAGTGGTATCTAGCCCGTTGCTCATTTCCCATTGCTAAAACGTTCTTGTCGCTCATGTGTCGCTTTTGCTCTATTTCCTTGGCGCTCGTTTGACTAGCTGCTCAAATGGCCGCCGTTTCGTTGCGATAAGGCTACGTTGCTCAAATGTACCATTGCCAGAAGTACGGTGTTGAAATGTCCTTTTCACAACGTGTTGCTATATTGACGTTGCTATTCTGACATGGTCCCACATATCTTTCTCGTCTGTCTGCCCCATTCTAAAATTTCTCGTCTGCCCTCTCATTCTTTCCTCACCTCTCTCTCTCTCCATCAATCTCTCTCTCTCTCTCTCTCTCTCTCTCTCTCTCTCTTCTCATCTCTCTCCCTCTGTCTTGCTATCTCTCCTCTGTCTTGCTCTCTCTCCCTACATCTCTCTCTCCCTTCATTTCTCTCTCTCCCTCCATCTCTCTCTCTCCCTACATCTCTTTCTCCCTCCACCCTCGTACCCCAACATATGAGCAGAGAGTGAACATCCAGACACGGGCATCAAGTGGTTGCATGAAAGAAAAGATGGAGAATTCCTGCTTCTCGGGCTTCTGGATCATGATGGAGATTCCTGTGGTCATGAAGGGCTTCGAGAAGTCGACAACGCGCTCTCGCTCCTCGTTGATTGTCAGAGGAGCCACGGCAACATCCGCAGTCTGAGTGAGAGAGAGAGAGAGAGAGAGAGAGAGAGAGAGAGACTGACCCCATTGAGGAGATAGCCGACCATGCCATCCCAAGACCCATCTGCTTGTCGTGCCCCGTACTTGTTGCCATCCGAGATGAAGATGTCGTATCGGAAAAAAAGTTTTGTCTTTCATGGAATCTGCCAGAATGAGTGAGCAACTCGAAGCCTGAGATGTTTAGAGCAAGAAGCTCGAGCAGATCGATGCAGTATCCTTCGAAGCGATCATTTCCATTCAGTGGGGGGTCAGTCGGAAGACGTCGGCGGAGCATCATAAAGGGCTTCACCTCAAAACAGGATATAGAGAGACACAGAGAGAGAGAGAGAGAGAGAGAGAGAGAAAGAAGAAACGAGAGAGGCAGAGTGACTCAGAGAGAGAGAGAGAGAGAGATTGAAAGAAGAAACGAGAGAGGCAGAGAGGGAGAGAAAGAGATACAAAGAGAACTGACGAGGACGGAAACGATGGAGAACCTCTTGGGTTGCGTGGCAGAAGGCACGAGCCAGGTGCGGGCCTCTTCGGCCTTTCCGGGTTCTTGTGGAAGAGGAGTGAAGAGAGAAGGAGATGATTGGTTCCAAGAATACTTCTAGAAAGAGAAGAAGAAGAGGAGGGAAGAGAGAGCCTGATTCTGACTTGAATCTGGCTGCGCAAGCTGTTGCTGCTGCTCATCAACTCGTGCACGGTCACAGAGAACTTCACTCGCTCACCACTTGACTCGTCGAATTCGATGTGTCCAGTCATCGAACCCTTCTCTTCATCTAACACCACCTATCAAACATACATATGTATATACTCCAACTTCAGTGTTATCACTCTTCGTTCTCTCTGCCCTCTCGCTTTCTCTCTCTCTCTTGTTCTCTGTCTCTTTCCCCCTCTCTCCCTCTCTCTCTCTCTCTCTCTCTCCCTCTCTCTTGCTCTTCCCCCTGCCCCTTTTCTCTCAGCTCGCGAAGAACCTTCCGCATTGAAGCGATGAGGATATCTCCGAATTCGAAAGGCTCAAATGGACGGCCGTGGTTGAGTTGATCCTCCTCGGGTCTACAGTACAGGCCTGGGAGGCCCTTGTTGAACAGTTGATGGTTGCTGAAGCTCCTGCAAAGAATCTTCTGTCTCCCTCTTTCACACACTCTCTCTCCCTTCTCTGACTAGCCTATTGAAGAGATGTTCCCCGTGCTCATTCAGAGCTATTCGGACGGCTTCCCCAGCCACCAAAAGAGCGTCGTGAGCAGCAGCAGCTGTCGTCTGACATCACTCTACTCTCTCTCTCTCTCTCTCTCTCTCTCTCTCATTGCCTATCTCTCTCTCTCTCATTGTCTATCTCTCTCGCTCCCTCTCTCTCTATTTATCTCTCTCATTGTCTATCTCTCTCTCATTGTCTCTCTCTCTCTCTCTCTCTCTCTCTCTCTCTCTATCACTACCTCGTTCACTCCCTCTCTCTCTCTTACATTCCTTCTTACTCACTTTTTCACTCACTCACTCTCTCACTCTCTCTCACTCCGTACTTCCTCTTCCTTATCTACGGGAATACAGTCGGACAGAGTACTAACCGGGAAGAAATTTGAATGAAGCAATTCAGCGGACTCTTCATGAAAGTGTCGTGTTTTGCTACAATATACATACATGCATACATACATACAGTACCGCTCATCGGCCAGGGGTCTCGGCTATAGCGGCTATAGCGGCCGCGTGCCAAAGAGGCCAAGCGAAATTAAGCCATTTAAGATTTTAATTTTCAGAATTCGTTGTTATTTTTGTGTTCAGGGTAACTTGCTGCATCGATTAAGCTCAAAAACTTTATAAAATGATGCATATTAGCGAAAATAGAAAATCTTGTAAAATTATAGGTGCAGTAACACCTCAATTCGTAGTGTATGCGTGTGCCATCGTTTCAGTGAAATTTATTAAGGCAGTTGCTTGAACAGCATTACTTTAACTTACATTTACAGACTTCCTTGTAATATCCTTTTGTCTTATCAATTGGCTTTTTAACGTATCAAGTGAAAAAGGTTGCCAAAAAAAACATAGCAAAAAAAACTGCAAAAATGTAGCTCAAAAGAGGAACCGAACACAAGCACTTCTCCGAATGTGCAGAGAAGCATACCAATGCTCTATCCAGCCTCCTTATTACTTAAAACAATTTTAGGAAGCATCTTGACACTATTTTTTAGGTACTGTCTATTTGAGAGTCCAACCACAAAAATTCCATGGCATCCCCAGTGTTCTTTTCTCACGATCGCTCTTCACAGAGCACTTGGTGAGCCCCTACCTGACATAGACTAGCGTACACTCTCAACACGCCGGCCATAATAGGGTGCGTGCCTTGCTGAACAGGTTCCTCTTTTCGATTCCATCACGGTCAGGGCGACCGCGGCGAAGCTCTGTCAAAAAATATTTATAAATGGCGCGAAAATTTAATATTTTTGAATTTGGTCGGGTATTCACCTGAAATAATTCTGACCAGAATGTTTGGATCTGAAATCTGCTTATGCTCTCGAAGGAAATGTACTGGGTGTGGCAGACAAGATTTCCGTTGTTATGAATAGAATGACAAAACTACGAGTAATACCATCATGGCTGGGTGGTTGTGTTGCACACTGGTAGCACAACTGGCAGTGGTTCAGTTCCATTACGTGGCAAACTGTTTTGCCCATTTTAGTTTGGGGGAACTACTCTTGATTTCCTTTAGCTTTTTCTTGGAAGGCCTCATGATTAGAAATATTTCAGCAGATCACCCAATCGAATTCAAACATCTTATATTTTCGAGCCAATCCAAATATTTTTGGCAGTGCTCATCCGCGGTCCCAAGATGTGATCCAAAGGCTCTATGCAGAGCGATCGTGAGAAAAAAATACTACGGATGCCATGGAATTTTTGTGGCTGGACTCTCAAGTAGACAGTACCTAAAAATAGCGTCAAGATACAATTGTTTAGAGCAAGAACGAGGCTGGATAGAGCATTGGTATGCTTCTCTGCACATTCGGAGAAGTGCTTGTGTTCGGTTCCTCTTTTGAGCTACATTTTTGCAGTTTTTTTTGCTATGTTTTTTTTGGCAACCTTTTTCACTTGATACGTTAAAAAGCCAATTGATAAGACAAAAGGATATTACAAGGAAGTCTGTAAATGTAAGTTAAAGTAATGCTGTTCAAGCAACTGCCTTAATAAATTTCACTGAAACGATGGCACACGCACACACTACGAATTGAGGTGTTACTGCACCTGTAATTTTACAAGATTTTCTATTTTCACTAATATGCATCATTTTTTAAAGTTTTTGAGCTTAATCGATGCAGCAAGTTACCCTAAACACAAAATTAACAACGAATTCTGAAAATAAACATCTTAAATGGCTTAATTTCGCTTGGCCTCTTTGGCACGCGGCCGCTATAGCCGGTATAGCCGAGACCCCTGGCCGCTGAGCGGTACTGTAGAATGAAACGCACTCAGAAATTCACCAAAGATAAAGAGAAAGACAGAGAGAGAGAGAGAGAGAGAGAGAGAGAGAGAGAGCGTGCACTCACAATAGGTACTCCTGGACCCGCCGGGACTCGTGAATTCGGAAAATTGTGATGTTGATGAAGCTGTACCGGATCTCTTCCAGTGCCTCCTCCTCCATCAACTAAAAAGTCTTCGCATCCCTTCTCCTTTCTCGTGAACTTACATAATTTGCAAAGACATAGTTGAAGTTCCGAGTAACGAGCACGTTCTCCTTGAGGGCCTCCATCAATCTCTCATTCCGATAGCGACCATCCAGACTGACTATTACATTGAAGGGTCTGCAACGAGGAGAAATGGAGAGAAATGAACAACGACAACAGGAAAAGGCTTCTAACTCTGTAGATGGGAGGCGAGAACGAGCATCGTGGAAGAAAGTGAGGAAATGTCTGAAGTCGTCTTCTGAGACAGGCGCCTTCTCCACTTCGAGGAGAACAGGCGAATGTGAGTGACTTGTCAAGAGAGTTGATAACGTTGACAACATCTCTTCTGAGAGAGAAAGCGAGAGAGAGAGAGAGAGAGAGAGAGAGGGAGGGAGAGAGAGAGAGGTGTAGAGAGAAGAAGAGGGAACGGGAACCATTGGATTCATCTTGTATGAAGACGAGCTTCTTCCATCCCCGACTATTGACGAATCTCGCGAGAAGCTGAGCGAGTGGAGGTTGCAGAGAGAGAATGAACTGCGAAGGCCTCCGATAGCTCTCCCAGTCGAGCAGGGGCACCTTCATGGCAGTGGCCACGGCCTCCATTGCGCCACGCGAAGGGCCACTGCTGCCAGCCACAAGCATCATTGCTCCTTGCTTCAATTCATCGCAAACTGGAAGAGGAGAGGGAGAGGAGGGGGGGGGGGAGAAGACACTAACAGATGGCCTGAGTGGTGAAGAAAGGATTCGCTCCATCCAGAGGGGGCAGCATGCGTAGACTGAGGAGAAGGAGAAGCGTCTCTCCATGGAGCAACTCTGAGTTGAGAGTGAAGAGGCCGAGTCTGAGTGCGGCTGCCACTTGCCGGTCCCACTCGCTCCCACTCATCATCGCTCCTTCGAAACGAATATCTCATCGCTCTCTTCAGATTCTTTCTTTGCACTGTGAACTGACTGATTGGAATTCTTGTCGCATCCAATGTTTGGCATGCTAGAAATATCAGAAGTGGTCTCCATGGAAGAGTGGGCATTGAAAAGGGAGAAAATGAGAGGAGTTGGGTTCAGGAAATGAAGGAGATATGTCTGTTAGGGGAGACGGGGACACGGCGGCTATCTGCCTTCCGTCCAACTCTATTTGGGAATTAGGTGGAAGAGGTCCTTGTAGTTGGAGCGAGAAATAGCCAGGGAAGTAGAAGATAAAGAAGAGGGAGAGAAAGGTGGAGAGAGAGGAGAGAGAGAGTGAGCGGAGAGAGAGTATAGTGAGAAGGGAGAAACAGACAGAGTGAAGGAAACGCAGAGCGACAGCGACTTAGAGGCATGGGCTGGAGAATGAAAGCTCTAAAAGAAAAGGGAAGCAGTGGATTCTTCTCGTGTTCCCTTTCTTCATTCTACAAGTATCCGCTTGCTCTTCTTCGGAGTGAGTTCAGTTGTGTACTACGAATTTTGGACGGCTGTTTTCTCATAGAGATTTATCGGATTGAAAGTCAAATGGCAGCCGACTACAAGCTGCGGTCGTTGCAGTGTTTCAGTCTGAAAAAGAGCACAGAAGAGAACGAGAGAGCTGTCGGAGACAAGCAATCACCGCATCAAAGATGTCTTCAATTCTCTCTCTCTCTCTCTCTCTCTCATTATCTCTCTCCGCTTCTCTTATTTTCCTTCTATTTTCTCTTATTCTCCCTATCCCATAGGTTCATTCCCAAATTGTCTTTGACCCATGATCCCTCTCCTCGTTCCCCGTCTTTCTTTCTCTCATGCACTCTTTTGCTTCCTCTCATCCTCCCTCCTTTCTCTCTCGCAGCGTCTTGCTATCTTCTTCGACTAACTTTCCCCGCTGTTTTCTGAGTTCTTACTGCGAATCAGGCTGATATAAAAGGGCTGAGCCCATGAGATTGTTGTCGTGTTGAGAATGGCAGAGCAGAAAGAAGAGAGGAGATTGTCTGAATGGCAGCGGGAGACGTTGTTCTCCACAACGATCGCACTGTCTGCCTTCCTCTCGGCCGTCTCTCTCGGTTGCCTTCTTCTCACTCTTCCAGTCGCTTCCAATTATCTCAGCTCAGTCGACCATAAAATTGCGTCGGATCTCGCCTTCTGCGAGGTTGACAAACTCTCATTTCTACTAGGTGGAAAAGAACGAGTGGAGTACTTGAACTGCAGCAATCAGTGGATGATGTCATGACTGAAGTGCGTGGCTACGCGAGGGCTGCGGTGCCTCATCCCCTGGCCAACCACACCCGGCAGGCCAGGCAAGTCGGATACAACGGCGGTTGCAGTGGTCAGCACACATCAGTTCTCTCTCTCCCCCACCCCGTCTCTCTCTCTCTCTCTGTCTCTGTCTCTCTCGCTCTCGCTGATCTCTCCCCTCTCTTCTTCATCATTCAAATTTCTTGCCAGGTTGTTGCCTTCCTGGCCTGGTTGGACAGCCAGGCCAACCCGGTGTTCCTGGCAGGAATGGAAGACCTGGCGCTGCCGGCGCTCCTGGATTCCCTGGACGGCCTCCCAGGCAAGAACATTGATTGATCTTTGCGTTGAGAGGGAACATATCTTATGCTAGTAGTTTTCTATAACTGGCATAGTAGTGTGCACAAATATGGATTTTTTTTTCATAAAATCGGATAGGCGAAAAAATTGTGATGGGACTCCGTTCCTTAGAGTGAGAGAGAGAGTGAGTGAGATAATTAGAGTGAGCGAGAGCGAGAGAGAGAGAGAGAGAGAGAATTAGGGTGCCAGAGAGAGAGAGAGTGAGGGTGAGAGAGAGGGTGAACGAAAGAGTGAGAGAGAGAGTGTGTGTGAGGGCGAGAGAGAGAGAGAGAGGGTGAACGAAAGAGAGAGAGAGAGAGAGAGAGAGAGAGAGAGGTGAGAGAGAGAGGGTGAACGAAAGAGAGAGAGAGAGAGAGAGAGAGAGAGAGAGAGAGAGAATGTGTGTGTGTGAGGGCGAGAGAGAGAGATGAATTGTAGGATCTGCGAAGACTCGACGCCCCCACCATGCCATCAGTGCCCTCCCGGCCCTCCCGGCGGGCCTGGTCTTCCCGGCAACAAGGGTCAGTTCGAAGGGTACTCCCACACCCTTCCCTCTTTCACCCTCTAATGCATTACTCCTCTCCTAGTCTGCTAATAAAAAGACCCATATAGTTTATCTCTCTGCCCTCTTGTCCTTACTCCCCTCTCTCTCCCCCCCTCCCTCCCTCCCTCTCACTATCATTCTCCACCACCCTTCATCAACCGGTTTGGTCGCAGTTGCGTGGCCGGAACGCTTGGCCCACTCTGCGTACTTTTTCCCCCCACTCACACTCTCTGCCTGGCCTCAGAATATCTGCCTAATCCGTCTGCCCCATTCTTCCCCCCATCTCTCTCTCTCTCTCTCTCTATCTCGCTCTCTCTCTCTCTCTCTCGCATACATCTTGTCTTCACAAACCATGACACAATGTTAAATAATCTTATAATGAGTACAACTTTCGGATAACAAAACTAATATCAGAGACAGATATTAAGAGAGCAACGAGGAATACATGTATAACTGAATACTCAGGTCCTCCCGGCTTCCCTGGCGCGCCCGGCCAGCCCGGCACCTGGTCGACCCCTGGCCAGCCCGGCCCGGCCGGTCCATCCGGACCACCCGGACAGCCTGGACAACCTGGTGCACCTGGCCAGCCAGGCAATCCTGCCTACTCTCAGCGGTCTCTTCCCGGCGAACCCGGCCCTCCCGGACGCCCTGTCAGCAATCCATGCGAGTATTCAGGAAGCACATCTAACTGCGATACTTCTAGGGGCGACAAGGCGGATCTGGTGGCCCAGGCAACAAGGGAGAGCCAGGACAACCAGGACAGCTAGCCCAGCAAGGACCTCCGGGGCCACCCGGCCAGCCCGGCCAGCCCGGCAAGCCTGGCAGCCCTGGACAGTCTGGCCAGCCTGGGCCGGATGGCGAGAAGGGCATCTGTCCCAAGTACTGCGCACTCGATGGAGGAATCTTCTTCGAGGACGGGAACTTCCGTCGCCGTGCTTAGAAAGAACGAACTTCTCTTCCTACCCATCATATTGTATTATTTCATTCCTATTTCTAATAAAAGAGACGACACAATTCTTTTCCACAAACAGAGACCCGACGAATTGTAAAAGAATACATAAGAGTAGCTTTGTACAAAGGCACACGACTTTGGGCCCTCAGGGCAAGCCACGCCCACCTCTTGAAATGAAGCAGAAGAGGGAGGAAAAAGGTGGGCTGAGATATAAAAGAGGCTGCGAGGGCAGGGAGAGGCAGCCACTCGCAGCTCGCATCAATGGGAGGAATGGAGTGGGAAGAGAGAGAGCGGGCCTATCGTGTGGTCGCGTACTCCTCGGTCATCTTCTCTTTTGTTTCTCTCATCGCTCTCTTTCTCTCCCTCCCTCTCGTGAACAACTACATGAGTAATGTTAACTTCCGAGTCCAGAGTGAGATTCACTTCTGCAAGGTGAGCTCTTCCATCTCAGCCTCCATTATTATACCCGCGCACCTCCAAGTTGTATTCTTCGTAATGTCCCAATGAGAAATGGAAGGCGTCTTCCTTAGATGTCTGCTCGTGACGTCATGCTGCAAGTGCAAGAGCTGCGTGCCTCCCCTCGCCACGGACTGCCTGATCACCTCCGCCTACCCGCGAACTCGACGTCCCGCCGAGCTCGCCAGGCCAGTGGAGGCTGTGCTGGCTGCTGCCTCCCCGGCCTGCCTGGCCCGGATGGCCCTCCAGGCAAGAACGGAATGCCTGGTCGCCCCGGTGCTCCCGGAGCACCTGGTTTTCCTGGCCGTCCTCCAGCGTACGTTTCAAGAATTAGCACACTAAATGAAAGCATTTGGCTTCTCTACAAGTTGTATTAGCCATGCCTTGCAGGATCTGCGAGGAAGTGACTGAGCCCCCCTGCACTCCGTGCCCTCCAGGGGAACCCGGTCTTCCCGGCCCTGTTGGAGATCAAGGCAACCCCGGACAGCCAGGCCATCCCGGCAGAAATGGAAATGACGGCCCGCCTGGTCCTCAAGGCCCTCCTGGACCTCCTGGACCCCCGGGCGAGCCTGGACGAGACGGACCACGTGGCGAACAAGGACGGCCGGCCTTCTCGACTCCTGCCATGCCAGGCGATCCAGGACCACCGGGAGAGCCAGGCCCACAAGGACAACCAGGCGAGGGAGGGCAGCCTGGACGACCAGGCTCCGATGGAGCACCCGGTCCTCAAGGGCCACCCGGTCCCCCCGGCCCAGCTGGTACTCCCGGAGAGCCAGGACCAGTCGGGAATTCCGGCCAGCCCGGCCCTCCAGGAGAGCGTGGAGTCTGCCCCAAGTACTGTTCCCTCGATGGTGGAGTGTTCTTCGAGGATGGCACCAGACGCTAGATCGACCTTCCCTTTGTCTTCCCCTCTGCCCTTCAGCTCCCCCCGCCCCACATGCTCCTCTTAATAAATTTATTATTATGGCACAAACTCATGTGGCCCACTGAAACATTCAACAGGAAAGCTACACGTAAGGGAGACATAAAACAACTCCTGATTAGCTAAATGCAAGTAGATCACAAATTATAACTGCAAGATGCAAGTGAGATCCTTCACAGAAACAAGGTATCTCATTCAAGTTAGACACAAAGACTAATGGTAAGAGGAAAGATTCTACTCCTGTGGAGGGCGAAAAGTAAAGTTATTGCAGAGGTAGAAAAATAGGGCTTATAATATATATCGAAAATAGGAAAGTCAAGCAATGACCATCCAAAAAAAATTTAAATTAAGTACCCGTCCGTCCCTTACATAAGGAACAGGACATAAAGAGGAGCGAGAGGAGACGAGTGAGAGAGCCTAAGCAGGAAGAGAGTTGAGAAGGCGAGTCTTTGTCTTGCGAGAGACATGAGAAGTTGCAGCAAGGAGCCCAAGGATGTCTTCTCGAGAATATTCCTTCAATAATACATCATGTTTTAATGATAAGAAAAGAAAAGGGAAGAAACTAGGGGTGAAAAGACGAACTTTGTGTTCAACAACCCACGCCTCCAGCGTTGTTTCAGGCAAGTAATACGCTTTGATGTAGGCATCGACGAAGGAAAGATGCTGAGAGGGTTTGCAGCCAAGGAAGGACTCAAGATGAGGAGCCAACTGTTGTACATCCAAGAGCATCAGAGCACGGCCCTCGGCTGAGCAGCCACTCCCCACTCTACCGTACCTTAACAGCCACTCCCCACTCTACCGTACCTTAACAGCCACTCCCCACTCTACCATACCTTAACAGCCAATCCTCACTCTACTTCCTTACACTCTACTATTCATCAGACAAATCACTTCCTTGCCACTGACCCCTGCACAAGAGAATGAACAATGCAGTGGACAATCATCTGGGAGAGAAGGTCAGAGAGAGTGGGTGGGATGTCCACGAGTTTTGACACTTCTTCACGACGGAGGGAGAATACTTCCAGTTCCTGCGAATAATGCATATCATCATAATACAGAATGATAGCATAGCGGCTAGGAGAAATCTGAGGAAGAGAGGAGAGAGAGAGAAAGAGAGAGAGAGAGAAAGAAAGAGAGGATAGAGAAAGAAAGAGAGGAGAGAGAGAAAGACAGAGAAGGGGAGAGAGAGAAAGAGAGGTGAGAGAGAAAGAAAGAGAAGAGAGAGAAAGAGAGGAGAAAGAGAAAGAAAGAGAGGAGAGAGAAACAAAGAGAGGAGAGAGAGAAAGACAGAGAAGAGGGAGAGAGAGAAAGAGAGGAGAGAGAGAAAGAAAGATAAGAGAGGGAGAAAAAGAAAGAGAGGAGAAAGAGAAAGACAGAGAGAGCGAAAGGAAGAGAGGAGGGAGAGAGAAAGAAAGAGAAAAAAGAGAGAGAGAGAGAGAGAGAGAGAGAGAGAGAGAGAGAGAGAGAAGAGAGGAGAGAGAAGGAAAGAAGAGAGGAGATTGAGAAAGAAAGAAAGAATGAAATGGTCGAACCTGGAGAATGACGTCAACATAGGAACTGTGATGAGATTGAATGTCAGTGAGTTGCCATCTCGTGGAAGCAATAGAAGAGAGAATGAGTTGTCTCTTGATTCCTCTCTCGGCCACTCCCTTTAACATCGCCTTCCCAGCCTCGCCGGCAGTCATCACAACCTGCAAAATATTTAGTCTTTTTCTTCTTCTTTCGAATGCACGCACTTAGGAAAACAAGAATTTGATACTGACGTTGCAATAAAATAAATGGAGCTTTTCCGCAAATGTTTTGTCGATTGTGAACAAGAGACTTTCAATGACAGGCCGAGTTAACTCCAGCTGACGACTCGCGAACTCTCTTGAAGTAGAGAGTAATGCAGAGAGTAGTGAGAGAGAGAAAGAGAGAGAGAGAGAGAGAGAGAGAGAGGGAGAGAATAGAAACAGGAAGAGAGTAGACAGAGGGAGAGAGTGGAGAGGGAGAGGGAGAGTGGAGAGTGGAGAGAGAGAAGGACAGAGAGAGAGAGAGAGAGAGAGAGAAATGATCGGAATAAAGTGGTAGAAGGATAAGATACAGCGACTGAATCGCGACGATTCTAGGCGCAAGAGCGAAGAGAGAATCAGCAAGTTGTAGTTGAGATGAGAGGGAAGAACTGATACGAGGAGCGGCCCTTCCCGAGTCCTCCAGAGAAGAAAGCCAGCTAAGGCGGGATGCGCTCACAACAGTCGACACTTCATTCTCAGAGAAAAACGACAGCAACTGCAAAGATATCCTCAAGCAATGACTGGCAGATCAAGCAAAGAATACCGAAAAGAAGAAATACTGGAAGAGTTCAATGATTGCATTGATAGCGAGAGGAGAAATGGAAGGGAGCAAGGAGGCCATTCGAATGTATCCGCCTACAATGGAGAATTGCATTGAGAGTGAGGGATTCAGAATGCAAACCTAGCACTCGCATCACAACCAAAGCAGAGTTACAGAGAACCGGAGAAGAGTTCTTCTCATTCTCTTTCTCGTCATTCTTCTCGCTCTTGTCCCTCTCAACAGGCTCATCTCCCGATTTCGGTAATGTCACCTAAATTATAGGGGAATCTCTTTTAAAAATAAAATTGTTCTGCTTTCATATAAAATCGGAAGCTGTATCAGACTTCCGAGCGGGGCATAGAAAAGAAAAAAATCACCTCATCAGTCTCCACCGAGAGGGGACTAAAAGGATTGGGAGCGTGCAGCGGAAGGAGGACCACTCGTGGCTCCGTAGCCGATCCACTCAAGCCTTCCTTCTCACCCTCCACCCTCCCTCCCAATTCATTCATTCCACCTCCACTCTTCTCTCGTAAAAAGGAAAATTCCTGCAAACAATTAAGAGTTCTTCTTATTTTAAACCCAAATTCGTTTCAGTATTCAGAAAGGAGAAATATAATAAAAGGTGAGATAGATAATGAAAGATACTTGTAATTGGAAGAGCGAGAAGGAAGCGGGCAGTGGGCAGGGGGCGAATTCGTCATTCTCAAGGAACATTCTCAACTCATCCATCTTCTCGTCGTGATATCTCGTGAAGAATCCCTCACAATGCTTCTCCAGAGACAACCTCAACTCATCTCCGCAGTAGCCGAAATGAACTCGACCGAAGAGATCGAATCTGAGAAATATCAAGGCCTACAATATACCAACTCCATAGCCATCATGGTTTGTCTTCCTTTAGCTTCTAAAATTATTGCGTACTAAATATCTCTTCAGCGCCATCTTTCTCTTGTGGACTTACTTGGTAGTCGTCATTATAAGTGAAAGGAGATCGTCGAGATTCCGTGAAGAGAAATCATGGGAAGAGAGAAGGAGTTTGAAGAGAGAAGAAGCCGAGTGGAATAATGAAGAGAGTGAAGTTAGCAAGAGACGATGAGAGAGTTGCGAGGGAGACGAGGAAGAGAGAGATTGCGAGGGGGCAGAAGGAAGGCTGATCAAACCATCTCGCTCCATCTCCTCTGAGAGAACGGCCAGAACTCGGTGGGCATTCAATAAAATGTGACAGAGAGAAGTTGCAAGCGGAGCACAGGCTGCGAGGGCCGACTCCGTGCTTAGACTCTGAACATACGAAGAGAACCAGAAAGAGAGAAAGAGGGAGAGAGAGAGAGAACGGTAGATCAAATGAGAGCGGGTAATAGAAGATAAACAGATAAACCTGGAGTAGCTGGACATACGTAGTAGAGGGCAATGAGGAGTCGTGGGCAAAGCCACTGACAACCTGTCTCGCTTTCCCTTCCATCGCCAACATCAACAATGAAATCAGCCGCTCCGAACCAGCCTCAAAACGGGAACAACTTTGATGTCAATCATCTAATTTAGTTAAGTATTAGATAGTAAACGATTGAGATGTCACAGCGTTTTAAATACATATCATACCTGAACTCGACCAAGAAGAGCATATGCAGAATGGAGAAGCACGAATTTGTCTGAGTCGAAGAACAAAACAAGACTGGCAAGACTCGAGTCCAAGGCAAATTCAATCTCAGTCGAGCAGTCGGCCAGCACACCCGTCATTCCCCTGTCAATTCAAATCAGTTCTCCCTCTAGCTCTCTCTCTCTCTCTCTCTCTCTCTATTCCCTCTCTCTCTCTCTTCTCTCTCTCTCTCTCCCTCTCTTTATCTCTCATAAAGGAACCAACTCAACGCAACGAAGATGTGAAAGCTGTTTGGCTGCTTCAAGAGCATGATGGCACAATCTAATCGCGCTCGGGAAGCCGTTATTCTTCAAATCGAGAAGTTAATTAGTCATTATGACTATATTTTCATACAGAGGCCGACCAAAAAGCAAATCGATAAAAAAAACCAACCTCAACAAGCCCATGGATTTCAAAAATGGATAATTGAAGAGTTCGGATATGACGGAGCAGAGCGCAGAGTTGAAGAAGCCGCTTCCTTCTCTCGTAGTTAGCAACCAGGGCGAGAGACCGGGCATTCCGTTCCATGCAGTACTTTATATATCTATAATCGACGCATTTATCACAATTTTAAATTGATATTTTTGAATAAGGCTAAAAAAAAGAATGAAGATAACTAACGATCTAGCAACTTTGATACGTCGAATTATCTGACCGAGCTCATTCTTCATCTCCACAATGTCTTCTCTTTGAATGGAATAAGAAGGAGCCTAAATTGAGGTACTCATCATTCACTGCCATCAACAAGGCAAGTGAGAAATCATTCACGGCCATCAGGCAAGTGGAAATGCTCGACACTAACCTTAACAACAATTAATGCAGAGATCTTCCTCGAAATTACATGTAACTGGGATTTAAGCCGTTCTCTCTCTGATTCAGCATCGTCAATTCCCAAGTAATCAGCAGAAGAAAAATTTTCGAAACGAAAAGAAAATAAGAATTAGTATGGACAAGATAGAAATGGTAACCTGCATCTCGTAGTCAACGGCATCGAAGCCTTCGTCTATGAAATAAGATGCATCGATGCTCTCAATCATTTCCTTCTCATTTATACAGTCGGTTAATCTGGATGATGATCGGTTGAACTGAAACACCCTCAATATTAATCTAACATTACTCGAACATTATTTATTCTTTCGGGTAGCCAACCGAAACTGCCTCTTCGTCTGCCATTGCAGCGACACTTTACTCTCCGTCATCACCGAGCAGAGCCCGAACGAAGAATTTTGGTTAGTTTGATAAATGACATTACAGTGTAATGATATTCCGAAGAATAAGAAACCGGAAAAACTAGTTCACGGTCCAGAAATTAACTTGTACTATCAAAGCTATTCTTACTGACCATGAGGGTAGCGATACCCCACAAGGGATGAGTTGGACAGCCCGGCTCTTCCGATCTGGTCAACGACTTTCTTCTCGGTTCCGTTTTTTACCAACGGCAACAGCGGCTACGGTTGCTTCAAGTGCAGTTCTCTACTCAATCACTCCTCCTATTCGGATTGACAAATTTGAATCGAGGGATGAAAATGAGCTTCATCAAGTCTTCACTGATCACAAGCTCACTAAACGGTGAGCTGCAGGAGCATAGTCCTTTTATAGTGTTGCATGCAGAGAGATACGATTCCTGAAATACGCCTCGATTGAGTACGACGATGTCGTGTACATGACTGCAGCAGACTTCCTCGATTCTCTCACACTCGATTCTCCTCGAGGTTTTCTCATGCACATATAAATTGAGCAGCATCCTAGAACCCACTAATAGATATTCCTGCTTAATGAATTACATTACAGAACGCATATTCCGACGTGTGCTGACCGAATCGGATGTTCAACGAATGCTGAGAAAGACACCTCCGCTAAGGAAGAATAGCGATCATCTATTCCGAGACATCAATGAGAATGGCCTCATTTCCTACGCAGATTATGTATTTCTTCTGACTCTCCTCACGAGTAAGCCTTTTTCAATTTCATCTGCTCTCCAACTGCGAGACCTTTAAGAGTCCAAGTCAGCATTTCGCATTGCTTTCATGATGTTCGACGACGATGAGAGTGAACAAATCGACAAGGAGGAATTTATGCTTGTTCCTTTCATTCAATTGTTGTTTTTATAGTCAGATTTTTGATCGAGAACTGTATGGGGTAGTGCTTGAATCAAGCCTCAAAAACAGGGTGGGTGCTCCGTTTTGAACCTGCCCTTTTATCCTGTTAGCGACAACTGATGCCACGGGGAGTCAAGACGACCTTTGGAAAACTTTTTGGTGTTACAGTATGCCTCATTCGGGAATCTCACTTAGAAATTTACGGTAGCACCGGACAAATTTCCATTAACAAAAATTTAAATATTTTTTCTCTCAACACGATTTCCCTTAATGCAATCATGAGATACTGTCATATTTTCCTACTGTAAGATTTCTGCTAAATTTGGCAACGCGCCATGGCTGGCTAACATCCCCAAATGTACTGGGCTAACTCTCCGTGCGATGGATGGATGTGCACACTTTGATCATGAATAATGGTTCCTTCTAGATTCGAAGCTTGATGGCCTCATTGCGCTCGAGCAGAAGTGTTGGACAAAAGGCAAATGTTAGTGGAGCAACTTGCAGGATACTGTTGAAAACAATAGAGAATGAATTCTTCTCGAAACGAATGTCAATGTGCTTGAAAGGAATGCCAGCTGGATGCGAGTGAGTACAATCTCGCAGTCCAACATTTACAAGGCCAACGACTCATGACGTCGGATTCATATTCAATGGCCTTCGACGTTTGTATTCTTAAACTGTTAAAATTTTAACTGAATTCCGGATCAACTGGAACTCTCTCTTTTATTTCAGAAGTCTGACGACGAAGTAAAGCGTCAGAACACGACTCTGTTATTGCATCTTTTCGGTCTCAGTGGACACAATGCCCTGACTTATCAGCAATTCAGGAGGTTTATTGTGGTTTTACAAATTCTATCCTAATCAGTACATCATAAATCCTGTTATATGCTATTGTATATTACCGTAGTGGAGATAAAGTGTTCAGCTTCTATGACAACCTACAGTACGAAGTGATGGTCTTGGAGTTCACGGAATTTGCGCGTGGGAAAAGTCTTATCTCGCCTATCGACTTCGCCCATTTGGTACTTCGTTACAGCCTTCTTGACAAGAAAGAATACAGCGAATACATCGAAAGGGTCTCCAAAAGGACAGCCCCCGATCATCCGGTTGGCTCTCTTGAAACTCTTCTTCGACAAAAACTGGTTTTCTTTCCAGGGAATTAGTCTGAACCAGTGGGCGTCCTTCTCCATCTTCCTCAACAATCTACAGCAATTCACAACAGCTGTCCGCCTTTACACGAATGCTGAAATGCCCGTTTCGAAAGCGGAGTTTGCCCGAGCAGTGCAGTGTACTACTGGCCAGGTGCTTTTAGCTTGGGCAGGGATCTCACAGAGCAGGCAGATACTCTCAAGGATAAAACCCCTAATTTATCTACAAAACTCAGAAGCTTGCCGATGAAATAATTGACCTGATATTCGCCATTTTTGATGCGAACGGCGACGGAAAACTAAGCTATCGGGAGTTTCTCTCAATTATGAATGACCGACTGCATCGGGGACTCAAGGTTTGTTATTACGAGAAGAGAGAGAAAAAGAAAGAAAGAAAAACAGAGATAAATAAAGTAATAGAGGACATTCAGACCAGGATGGGGCGAGGACGGTCTTGGAAGCACTGGAAAAATTGCGTAATCTCAGAGATGTCAAGAAATTGAGTATTTCGACTCCCTCTCCTCTGGCCAGCTAGCCTCAGTATTGTAGCATTTTCATAGTACAGCGTGTGCTAGTCGATAAAAAAACATTTAATAAAGATAACAAGATTCAACTGGATCCATCAATCTCGATGAGAGTGCCAGACAAAGGAAGAGGGGAGTCAGCCTGGATTAAGAGAATGGACTTGTCCACTCCAAACAGACTGCTCCTATTCTCCACGATCATCTTGGTCAAGACTTCTCTTCCTTCTCCGTTCGTTCCCCCAGAGATCAGGGAGAAGTTGTGTTGACCCTAAACATTCCATTCATGTTTTCGAAGAATGTAATAAAAGGCAAACAGAAGGTAGAGAAGGGGAGCCGAATCGAGAGAGAGATGTAGACTCGAAGCGAGAGGACAGAAGTCTGGCCAACTCAGCGGCAGCATTCTGGGTCTCCGTGCACGGCGTATATGTCAGTATTCCCAGCATCTTCAAGTCGATTCGCTCCCTTAGAATAATTATTACAAACAGCTTTGTACTCCAATATATATCCAAAAAAATTTATCCGTTTCAAGAATCGAAGCATGTTTCGGTAGTACTTGTTTATGAGAAATTAAAAACCTAAAACCGACGATCGTCTGAACAATCCGCTTGCTCTGACTGTTCACTTCCAGCACATTGTCAACAACTTTCCAGTCGATAAATAGACCTTCAAGCCTAGGGAACAATTCCTAAAAATCATTATTGAAATGCAGGATTCCAGTAAGCGAAGTCGGTGGTGGGAATAACCGGAATGGCAGAGAGGAAGTGTTCAAACGACGTATTGCTGTCGACTGTGAGATCTTGCAGAACGAGGAAGCGGACTGTCACAAAGGGAGACGCCTTCTGCAATACTCACATGCACATTTCCCCTGCCACTCGCCCATGAGGCTTATTTTTAATTATCCCCAAGGTTAGCATTCAAGAAATTGATCTACAAATCTTTTCGGTACCTAAAGCTCAATAGGGCTGATAGATATCTGCCTACCTCAACCTCAACTTCAGAAATGCTAATGCCAGGCTGGCCAGAAAAGTGAAGCAGTTCTAAGTTGAGTCGGTTGACGAGTGGTTCAACGGGCCCAGAAGAGATTGAAAGTGAACGGATCTAAAGTATATATGCTTCATTTGTTCGACAACTTCAGATTTATACAAATTTACCTGAAATAAATAAATAAACTAATTTAATGCTAAACAGCACGAAACAAAAAAAAAATGTTGGACTGCATGTTTAGATGCAGCGAGAAAACACGAATGAAACGACGAGTGTTGAATCATCTGTACTAAAATATAGAATATGGAATAGAAAAATGAAAAATGCTAACACTGAGTGCAGAAAGTAAGTCCAGAATACGGAGCCACTCATCATCGGAGAAGGAAACAGCAGAGAGAAGACAGGCTGCTCGGAGAACGGCCTCTAGCGACTCGCAACTGCAATCCGCATCGTCCAGCGAGAGAAGCCGCACTCCACTCAGCAACTCCTTTAAGCTCTCCTACAATCAACCCACTTCTTACGCATTCTTTCTATATCCATGGAATATCTATGGCACATTACAACTCAATTTAAAACTGAATAAAATAATATTACCTAGAAAAGATACAATTTACTTTCTCGGAATTTTGAACAACAAAATTTTTTATATTTTAAATGCTTTTTTTTTATACATTTGCCTCCGGTTTAGACTATCTGAGTAAACTAAACAAATCTTTCAGAACAAAGTTGTGATTTACGGTAATGACAAGAATCTGCAGCGGCGTAGAGGGTTCACGTGGAAAATCCGCTCCTACAACAAATTGAACACCTCAACTAGAAATATCCCGAAATGGATATCATGACGCTAACACATCTGATACCAGAAATTTCGGTACTATTGTACTATTCCCACCCCAGAGGTTTTTCATATCTGAAGTATGTTACAAAATGTGCTAGAAATATATAAGCTCGTGGATTTGACACCATACCGCCCCGGTGGCCATTTCCCGATTTAAGAAGTTATAATGTGGGTTGTTTGTCTAGCGGGGTAGTTTGTACTCTAGACGGAACCGGCTCCTTTAAGGCCTTAAACATTAGAAAAAAGTCATTAGACTATGCTATCATTGATTATGTTTAATCATGAGGCATATAAAAGCGCGCAAAAGGGATTGCACGCGCGCGGGTTCGAACCTGCGACCTCTCGATTACCAAAAAAATGTTCTGACCTACGATTATAGTTTTTTCCCTTAAAAAAACCCACTATTAGGATCAGTTTTTCATGTAGATATTGATAAAAAAAATGTTTCATTTGGCTGTCTGGCCTATAGATGCACTAAAAAATTCGAACCCCATTTGGTAGACCAAAACTTCGTTTTACGAAAAAGCTTTGTATGAGAGAGTTGTTCCCCTATTCCTAAGCTACGGATTGGTATATAAGATGTAGCCATATGTTCTAAAACCGAGGAAAAAAATGTCAGGAAAGTGACCTAAAATTCAACATCCCCTCAGGTCACATTCCGGGAAACCCAGCCTAACCCAAATAGGCTCATATTGAAGGCGGACTGATTCTCTACAATATGCACCAAGTCCCATCCCCACGCGGTCCCTACTTCTTAAGATATAAAATTTCAAAGTTGGTCCCTAACAAAAAAAAATTTCAGTTTTATCGATTTTTAAGATATCCCTGATGCGCAAAAGTTTACAAGTCATACATCAAAAGATGCGCCTTGAAAAACTGCATCGATAGAACCCGACAATCAACCAAGCGCATGTCAGGATTTTGAGAAAGTTCCAATCTACAGGCGAAAAAGTGCCCATTTTAGAAAATCCATTCAGACCGATCTACCAATCGATCTACGGAATTGAACTTCTGGCCATTGGTAGATTCCCCACTGACGAATCGACTACTATTTTTGTTATTTTTTTTAGGTGCCCTAGAAAAAGAGAAATTCCACCTCAAAGTTTCCCCGAGTAACCCCCCTTTGCGGCGCCGGCGCCAACCAAAAATTTCCAAACCCGCATAGGACGATAGCCGAGACTTCAAAGTACCTTTCTGGAAAGTTTCATCCAAATCCACCAATCCTGCCGCCCACAGGAATCAATCTCCCGTAACCAGTAAATAAATTTTTAAGTTGTTTAATCTAAAAAGAGATCAAAAATTTATGCTGAAAATGTCGAATAGTGATATAATAAAAGAGTACATTTTATGTCCAACTGCGCTCTTCTTTAATATAGACAAAATAACCTCTCCACCGGCATCCCTAATACGCGAAATCAGAGTCGATAGAGGGTTGCACTCTCCACATATCTCCAAGATAACTGGATGAAATGCCTTCAGTGAAGAGAGCGGCATCCCCGTAAATTCCCCATGAGCAATGGCCTGACCTGCACAGGCAGCAGCCAAGAATCATTAAAACTGCGAAACAATTGAAGCGTTCAATTTTCTCAAAGGACATGAATTATGAGTTCTATTTCGCTACTCCTACCCCAAGGTACCGAATTATGGTGGTAAGCTCGAAAATCAAAACCGAATGTTAAAAAAAAAAGTAAAATTAAGCAAAAAAGTTGGGAGTGAGAATACTAAAAAAGTTCGAATGAAAGTGCCAAGAAATTACTGACCGATCCTATTTCTGTTGATCATGGATGTGTGTTTTATTCGGAGGATGCCTGTCCCGTGGCCAGAAACGTAGTTGTCAGCACTTTTAACCCAGACTTTAATTCCTCTGGGCAAACTCGTTGCTTCGTCCATACCTTTTCTGAAAATGAATTTTCATGAACGTTGACAACAATTTGTACACGGTCATTAATGCATTATTAACAAGCTTTGACAACTATTAACATGTTCAATTAAGAATAACGCTTAGTTTTAACAACTGACCATTAATTGCAAAGTGAGCGAAAATTTTAAATTTGATACAATGAATGACGAATTAAAATAAGGCAACAGTTGTGTGAAAATGATTCATCCGTACCTGTGCTTTTTCTAAATTGCGTTGCAAATTTTAAGGCGCGCGCGAGTTATTACTCTAGTGTTTGAATTGCAGCTTTTTTTCGTCTATAGTGTTTTGCGCTTTTAGAAGGCCTCGAGGGATCTATTTTTTCTATTATAGGTTTCAAAGATGGCAAAGTTTCAAAGTTTATTCCACAAGCAGGGACGCCCCGGTGGGTGAAGGCAAGATGAAAGGTATCGGGTTCAAAGATGGAATTTTTAAAATTAAATATGGCAAATCCTCGTAAAATAACTACTCTTAGAGGGCCAAAAACGCCTCAAGGAACTCGATACAACCCTTCTAGTGCATTGCTGCAGTCTCAATCAGCATTCTTTTTTTCTTCATTTGCCGAGTTTGCTCGAAAGTTGGTAAAAAATTTCCGCGCAAACCCCGGCAATAATCGACAAGCGTTTCTAAGTATACTCTCTAACTAGCGGAGCTATGGGGGGACCTGGTTTCAGTATCGTCGCCCATTATCTCCCTTGGAGTCTCCGCTATGTCCTAGCATTGGTTTTGTTTAATTAGGGGTCATATAAAAGCGCGCAAAAGGATTTACCCGCGCGCGACTCCGAACCTGGGTCGTTAGAAATTCTGCGTACTACGAAAATGCACCAAAAAGCCACAAAATAATTCATATCTCGAATACGCCTTGATCAAATCCCATGATCTACCTATCATTCGATAGCTAATTTTAGGCTCTATATGAATAAAAATATGCCCCAAAAAGTGTCAGTGATAGCTAAGGTCGAAAAAGTGGCCTGAACCTTCTGACCCCAAGAGTAGATCAAAAACATCGGAATATCAAAACGGTTTGTATGAGAAAGTTGTTTGCCTTCTCAAAAGCTACAGAATCATATATAACATGTTGCCATACCACGAATCCCAGAGATAAAACAGCCAAGGAAATGTCCTCACAAAATTTTGAGATTTCACGGCCCCCTCAGGGTACTTTCCGGAATCCCAGCCAAACGGGAATAGGCTCATTCCAAAGCTCTCGTAAAACTGTACAATATTCAGAATGTCACGTCCCACTCCAATCCCAAATCTCCGAGTATTGATTTTTCAAAGGTTCGCTCCTAACAAAATGGGCCCGCCTGTTTTTGCCCCCGATCGATATGACCCAATGTCTTTTTTTCCACAATGTATATATCAGTGCATGCGCCGTGAAAAACTACATCATATATGTCGGAAAGAGAAAAAGTTAATTTTGAAAATTTGAGTTAGTGAGCAAATACAGAGCAAAAAAGGGTCAAAAAACGGGGTAAAACTTTGGCCACGCCCACTTCAAAGACCCTCGGGTGGAATTCGCCCAATTTGTGTCCTATTAATCTTGAAGACATGCCCTATCAGTGACTATTTTTTTCAGCTTCCCATCTTCTCCGAAACAAAAGATACAATCGCTCAAAGTGGCCAACCCAGCGCAAGCGCGCGTCGAAAAGTTGCAACTTTGGCCGCTGGCGCCACCCCAAACCCAAATCCCAAAAATCCCAAACCAATACAAAAACGTAGCCCCAATATTCATTTTCCATCCTAAAAAAACCGCACCCCAAAATCTCACCCCCACCGCCCACCACGCCGCTCCGCGCAAACCCGGTAAATAAATCATAAGCGTTTCTAAGTACATTCTCTAACTAGCGGAGCTATGGGGGGACCTGGTTTCAGTATCGCCGCCCATTATCTCCCTTGGAGTGTGAGCTATGTCCTAGCCTTTTAATCTTTGCATTAGGGGTGATATAAAAACGCGCAAAAGAGTTTGCTCGCGCGCGGATTCGAACCTGGGTCGGTAGAAAATCTGCGTGCGATGAAATTGCACCAAAAAGCCACAAAATAATTCATATCTCAAATATGCCTGGATCGATTGCGACGATTGACATACCATTCGATAGCTAATTTTAGGCTCTATTCGAATAAAAATATGCCCCAAAAAGTGTCAGTGATAGCTAAGGTCGAAAAAGTGGCCTAAACCTTCTGGCCCCAAAAGTAGATCAAAAAAATCGAAATATCAAAACCGTTTGTATGAGACATTTGTTCGCCTTCTCGAGAGCTACAGAATGATATATAACATGTTGCCATAAGGCCAATCTTCGAGAAAAAACAGGCGCGGAAAGGGCCTCCCAAAATTTTGAGAATTCACGGCCCCCTCAGGGTACTTTCCCGGAATCCCAGCCAAACGGGAGTAGGCTCATTTCAAAGCTCTCGTAAAACTGTTCAATGTTATGAATGACACAACCCGCTCCGTTCCCGAATCTCCGAGTATTGATTTTTCAAAGGTTCGCTCCTAACAAAATGTGTTCGCTACATTATCGATCGCTGCCGGAAAACTATTGCCCTGAGGGGGGAGGAAAGCATGTCAGATGGTGTATTTCGAGGAGTTCTTTCGAATAAAGACAAAAAATTGACATGTTTCATATAGCGTTTTCGAGATAGTGAGCAAATACAGAGCAAAAAAGGGCCAAAAAACGGGGTAAAATTTTGGCCACGCCCACTTCAAAGATCCTCGGGCGGAATTCGCCCAATTTGTGTCCTATTAATCTTGAAGACATTCCCTATCAGCCACTATTTTTTTCCTCACCCAACTCTTCTCCGCTCAAAAGATACAAACGCTCAAAGTCGCCAACCCAGCGCGAGCGCGCGCCAAAAAGTTCCAACTTTGACCGCCGGCGCCACCCCCAAAACAAAAACCCAAAAATCCCAAACCAATACCAAAACGTAGCCCCAATATTCATTTACCAACATAAGAAAACCCCACTCGAAAATCTCAACTCCCCCGCCCACCACGCCACTCCGCGCAAACCCCGGCAATAATGGACAAGCGTTTCTAAGTATACTCTCTAACTAGCGGAGCTATGGGGGGACCTGCTTTCAGTATCTTTGCCCATTATCTCCCTTGGAGTCTCCGCTATGTCCTAGCATTTTAATCTTTGCATTGAGGGTCGAATTAAAACGCGCAAAAGGGTTTGCCCGCGCGCGACTCCGAACCTGGGTCGTTAAGAAAATCTGCGTGCGATGAAAATGCACCAAAAAGCCACAAAATAATTCATATCTCGAATATGCCTGAACGAATCCTGACGATCACCCTATCATTCGATAGCTAATTTTAGGCTCTATCTGAATAAAAATATGACCCAAAAAGTGTCAGTGATAGCTAAGGTCGAAAAAGTGGCCTAAACATTCTCGGACCAAAAGTAGATCAAAAACGTCATTGTATGAAAACGTTTTGTATGAGACATTTGTTCGCCTTCTCGAGAGCTACAGAATGATATATAACGTGTTGCCATAAGGCCAATCCCCGAGAAAAAACAGCCACGGAAAAGGCCTCCCAAAAATTCGACATTTCACGGCCCCCTCAGGACACCTTTTCCGAAACCCAGCGAAACGTGAGTAGGCTCATTTTAAAGCTCTCCAAAAACTAAACAATATTCTGAATGTCCCGTCCCGCTCCGATCCTAAATCTCCGAGTATTGATTTTTCAAAGGTTCGCTCCTAACAAAATGGGTTCACTACATTATCGAACGCTGCCGGAAAACTATTGCCCTGAGGGGGGAGGAAACCATGTCAGATGGTGTATTTCGAGGAGGGCTTTCGAATAAGGACAAAAAATCGACATGTTTCATATAGAGTTTTCGAGATAGTGAGCAAATACAGAGCAAAAAAGGGCCAAAAAACGGGGTAAAATTTTGGCCACGCCCACAGGAAAGACCCTCGGGCGGAATTCGCCCAATTTGTGTCCTATTAATCTTGAAGACTTGCTCTATCAGCCAATATTTTTTTCAGCTTCCCATCTTCTCCGAAACAAAAGATGCAAACGCTCAAAGTGGCCAACCCAGCACAACCTCGTGCCGAAAAGTTCCAACTTTGGCCGCCGGCGCCGACCCGAAAACCAAAACCCAAAAATCCCAAACCAATACCATAACGTAGCCCCAATATTCATTTTTCATCCTAAAAAAACCCCACTCGAAAATCTCAATCCCGCCGCCCACCACGCCGCTCCGCGCAAACCCGGTCAATAATGAACAAGCGTTTCTAAGTACATTCTCTAACTAGCGGAGCTATGGGGGGACCTGGTTTCAGTATCTTTGCCCATTCTCTCCCTTGGAGTGCTCGCTAAGTCCTAGCATTGTTTAAATCTAATAGGGACTTGGATAAAAGCGCGCAAAAGGGTTTGCCCGCGCGCGACTCCGAACCTGGGTCGTTAGAAAATCTGCGTGCGATGAAAATGTACCAAAAAGCCACAAAATAATTCATATCTCGAATATTCCTGGGTCAAATGCAAAGCTCCAAAAACTAAACAATATTCTGAATGTCCCGTCCCGCTCCGATCCTAATTCTCCGAGTATTGATTTTTCAAAGGTTCGCTCCTAACAAAATGGGTTCACTGAAAACCAAAACCCAAAAATCCCAAACCAATACCATAACGTAGCCCCAATATTCATTTTTCATCCTAAAAAAACCCCACTCGAAAATCTCAATCCCGCCGCCCACCACGCCGCTCCGCGCAAACCCGGTCAATAATGAACAAGCGTTTCTAAGTACATTCTCTAACTAGCGGAGCTATGGGGGGACCTGCTTTCAGTATCTTTGCCCATTATCTCCCTTGGAGTGCTCGCTAAGTCCTAGCATTGTTTAAATCTAATAGGGACTTGGATAAAAGCGCGCAAAAGGGTTTGCCCGCGCGCGACTCCGAACCTGGGTCGTTAGAAAATCTGCGTGCGATGAAAATGTACCAAAAAGCCACAAAATAATTCATATCTCGAATATTCCTGGGTCAAATGCAAAGCTTGACCTACCATTCGATAGCTAATTTTACGCTCTATACGAATAAAAATATGACCGAAAAAGTGTCAGTGATAGCTAAGGTCGATAAAGTGGCCTGAACATTCTCGGACCAAAAGTAGATCAAAAACGTCGTTGTATGAAAAAGTTTTGTATGAGACATTTGTTCACCTTCGCAAAAGCTACAAAATGATATATAACACGTTGCCATAACTCCAACATCCGAGAAAAAACAGCCGCGGAAAGGTCCTCCCAAAATTTCGAGATTTCACGGCCCCCTCAGGGCACTTTCTCGGGATCCCAGCCAAGCGGGAGTAGGCTCCTTTCAAAGCTCTCCTAAAACTGTACAATATTCTGAATGTCCCGTCTCGCTCCAATCCCAAATCTCCGAGTATTGATTTTTCAAAGGTTCGCTCCTAACAAAATTGGTCGGCCTGTTTTTGCCCTGTATCTATCGATCTGGGAGGGCTACGGAGCAGATCAATAGATCAGGTGATGCGCCTTGAAAAACTACATCATATATGTTCGAGAATCGAAAAACGTACCTACAGAATTTTCGATAGTGAGAAAAAACAGAGCAAAAAAGGGCCAAAAAAGGGGGTCAAAATTTGGCTACGCCCCCTGGTCACCCCTGAAACACTATCAACAAACCGACCAGGAATCTTAATAACTAAGACATGGGCTATCGAGATCTCGCTCTGGAAATAAAGACATTGTTAATCTACTCATTTCGAAGCACTTTCCATGTTTCCACAGTTATGTAACTCTTTCTCTCTCTCTCTCTCTTTCTCTCTCTCTATCTTAACCTGCAAGCAAGAAGGGCTGCTGCTGTCAATCATCGAGTTGCCCGAGCCCGCGAAGACCTTGCTCTGCAAAAAAAGGACATTGTTAATCGACTCTCTTCGAAACACTTTCACTTTAAATGAGTTCACAGTAATTATCTCTCTTTACTCTCTTCCATCAATCTCTCTCTCTCTCTCTCTCTCTCTCTCTCTCTCTCTTTCTTACCTGCGAGCAAGAATGGCTGGGCTGCTCGTCCTGCTGTCGATCATCGAGTTGCCCGAGCCCGCGAAGACCTTGCTCTGCAAAAAAGGACATTGTTAATCGACTCTCTTCGAAACACTTTCAATGAGTTCACAGTTATTCTTCTCTCTCTCTTATCTCTTTCTCTCTCTTTCTCTTTCTTACCTGCGAGCAAGATGATCCCTACTGTCGATCCCCGAGTTCGATCTCGCTCTGAAGGATGATACCATTAACGTTTCACTTTACAAATAACTTATCTCTCTCTTTCTCTTTCACTCTCTCTACATGAGAGAGAGATGTCGTTGGAGATGTACGGCGGTGGACGAAGAACAGGCAATTGCAGTGGAGAGGGGAGGAGAGCCGCCGGCCGAGGGCCGGTCACCTCTCCTTCCTCTCTCTCTCTCTCTCTCTCTCTCTCTCTCTCTCTCGCTCTCTCTCTCTCTTCGAACCTTTTAGGGGAAGTCGTAGGCGGCAGCAGCAGTAAATCCGCCGACGCTACGGAGAGTGGTCACCTTCAAAAAGAATTATATACATCTGCACGTATTACGATATGTTCTGTAAAAGGCAAAGAGTACTGTAACATTACTTACCGTATCATAATTATCCCGCGTGTACGACAAGACAGTTCAAAAATTGAACTGTTTCTGCAATGCAAATAATTAGCAAACAGTATAATTGAGGTTTCAAACCTCAATATAATTATAAACACAAATTTTGAAAGAGACAATCTTTTATTGCTCATCGGAGAAACGGGGATGAAGAGAACGGGAGAGGAGGAGAACGGGGAGGAGATGGGAGACATTAAAACTTACAAACTAACTCAACAACTATTAGCTTAACAGAATAACAGAACAGCAAGATTAACACCACAACCTGAGAACATAGACTTTAAATAGCTATAATTCTAGTTCTTCCTATACTCTCTGAAAAACATCTCGAAACATCTCAATAATAATCTAATTAAGAATTAATATCATTAAGGCTAGAATCTATGACAACAAAAAATTATGCTTTCCAACCTAGAATTGTTAAAAAAAAAGCAACTAAAATAACTGCGTGGCTTGGTGAACTCGTCACTCCTCATCGCGGCCACTCCTTGGACGTCATCTTGTGAACTTCCTACAATAAATGAAAATAATGGTAGCATGCGCAAAATTAAATAAAAAAACAAAAATGAATAGAGAAAAGTATAAAGGAACAACGAATGCTTACCCTTTCAATGGTCGCCTCGCGCTCAAGCACCGCAGCCGCAGCTCGGAGTGCAGCCGCACGTTCTTCGAGTCTGTCAGCCGATCTAAAAAGTAACCTCAGTAATTTCTGTCAACTTTAATGATTAAATAGACATTAATTTCTGTTCATTGTAGTGTGTAACTCTTTATAAATCACATTTATAAAAATAAGAACTAACGAGTAGTGTGGATGATGTAGATGAGAAGGATGCCGAGGAGGAAGAGAAGCACGAGGAAGAGCACGGAGAGGTGGACGAGAAGAGCCTCGAAGAAGAGGACGAGAAGAGCCTCGAAGAGGGGGACGAGAAGAGCCGCGCAGAGGGGGACGAGAAGCGCCGCGCAGAGGGGGACGAAGAGAAGAGACAGAGCTACAAATGAAATGTAAAGCTTCCGCTACGCATGAAAATAAGTGACCTTGAGAAGTGTTGAGTGGGGTGATGCTGCTGCTGCCCTCTGCCACTACCACAGAAGGAGCCCCGACCGCGCGCGCTGCCACGGAGAGTCGGGGAAGACGTGGCTCGATACATGCGGAAAATTTACTCTTTTTAGAAGCTCAGAAAAAAAGGACACAATGATTTCAAACTACTGAGACAACCTTGGAGGTGCCGAGTGGGAGGCTGGAGGATAGGAAAGAGGAGGAAGCGGAAATGGGTGCGGAAGGAGGCCGGCTGGGCACTGAGGGAGTGGGAAGAAGAGGGCGGCGAGGAGTCGGAGGTGGAAATCGAACTGGAGAGATCTCTCGAGACGAATGGCCAGATGAAGGAGAAGATGCTGCTGCAATGAATCGGCTTTTGGTACAAAAAGAAATGAACTATGAACTGATTTAACTGACTCTTGGAAGAAGGAGCAGAAGAAGAAGAAGAAGCGGAAGACTAGGATTGAGGAGAGGATTGACGAGATGGCATGGGGACACCCATTCCACGGCTTCGAAGGACTGCAGCGAGACGAGCTTTCTCTGCAATTAAAAATTAAACTACTTTTAACTAGTAATTTCTGTCTCTCACAATCTCCCTCGCTCCCTCTTACCATTCCAAGCGGCTCAGGAGCACATTACGCGCTGCCCTTTCCGCCATCATTCTCACTAGCAATTCCCCTTCATTGACTGTGTAATGGCGCCGGAATTTCTCATGCATTCTATTGTCGTCTGCATGCACATGTTCGATCCCATGCTCTCCGAAAAAGCCCAGATTTTTCCATTTGCGTGCAAAGGAGATCGAGTGTTCAGAAAGCACATGCAACTTCGATTTGCGGTGTCCATTCTTCTCATCCACCGATGAGAACAGGGAAGCAAACATGGCGATCTCAGTCTCATACTCTCTAATCATGTCCTCACTCAAAATCTCACATGTATAGAACCGGCCCAGGTCATGCAACCGCCATGCGGATTCCGCCACTTTCCCGAACTGCTCCCACACCCCTTTAGGCCACAGAGTATTCTCATCCCCTTCAAATCTGCCGCAAGAAACCATCTCATGTACTTTTCGACGCCCCTGTCCACACGCTTCACCAAGGCTTCACAACCTTGAAATACTACATGAAAAGCGGCCCGGATGTTGAAATAGTTTTCGTCCCCTCTGAAGTATGCCAGTGCGAAGTGTGAGTGTGGAGAGTTGGCCTTGTTTGCATCTATTCTTGTCAAAGTCAGCTTGCAAATCCCTGCTCCCGTGTCCATGCTTAGCCCGTACCATGCTTCCCCTTTGTATTCTTCTGGCAGCTCTCTCAGTGTCTTGTGTGCAGCTGAAATACGTGTTAGGAATGCCCCAACATTCTTCACGCGACAGACTGGCACGTCCACTTTCTCCTTCCCTACGAACAACTCCATTATCTCGACTTCGTAGAGTTCACTGAACTCCTGAATGGTTTTCTTCTCCAGTGCACGCAACCCATTCATGGAGGCAACCGAAATCCCCTTCTTCCTCAACAAAGTTGCCACCGCGCCCGTCTCTCTCCATGTCATTCCCTGGTCTTTCATAAATGACAATTGTTCGTTGTGTGTCCATGATATTCCCCCAGGTGCCCCAGGCTTCCCCACAACATTCTGATATACCCGCCTAAAGAATCTGTTTGCATCGGATGCTGTTGGAGCTACACCCTCCTGGCCTGTGATTGCCACGGCGATGCTAGCAGACGCCTGCGCGACTCTGACCTGGGCCTGCTGATACCCCAACGAACCGTGTGCCTTCTTGTAAACTCGTCCAGCAGTTCCTTGGCTTGATTGTTTCCCCTCGAATGTGCTCAGATGTTCCATCTTTTTCTTTAATCTACCCTTCAATGACGAGACTGTTGTGTTTAGTTTCTCAATTTCCCGCTCTTTGGATTCCAATGTTGCATTCAGGCTCTCCACATGTCTAAGAAGAGCTGCATTTCTTTGCTCGTGATGAGCACACAAACCACAACCCTGCCCGATCCAACTATAAATCTGATTCATGTTTATGTATTAGAGTGTGATTTCTGCAAAAAAAAGTTAAATAAATTACAGCCAATATGTAACCCCAAATGTTTTATAAATTTTTTCCTCGTAAATATCCCCCTTAGCGAGATTTACAACGCAATCTAAGCCAAAAATATATTTCCTCAAAAGGTACTGCAACTTTTTTTTTAAAATGAATGTTAAATTCTTGTTCCCCCGTGCCAAATAACCCCTGGGCCAAGTTTGAGAAAAAAAAGAAGAAAATGTTGGAGTTCTGGGGTAACGATTGCTGAAAAGTAAAGAAATACGCACCTTGCTTCCTCGTGGTGGTCGGGCTGCTCATTCTTCCACCAGCAGACGATTGGCTCCCTTCTCCAGCTTCCCTCTCTACACGTTGTTCCTGTCAAATATTACGAAACTCGTATTCGCTTGAAAAAATTCTAAGGAAAACATTAAAGGAGGCCTTAAGGGAAAAACTCCTACCACGAAGTCCCTGACGGATTTGGACGGAATGATAAAAAGAACGGAGTAAAGAATGAACAGAAATGGTGCTACTGCCCCACGGAGGGTACGGGTCATACAAATTCTTCCGGTTTGAGAGCGCACCAAATACGGTACTTTTCCGCGTTGCGCCCGTTTCATGCGTCGCGGCAAGGCACAGCATACAGCTCGCCTTCAAGATGCATTGATCGATGTGATTTAAATTGCCTCCAAAAGTTACAGGATTTCTCTTGAGCGGGAAAAAAACGCTTGAATTTAATGCCAACTGAAACCATTAAGCGTCTTGTTTTTGTCGCTTATATATATTGTTCTTGTTTAACCTTTTCTTCTGTTTCTTTTTAAGGTGATTCTTCTTACTAATGGGAGATTTCGGCGGAGGCTTTGGCGGCTACAACGGCTACGGCGGCTACCACCCGCCGCCGCCGACCCGAGTTGACATTAGTTTCCGGCATTTCATCTAGTTTCTTGCTGAATGCGATGATTCCTTGTTCTTATACAGCATGTCGAACTGACTGGAGCGCTGAAGGTCGTCTTCTCGGCGAACCACTCGATTCTCAAGGATGCGCTCTGCGAGATCAAGAAGACCGACCCCTCCTTCTTCTCTAATCTGTGGTTAGCCTACAGTTTGATAACAATATACTGTTATCTATGCCTATTTCTCGTAACTGTAGCCGAAGCGAGCGGCCACACCCGTACGCACGTGGTGGACGTGGTGGCCGCGGCGGGAGCAACGTGTGGCACCGCGGCGGCAGCCGCCCATACCACGTCAGTTACAAGGAGGAAGTCGTGGAGGAGGTGGAGGAGGAGAAGCAGCCCGAGAAGGAGAAGCAACCCGACAAGGAGCGCGGGTCAGCAAGAGTTTTGAGACGGAGCAAGGAGTATAGATTTTCGAAAGGGTCCACCAACAAAACTTTCGTGAGAGCATACATATTTTTTTCTGGAAGAGGGTCTATGTTGCAGATACACGTTCACCGACGAGCAATTCAATGAGATGATGGAACTAATGAAAAAGAAGGAAAAGAAGAAGTCGGAGTAAAGCGTGGCTTGATGCCATTGTGTTATGTCGTTTATCTTTTGATAAACCTTGTTAACGTTGTTTGTTCATTGTTTTTTTTCGAAATAAATGAAATCATTTTATTAAAAAATAGATGCTCCACAATGAATGGAAGGGGGAGGGGCTTCAGAGCATCCGCTTTCGAAGGAATGGTTGGGGAAGGGGCCTCCTGAACGTCTCGTGGTGGTGCTCGCTGGAGTGCCTGCCTGAAAGTATAAATTCGGGTGATATGTGTTGCGTTTCAGCGATAAATTTTTTTAAATAATATTAGTACCATGTTGAGCTTAGGTGGTAATTAACCACCGTTCAAGCTATTAAAATAATTAAATAATATATTTAAAAATAAACAGTTTTTCTCCCTTCGCAGGTCAACCTCAACATTCAAGCAGAAAAAGCAGGTGTGATTTTCTATGGCTGATAGAACAGAAAGTGGGGGTAAAACCCCAATGTCCCACCGGTGCCCTGGCCAGGCTGAGGTGCGAGACCTGACCACTCGCTCTGCAGAGACTAGCAGGTCACAAGAGCGGTTGCGGTTTGTGCATGAGCTCAAGACTGAGAATGAAAGACTGAAAACCGAATTGACCTCGAAAGAACAAGAAATCGAGAGTATGAGAATGCAACTGCGCGATATAAATGAGCTCCAAAACATCAACCTAGTTCTGAAAGCGCAAGTAAATGCACAGGAGAGCTTGTTAGAAGAAGCTAAAGAGAAAGAGGGACTGAGAGAGCAAGAGAAAGGGGGAGAACGCGAGAGAGAGAAAGAGAGAGGGAGAAAGAGAGAGAGAGAAAGAGAGAGATGGAGCAGCAACACACAGCTCGCCTGACCCAGCTGACGGAGGAGCATAAACAGCTGTTGGAAGAGAAAAAACAAATTGAACTGTCAAGGTCTCGAGAAGCTCGCTTGCAGGAAATTGAGAGAGAAAAGCTGCAGGAACAGCTAAAGAACAGTCTCAGTGAAAAAGAACGGATGAAAGAACGTCATCGTAATGAAATCGCAGTTCTTAACAGACATTTTGATGAACGCATAGCGAAAGAAAGGGCCGAATTGCAGCAAAAACTTGAGGAAGTTGAGAGCGGATGCCAGACAGCATTGAACTTAACAAACAACCACCTCCTGAAGACAAGGAATGCTCTCCAGATAGAACGAATGAAGAAGGCCAGGGCAAGGGTAAAGAGGGCAAGGGTAAAGTGGGAGCCCCCTACTAAACGGTACCGGCCCAGACCACACAAGCCACTGAACATGCTGAAAAAGACGGCTTCACACGCATCCATGGGTAATGTTATCATAGGAATCCGTTCTCTGGTTGGAAATGTTCCCGAAGAAGAGAAAAAACAAGCGTTCACCCGTGTCTGCCGCACAATCTGTCGTGCTTTGGATGTACCACTGTTGGCTCAAAAGAAGCTCACCCCTGCTCAGGACAATCTAATTACATCACTATTTCTCACGCTGAACAAAAGAAAAGAACTCAAGAAGAGACTTCGAGACATTGACCCTGCTCTCGACATTTTTGCTCGAACAGCTACTTGCAAATTGCAGAGAAAGAGTATCTTGCCAAGTGGGTCATATCATTCATCAGTCTTTCGTGAGCAAGTTAAGAGAGCAAAAATGCCACAGGCAGAGGATGCATTTCCACTGGAAGGAGAGGGGAAGAGGAAGAGGGGTCGCCCTAGCCGTCGACAACTGGCAGAGGCAATGCCAACTCCCAGACAGAAGGAAGAAGGTGAACAGAAGGAGAGCATAAGTGTTCAGCTAAAAGAACCTGGTGTGGCATTCCAAGAGCGTGTGCAGAGACTCTATGACATAAAGCAGCTAACTCTTGGTTTTCCCTTTCAAAGCCCAAAAACTCACGAAGATGAAATTTGGCTGGGAGTAACAGCAGACAAAGGAGACGACCTCACCAAATTGGCAATTCAGATTGGTAATGTTGAAAAATGCAATTCGCCTTACAACTTGTTGCTTCTCTCGCTCTACGAAGGCGATGATAGCAGAGAACAACTCGAGCTGAAAGCCAGAGATGCAATTGATGCCATCAATTCACTGACTAGAATCCCACTACGGCTAAGATGCGGTGACAGAACAGAAATCCCAATCAGAAAGTTCCTAAACGGTGATCTGAAGTACTACTACGGCTGCCTGAATCTCATGGGAGCTAGCTCTCACTACAACTGCCTTTATGGACTACGACTCAAGGGCACTTCCCATGGTGAACTGGTGCGATTCTACTATGACGCTGAGACCAATGAAGAGATGCAACAGATGATGGCTGAAAAGTGTGAGCCACGCCTAGCAGAAGACTGGCCACAACATGCGGTAACTGGAGACTATTCGGTGAAGGGAATGCCGCTCTTTGAAGATATCCCTTGCGACCAGATCATTCCCAGCCCTATGCACATTCTGCAAGGGGCATCAATCTGCATTGATGAAGCCCTCCGCGGTGAGGCAATTGTCCTTGACCTTATTGCCGAAGGGTACGGGGATCGATGGCCGGGAGGCGAGAAAGAGGCTAAGAAACTGCTAAAAGACACCAGGAAGGCAATAAAAGAAGCGCTCGAGCAACAGAAAGGAGGAGGAGAGATCAGAGAGGAGGACATTCGGGAGATGTGCCATTTCGCAAAAGTTTTAAATGAATGCATTCAGGTGAAGGGCAAGGTAGGAAGGAAACTGCACTCCACACTGTCTCGACTGGGCCTCCTTGGCAACTTTTACAATGCCAAAACCGGAAATCAAGTGAGAAAAATGTTGTCTGGAGACATTCCAGAGCAACTTTGGAATGTGTTTGAGGGGGCGACAGCCGAACAGTGGGTAGAGCAGTGGAAGACAATCATGACAACGCTGGGAGGGATCATGTCTTTCACTGCTGCCAGATTCTGGTCAGACAGTGAGATTGATGAGTGCGAGCGACTCATACAATTGCTGCAATCCACAATGGCAGAGACACAACCGCTACGCTCGGTCACTCCCAAGCTGCACATCCTATTCCAGCATGTTGTGCCGTTCATGAGAAAATGGAAGACGTGGGGCAAGATGAGTGAGCAAGCTATCGAAGCAGTGCACCCACTCGTGAATGAGCTGAGAGTGCGATACAGCTCCATCAAAAACAAAAGCCAAAGATACGAAAGGGTATGCGAGCAAATGATTCTAAGAACTTGGTTGATGGATGGCGGAGCGGAGGAGCATGAACCCACGGAAGAAGAGGAGGAAAGAGGCCAATAAATTTATCTACTGCTAATATGTTGTGTTAATTATCATTTCTATACTGAATAAACACTTTCTAAACTTACTGGTCGGTAATTACAGAACAAGACTATAAAATTGCCTGAAAAAAGGGGTGCATGCACAGCAAACACAACAAGAAACCTTTGTGGGTGATCCAGCGACGAGGCAGGATCCCTCGCGGGTCGTACCACCCAGTCCTCGCGCATAGACCCCAATAGAATGAGTGCCTATAAATAATCGCTTCTCCTCGAACTAATTAAATAAAACTGAATGCAAAAAATTAATGTAAACACAGCGAGCAGCTTGGAATATTTATTCAGAAAAAAGTACATCATTATTCCGTTCCGTTTGTGTCACACAATACGATTATGGAAAACATAAGAAATTTGCAGTTCGACGCACCAAAATTCTCTCAAACCGGAAGGGGGTACCCTCCGTGCTGCCCTTGCCTCTCTCCCCAGAAACTTGTGGTTTGCACCACTGCCAGGTGAGCCTACGTGTTAAGAAAAACCCGGCCAATGTTGGTTGCGCGCACCATATGTATGCAATTAATGGGCATGACACGGTTGGCACTAGCGGCCGCAGTGTTGCTCTGTTGAAAATTTTTGAAAATGGCGGGACAATAAAATATTTGGGAATTCAAAGTAGAAAACAGTGTTAATTTCCTCAGGGCATGAAGGTTTTTGTGACTTCGGGACACTTGCAATCGAAGTTTCTAGCATGACCCGACCAAATAAGGCGAAAAAAACAAGACACTATTTATTCGACTTGGACCTCCTTTAAGAATAGGCGAAAAACCCAGTCATTTGCGGCTTATAACTAATAAAATATGGCTCTTGTAGAAACAGTTTAATACAAGAGTCGTGACGTTTTAAAATAGAAGTGTGCACGACCCTTGAAATGCGTAGATAAACGACTAAACCAGCAATAGTGAACAAAAGCCTTTCATTTGTGGCTTACAACAAACTTTTCTTCAAAATGATGTAGGAATTAATAAAACCGTAGCTCACAAAAAATAGGTTATTGTTATTATAACAAACTGGCAACAAGTTATATAATAGATGCTCACCTCTTCCCACTTTCGCAGTGTTCGGCGACCGACTGCTCGATCGACTAATGAAGCTTCTGCAAAATGAAAAGAAACTCATATTACGAAATGTGCATTCATTGCATATCGAACAGTGCTCCTCACAAACTATGCAAATCATACTTTTACTTTAAAGCATTCCATTTTCATTCAGATTTGGAAACACAACGACCAAATTCAACGTGAGCCATTCATAGGGTTACAATAAAGTTTTCTTCAAAATGATGTAGCACTCCTATCTAGTCTTTGTGCACAACAAAATTTTAATTAAACTAAATGGTATGAGTAACACATACCACGCTCAACCTGACGACTGGCTTCTCCAGCTCGAGCTGACAGCAACTCTTCTCACAGCGTAGAAGGCGAAAAGAAGGCGAAGAACCTGACAAATGAGACTTCAATGATATGGTTAAAGTACATTCAATGCAACACTTCGCATCACGAACTATGTTCATCGTAAAATAACTTGAAAGAACATTCAAACGTCAATCTCATTCAGATTTGCAAACAACAGGACGAAATCATTTGACATGAGCACGGCGCTCTTATCCAGTCTAATTCTACTCGCTCTCGTCAGAAACACGCTCCAAATCATCTACGGACATCAATTCGAATATTTAACGACAAATTTATGAAGAATAATAACAAAAAGTTAGGCGAGGAAACAGATTCAAAGTAATCTGAAGCCATTTGTCAGCATCCACTGCTGATCAATTTCATTTTTTAAACTGGCGCCATAGTGTAATGTGGAGTGAGGTCCAAATAATTCTTCCCTTTACTAATACTCGCCTCTGTGGGCTTCAACACATGGTGCGACAGCAAGATGATGATACCCTGTTTCAAAATCAAACGTGGCCATAAAATTCATGTCCCCCAATTCATGCCAAATGGTGGAGAGGTCTTCATATCTAAACCTGGTTCTATGCAGGAACTTGTTGAGATCACTAAGATCATGAATAAGGCGCTTCTTGTTACCCGAAGTGACCACTGCCAGCGGGGACACCACTCTCGGTCTTGTCGCCACCCTCTTCACCGCACCCGTAGCCAGCCACTTGGCAACCTCCTTCTTCACAAAAACAATCTCCCGCTTGGCCGACTGCCTATTGCCTGAATATGGAACCGTAATGCCTTCCTTCCTGACTCTGAAATTCAGTCTGTAACCATATCTGATAACATTAACTGCAAAATTACTCGCTCCAATGCTCTCCCAAAAAGCGACATTCTCTCTCAAACTCTCAAAAGCCACTTTCCTCTCCAAACCTGTTGCCTCCCCGGCTTGCAGGGCAGTCAGCCCGGATGTGGCCATACTGGTTGCATCCATAGCAGAGGGGGCCCTCCCGAAACCGCCTGCCGCCGTAGTCGGGCCTACCGCCATACTCCGGCCTGCTCTGAATGAAACGGAGGGCAGCTTGGCCCGCAGCTGCCCCCCCTTGCCGAAAGGGCTGCGAGGGATACGGAGCGAAACGAGAGCGAGGGCGGGGGGCCGAAGAGGCCGCCATGGCTGCCGCCATAGCCATCTGCGCTGCTGAGGATGGGCCAGCAGAAGAAGTTCCCACCGTCTCGAACGCCTTCATCTGGTCGTGCAGTTTGAACACTGACGGGTTCTTGTCCGACGCGACCAGGAGGGCATTGCGGCCCCTCAAGTCGTCCATAATCGAGTACCAGGCATCCCTGTCGCCTTCCTCCACCAGCTCCATCTTGTTCATAATGCCAATGTTAAAGTCAAGCTGGGCCTGCTGCGACCAGCCAGACACTCGAGGCGACACATGGACTGGTGGACGAGAAGAGGATTGAGCGCCATGGGACTTAAACATCTTCTGGAGCTGCTTGAGCTGCTTGTCGGAAAAGGCAGCCTCCTGCCGGGGGGGATCGGGGGAATGGGAACGGGAACGCTCCTGACGCCGTTCTTCCGGATGGTCACCATCACCTGCTTCTGCCATGACGAAACTCGACTACGCTAGAGACTCCTAACCGTCTCTCACGGACACAATGGCGTAGAATGACGCAATACCCTTCCGCCCCTCCTTCCCTCCTCCCCGTGGCCCCGTGACCCTGCCCGCGACGCAGCCGCGCTCGCCTCTGAGAGAGAGCGTACCTCCAAACGCCCAATACAACCCTCTCTCGAAATGCATATTCTTCCTCTACTCTCCTCCCCACTACAGCCAAACACATCAGCTATGAAACGTCTATTGAGCGCTTGGTACATGAGCGATGAAACTTCAAATAAGATTACTTTAATTAACCATATTGCATTAAATACATATGTACATAATAACGACTTTACGCTGGGCTGCTACAGTATGGAGGATTTTGACGTCAGCAGCGGCTGCGTCAGAAGGTCTTCCGATCATGAGGGCTTTATGACGCTACCGTGGTAGGTCATGAGGCAGCTCCATAGGAACATCTTGTATTCAGCGGACGGGACAAGGGATCCATATTAGATTCCATGAACAATTCACTTCTGAACTCGAGCACCGGTTGCCGTGGAGATAGCATCTGCGTGGTCCCCGGAGTATTCATGTCCGAAAAAAATGCGTATTCTCCGATGCTTTCTAACCATTTCGTGCTTGTTATGTTCAGTTTCAACTTTCGAATATCTTGACGAGTTTATCCCGGTCACGAGGTTGGCAACTTGACCGATAAATTAAGCTATTTAAAAGATAAAACGAATCGCTCTCAGTGATCGATGGAGCAGCTTCCTGGCGGTTGTTCATTCACACTCTTCAGTCAAGATGGAAGAATATGATTTGATGAATGGTACGACATTGCTGAATACGAGATTGTCGGATTGGAGGGCGAGGACCCTTCCGAGTAGGTAGGCAGTGGACATTCAACCACTTCCACTGACCTGGCTCTCTTCAGCATTACTAACGTAGGGTTGTACTGGAATGATGTCAATGTGTCTGGGAACACATCGTCGGAATGTGTTTATGCAAGGGGGCAGCCAGTTGTCGCAGACGGGGAGCTAAGGATTGCGGGACGAGGTTAATCAAGAAGGCCACTTCAGCAGTGCATCTTGTAGTTAATACAATTTCAGACTTCAGCGGAGAATGCTCTTGGATCGCTGGTTCAGACGTAGAATTCTCTATTAACAAAACAATGAAATGCTACTTGGCAACAGGAAGTAGTGACTGCCTCGAAATAAGAGGAGTGGTAAGCCGTTTCTGGAATCAGGCCAAGTTCCCGCCGGCACTCTGCTCCCCCTGCCGGCAGTGCCACATACCACAGATAAGGTAGGACTCAGAGGAAACTTCAGCCATAACTTCGATATTATCTTAGCCTGATAGACGCAGAAAGTGGCGGAGCATGCATTGTGCCTCTCTCAACATCCATCATGATTCTAGTGGAGGGTGGAAAGATTCTCGGATACGCCATAAGGTACTATCATTTATACAGTGATGCATTCAGAAGCACAGCTAACCGGTGAGTTCCCATTACAGGATAAAGCATAAGCGAATAGAGGATCACGATCGTCCTTTGCTTATCACAATGTCTATTCAATTCCAGCAGTATTCTTCACCATCTTTAGATGCAAGGTAAAGGAGATCAGGAGGTCCTCGTCTGAAGGCACACAGAGAGAGAGAGAGAGAGAGAGAGAGAGAGAGAGAGAGAGAGAGAGAGAGAGAGAGATGAAGAACATACGAGGTGCATAGTCGAACCAGGATATTTTGCGAGGAGTGAGAGGGTTAAGAGATGGACGCAGAGAGAGAGAGAGGGTTGAGACAGAGGCAGAGAGAGACAGAGAGAGAGAGAGAGAGAGAGAGAGTGAGAAAACAGAGGATGGAGGAGCGTTCTGGAATGAGAAGGGATGCCTAGGTTCTGGGAGAGTGGCGGTCGTTTCGCGTGTCCATCAGAGACGACTTGCTGGGAGGAGTTGGTGAGTGTGCGATGGGAGGAGGGGATCGGCTTCTGCTTCTTCCTTCTTCTTTTCTTCCTCGCACTTTGCTGGAGGGACAAGTCTCGGCCAGTAGACACTGTCCACAGCAAGGCCGCACTGCCCGGCAGACTTGCTGTCCAAAGCCCACCAGCAACTTGTTGATACGGCTCCACTCCTCTCTCAACGTATTTCTTTGGCCTCGCTTTTGAATTTTTTGTACTAATGTGACAGAAATATATATATAAAAACAGGTACTGAGGGATAAGCCTCTGAAGTGAGAGTCGCGTCTGTTCGGGAGTGGAAGTCGTAACCCAGCCGAGTCTGTTGCAGATGCGATGGACGTGAGTGTCCACGGCGATTCCCAAAGTCTGTCCCCACGCAGACTGCATCACCTGAATGCATTCATGAGTGGGCGACAAGAAAAGGGAGAGAGAGAGAGATAGATGATGAGGGATATACAGATAGATGAGAGAGAGAGGGAGATAGAGATAGATAGATAAGAGGGATAGATAGATAGATAGATAGATAGATAGATAGATAGATAGATAGATAGATAGATAGATAGATAGATAGATAGATAGATAGATAGATAGATAGATAGATAGATAGATAGATAGATAGATAGATAGATAGATAGATAGATAGATAGATAGATGATAGATAGATAGGTGAGAGAGAGGGAGATAGAGATAGATAGATGAGAGAGAGAGAGAGAGAGAGAGAGAGAGCGTCGAAGACAGAGGCTTACCAAATGTGCCATTTTCGGCCCGACTCCCTTAAGCGAGATGAGTCCATCCAGACTTTCCGGAATGTCTCCTCCCCACTTCTCTTTCAATGTAGCAGTGGCCTCCAGAATATGCTTTGCCTTGGTCTGACAAAATGAGACGTGAGCATTGAGACGTAGAGTCGAGCTACAGTTCTAAATCTAACCTACTATAAAAACCTAACCTTGTAGAAGCTGACCGGGCGCAACAGTTCTTCCAACTCGGATTGTTGCATCCTGGTAAGGTTCTCAATGGTGCAGCCTCTCTCCTTAAGCCTCTGGAATGTCACGTTTGTATAAAAAAAAAGATATGATAAGAGGTATACGCTTTCACCTTCATAGCAGCAGATGTAACCTCATCCTTTGTCTGACTGGACAGCATAAGGGAGAGCAGAATCTGGAACCGCCGATCCTGAAATGGTTTGCTCTCCGATAGATAGCGATAAACGGCTACTCGTTGGATGAAATCATGATCTCCAATGCCGAATAGGGTAACAACTAAAAGAGGTGGAAATTACAAGTTAATTATCCAGGATACAAAACCCTGTTCCCTCCCAACCGAATCTCCATTAACAAGAACCCCTCAACTAACGCGAGGCTCCGCGCCCTCGTCATAGAGTTTGTCGCATCCCATAGTATCCACGGCAGCGTCTTCCTTCTCTCTCATTCTTCCAATCTGGCCAATCTGTCCCATCAGGTCTTCAATGTCCACTTCGGCATCGAATCCTTCCACTATAGTCTTCTTCGCTTTCTTTCCCATTTCAACGACACCGAAAGTAGCGCAGCCGAAATTATTTCCGCCGAGCCACCGAAAATTCACTGCTATTAAGCTGTAATTAAAATTAACTTAACACTATCGCAAACCCACAACTATCCATTTCCTAGCACGAGCAGATCAAAATGTCATCTAACAGTAGAAGAGAGAAGACAAGAGGTTCCCAACCGTACCGTACACGATTGAAGCATGAGTTCATGCGCCTTTGAGTATTTAGATGTATGGCTCGTGATGGAAGACTACTGTATAATTTACGTATCATAAATTAAACCGCGGATTGTGTCCTAGCAGGGAGCTCATTCGCACGAAACACCGTATTATTTCAAATAAAGCCTCATGTGTAAATAACTTTTCTCAATTAATTCCACTATCTCGCTTTTTTCTGACATCCCTATCTATCATCCCTTGGTGAAATCGGAGTGCTAATTAGGTTGGACGGACAGCTTCAACAACCGTTATCATATTTCAAGCCAAAATTTATGATTATATGGGAAACAAAAGTAGGAGTTATTTTTTCGTCTGATACATCCTTTAAGGCCTCAATAAAGGGAAAATGAACCGAAGTCAGACATTTAAGCAAATAATCTGATCACTATTGCTATGAAAGTAGTTGTGTGACCGAGCATGAACAGATCGACCTATCAAGCCAACAACTGTGGCATACTGTAGTGGGAAAAACTCAATTCGACTTCTGATGAAGATGGTAGCCGAAATATTTATATACATCGTAGCTCACATCGATGATGATCTCTACCACATCTTGCACAAAATTCGACTAGCAACGGGAAGCACGGGAGCATTTTGATTACTGTACATGACGGTTATAACAAAATATTTAACAACCAAAAAAAATTGAGGGAGATATCTGAGCATTTGTTATCCTGCTGTAGGCAGTAAACGTTGGAGGTGAGAACAAGAAGGGACAGTTAATGCCACTACCGGCATACATAACTCTAAACATATCTATTTCACTAGAGTAAGAAAAGAACAAGTTATTTGTCATTATGGTAGGAAAGAGTGAGAACGTGGAATCACCTAATCGATGCCCATTCTAAAAACCATTGAATATTGCGACAGGGAAGATCCCGGGCCATCGCCTTAATCGAGAGGCCCCGGTCGTGGGTTATGAGCACCACTGAGCGATGCAGAACACTCTCTGCAGAAGGCAAGTCGATGATCGGCTGAGCAACGCACGGCAGGGAGTCTGAGAACTCCACCGTCGCTTCCAGGATACGGTCGTCATTCACCTTAGATAGAGAGAGAGGGAGAGAGAGAGAGAGAGGGAGAGAGAGAGAGGGGGGAAGGAGAGGGAGGTGAAAGACAGCGACAGGGAGAGAGAGGGAGAGAGAGCGAGAGAGGGAGGGATAGGGAGGGGACAGAGAGCGAGAGGGAGGGAGAGGGAGGGGAAAGAGAGGGAGAGGGATGGGAAAGAGAGGGAGAGGGAGAGAGAGGGAGAGAGGGAGGGGAAGAGAGCGAGAGGGAGGGGAGGGAGAGGGAGAGGGAAAGGGAGAGGGAGGGGAAAGAGAGCGAGAGGGAGAGGGAGGGGAAAGAGAGCGAGAGGGAGAGGGAGAGAGATGGTATGAGATGAGCCCACCTTGTCGACAGAGTCATTCTTCTCATTGAGGAGTGCGAAGGGTAGTTTGTGTCCGGAAGCAGTGAGAGAGAAGAGCGAAGGATGCTTGCGAGAGATACCGGCGGGACGGAGCCAGAGAAGGGCGTGTCTGGCAGAGAGAGCGAGTGCCGTATTCTGCTCAGCCGAGACAGAGGAGGAGGGAGGCCGCCCCTTAATGCTCCTCTCTTCTCTTCACTGTTTATCATTCTCCTCACCTGGCTCAGTCCAATCAGCTCCTCCATCACAATTGTTGGAAGGAGAACTTGGAAGCGGCCAGACTCCACTAGCTTAGCGACCAGCTCAATGCTGTCCACAAGTGTGTTCGTATCCACCACCACGTAGCCAGGTCGGACCACCACGAGAAGAGAAATAACAGACATCGGCAGGCGAGTCAAGGGCGCACACTCACGGCCCTCTCCTCTTTCACCATATTCCTGTAGATGAAAGGGATTGAAAAAGAGAAGAGAGGGGAAGAGAACTAAGAATAATGTACCTCGAGTGGATAATATTCATTGGATTGATCGTTACGACGAATGGGAAGAAGTTGAGAGAGAGCAAAGGACTCAATGGCGTTGAGAAGAGAACGACAACGAATGTGAAGAGCAGCAGTGGAAGGCTGCACGGGAGAGGGAGTGAGGAAGAGAGGGGGGGAGGAGGGGAAGACAAGGGAGAAGCCAGCCATCACCACTCCTTCCGGTAACATCATCGAGCACTTCACTGTCTCCTCTGCTATTTCCTCTTTCCCATTGTCAGCTAGTTCAGTAATCCGTAAGAGCTTCCCTTCCTGATCCATCTTAGCCAAGGCATTGCCGAGAGAAGCCAGGCTTGCCCAGAGAGGCACTTCCGCGCCCGCTGCATTCAGAGGAGCCACTACCCGTACACTCTGCAATATATATATATATATATATATATATATATATATATATATATATATATATATCATTAACGCCAAATGATAAGGGAAAGGTGATACGAAAGCTAGGCTGGTTAAGGAACTTACTGATAATCTTGTGAATATCCCTCCCTCGGAAAGTTGGGATTGAAACCACCGTGAGAAGATGAAGAGAGGGGGGAGTAGGCGAGAGATGGAGTGAGAGAGGGAAGGATCTGAGAGGGGAGAGGAGGAGAGAGCAGAGCTCAGCTCAGGCAGACTCTGCTCCAGACGATGCAGAAGCACTCCCAAGACACTCAGAGCACAGCGAAGGCTCATCTCATCGTCACCACTCACAGAACACGGCTCTGCAACAGCTCCTTTCTTCTTCCCTCCTCATCCTCTCTCTCTCTCTCTCTCTCTTGCGTACTCAGGGATGCAACTAACTAACAATAAGCACAAACCTCTCCTAGCGACAAGTTCAATGGGATAAATGAAGATGGCCACGGTGTGAACGAGATCCAAGGAAGTGATCGGAGAGAAAGGTTGAGAGAGAAGAGCGGACAACTGGAGAAGAAGACGAGAGGAACAACTCCCGAAACATTCCATTCCGATCTTCGACACCAGTAAAGACGCTGTCGAGGCAATGTACGACACTGTACGGCGATGGAGCTGGCAATTCAGAGGATGGTATTTAGAGAAAAACAGAGAAAAGAGAGAGTGAGAGGGGGGGAGAGGGGGAGAGAAAGAGAGAGTGAGAGAGGGGGAGAGAAAGAGAAAGAATAGACCTTGGAGCCCTCCATGTCAGTCATAAACTGGAGGTTATCTCTGCGTTGTAGATGAGATGCATTGCGACCTTGCTTGTCAATCCACAACTCGACTCTCCTGGAAGACTGGTGCTGAGCGAGCATCTCCAGGCGTGCCTCGTCAGCCAGAGCAGAGTCCAAGACCTTCTCATACATGGCTCCCTTGGCCCGCGCAGCCTCAACGCAACTCAAATGAGTTTCTATCTCTGGGAAGGAAATGAACCTGCATCCTCTGCGAGAATCTCTCTCTCATTGCATCGTAAGGAGAGGCTGCCGTGATAGCTCGAATACAGAAGAAGAACTCCGCCAGAACCCGCTTCTAAAGACTCAGGCAATTGTCACACATTTCAATTGGCATCAGAGATTACAGTACTCGGCGATACTTCACTCTACTAATTTTTACTCAGACGTTTAATTTTCAGCAAGCGTTAAAAGTCCAGAGCGATTGCCATGCCTTTTCCATGCAAACCGGCCGGCCTACATTTCAAGTCCCGTGATGACCGGGCACAAAAGTTTCGCGAACCCATGGGCCTTTCTGGGATTGCTGCTATCAGTGCTGAACAAGGACGGAGCATGCGCCGTGAACCACCCCCCCCCCCTCCTGCTCAAAATGCCGTTGAACCCCCCAACCCCCCACCTGCTCAAAATGCCGTTGTACCCCCCACCCCCTCCTGCTCAAAATGCCGTTGAACCCCCCCCCCCCCCTCCTGCTTGGTACATTGATGGCAAAAACGGAATATTTAGATTTTCTTGAAAGGTAAACGTAATTTTAGTTATACAAAAACAAAACGCTAGCATTTAGGCGCTTGCTCATTAAATATTTAGGCCCGTTACCATCTCTGTTTCTCCATTCTCGTTAAACAATTCATGTGTACAATTATCTAGGTTAGTAACATCCGTAGGATAAAAAAAGTAGATAGAAAAGATAGGAAAGACGGGAAATGCAAATAACAGAGAGGAGCAGAAAAGGAGTGTGAATGAATGAACGAGAGAGAATAGACAGATGAAGAGAGAGACGAAAGAGAAGAGAGGGACGAGAAAGGGAGTGGAGAGAGAGTGGGAAGCAACGAGCGAGAGGAGAGAGGTGACGAGAGGAGAGGAGAGATGAGATAGAGAGGAGAGAAGAGGGAGAGAGAGCGAATAACAGCGTCTAAAGCCCGCGGGTTTTAAATCATATTGAACTATCCGAAGGAGTGAAAAGTGTCAGATGATTTGTCAGAAAACAAACTAGTTGGGTGAAAGCAAAATTAGGCTTTCTCCCTCGCCCTCCTGATCGGTTAATTGAACAAAGAAATGTGTTGAAGCGCATCGAAAAATGAGTAATTAAAACGACCTGAGCATTGATATCCAAAGAAAGAATAACAGCGCGTCCAATAATCTCTTCATACGTTCAAGGTTGAAAGCTTTTGAACGTATTAAAAGAACATGAGCAGCCATGTTGGAGAAGAAAGGGTTATTCGCGGGGAAAAGCACCAACTTCCCAAATGAAGAATGAGCAGGACTCTCACAACGGAAGAAGAGGGGAGTGCTAGGGAAAGGAATGGATAGCAATTCGGAGGAGCGAGGGAATCAATCACCTGGCGGGCATTGGAGAGAAGGGCGAGAGAAGTGAAGCGTCTACGACGATTACTCCGGTACAACATCTATAAGTAGCCACTTGTGGGCTAAGAAGCCACAAGGACAGCGAGAGCGAGAGAGAGAGTGAGAGAGAGAGAGAGGGAGAGAGAGAGATCCGGAGCGAGTGATTCTGCTAATAAAACAAGTGCTCAAAGGAAGCAGCAAGAATGAGAACGAACTAACCGCAAAATACGCAAGAACGGCGAGTTGGTTGAAGACATGGCCAGAGGAGGGCCAGAGCGCAGCTGCTTCGATGTAATATCTGAAAGGGAGGGGGAGAAGGCCGGAGTCAGTGCTGAACAAGGTCGGTGCATGCGCCGTGTAGACAGAAAGAAAGATGGAGTAGGGAGTGAATGTGAAAGAGAGACGAGGGAGTGGAAACAGTGAATAAAAGAGTTGCCGGATTCAGGCACCCCACCTCCTTTTGGTGGCCCCTGAATTAAACACAAGCAGTCAAATTACGCCGATTTATGCAGAAAACAAGGGAAAGAGGGGGAAAATTGATTGTTTATCTACCTCATCCCCTAATTTGACTAAATTTTTTACCCACCCCACCTGTTCTGAAAGACAATCCGGCAACCCTTTTATTCCCTGAGTGGAATGCAAGAACGCGGGAGTAGTAACCTCTCAGCCGTCGAGTAGTCGTCCTCTCCCCTGACAAGGCAGTCGTAACGGTGAAGATCTCCGAGGCTGATCAGGAGACGAGCATAAGATTGCAGGGCGATCTGCAATCTAATTCGTTTTCATCAGCGTATATCATTTCCTCTCGAACCAGAAGTCCTGTTTTTTAAACTAGACTACCGTATGAGTCGTTTCTCAATTCGTAATCACTCCTTTCTCATTTGCAACGCCGAGGCATTTCATCTAAGAGCCAAGATTAAAGCTCTCAACAACCACAGTATCTTCCCCTTCATTCTTTTATCTTTCATTATTTTATATATCCTAATGCTATTACATATCATATCACTCGTTTGCTACTTAACAAATGTGCAGCTGAAATAACGAAAGAACTATTTGACAACAGTTAACCAGTGCTGAAATAAGTCTGACCCATAGCAAAGTTCCTAACTGAAATAAAATTTGAATGAGGTAAAATAATTGTCGGATTGATATAACAAATTGTATACCTTGGTTTTATAACTTCGCTTGAGAGCGGAAGCCGTGACAGGGACAGCATCTCGGAGATGGTCAGGAGGCAACAGATCCGGCTGAGGCCAGGGCAGACGTTCAGCCGCATTCAGACTGTACTGTCTGTCGTAGTCCTCCAACAGGTCCTTGTAGAACTGCACTCCCTGCAACCACTTCTCATCCTCACAACTCCGACCAACTCCACTCCCTTCAAATGTCCTCAAACCTCGGCGATGAACTCTTCCAGTTGTCTCCGCACGGCTTTGGCCCTCTCACCAGAAGAATTCGAGCAAGTTTTCAGAGCCTTAAAAAAGGCATATACTTGAATTCAAACGTTCAACCTTGACAAATATGAAAAGAAATGTTTTTAATCCATTACATATCAGAAAAAGATCAGTACTTGTTATCACAATCACTGAAAAAAGAAACATTAATAGGTTGATGAAAAGCATGCCGCCACATCTTCTGCTCCAAATTTGACTTGAAGGTTTCGATGGCATCAGTGAGTATCAGAGGACGATACAGTTGATAAAGATCCCTACTGAAATAGAATAAGGGGAAGAGGAGGCAGACGAGACAAATCATGGCAATTCGATGGTACTTACGAAGCGTCTATAAGAGCCATAGCCTTGCTCTCAGCGCGTGAAGTATTCAGTTGGTTGATAGCTGCAGCGACTGTCCTCTCAGCCATATCGAATTCGGACCTTCCGTTCATCCCGTCGACATCTTGCCTAAAGAATGATGATTGTTTACTGTAACTAGTAACCTTATTCTACTCAGAATAACAAGATCTTCTTTTTAATAACAATTATTCGTCTAACATAAGAAAAGGAAGAACTAATAAGATTTGTTCCAGAATATGACTTGCAAAAGAACAACTTGAACAAAGATTGAATCTGTAAAGAATGAAATTGCGAGCAATGGCCTTCCCCAACTTAATTTTTAAATGTGACTATGACAAAATGCCATCTCGAGGCTCTGTTTTATCAGTGAGCACTCGCTTCTTCCTTTTTCTAAGACATTTCTAAATCTGCTTATCACATAATAAACGATACAACGAAAATTTTGCCCAAATTGTCTCTGTTAGCAGTAAATCTTTATCAGCCAGCGAGGAGTGTTACATCCGCGTTAGGTTTAATTTAAATAACTATGGAACTAACAAACACTAAACTCGTCGACAGTAATCGATGTTAAACTGTTAAAGCCTACTGGAAAAGGTCAAACTAGACTTACAGTCTTGTTTAACAAATATTTGTTATCACCACACGTGAGTTCCCGATGAGAAAACGGAGTCAGTTAGTGTCAATGCAGTCTCAACTTGTGGTAATGTGAAGCATATCGTTACAGTATTAAAAATTTTCAGAGTTCATATCTCTCTATAGACTAAACAACGTAAAAAATGAATTGACCGCTTACGGCAGATTGATTCCTGTGGGCGGCAGGATTGGTGGATTTTGATGAAACTTTCCAAAAAGGTACATTGAAGTCTCGGCTATCGTCCTATGAGGGTTTGGAAATTTTTGGTTTTCGCCGGCGCCACAAAGGGGGGTCACTCGAGAAAGTTTGAGGCCGAATTTCTCATTTTCTAGGGCACCTACAAAAATAACAAAAATAGTAGTCGATTCGTCAGGGGGGAATCTACCAATGACCAGAAGTTCGATTTCGTAGATCGATTGGTAGATCGGTGGGAATGGATTTTCTAAAATGGGCACTTTTTCGCCTGTAGATTGGAACTTTCTCAAAATCCTGACATTCGCTTCGTTGATTGTCGGGTCCTATCGATGCAGTTTTTCAAGACGCATCTTTTGATGTGTGAATTGTAAACTTTTGCGCATCAGGGATATCAAAAAAATCAATAAAACTGAAAATTTTATTCGTTATGGACCAACTTTGAACTTTTATATCTCAAGAAGTAGGAACGGTATCGGGATGGGACTAGGAGCATCTTGTTGAGAATTGAACAGGCTTCAATGTGAGCCTATTTGGGTTTTTTTAAAACATTCGATAAGTACCTTAATGGAGCCGGTTTCCGAAGCCCCGCGATATCTCCGAGGGTATTTAAGCTATGTCATCAAATTATGGTTTGAAAAAACCGTCACGCCAAGACGAACAACTTTCTCATACATTGCATTGTCATTAGAATTCATCTTAAGCTTATAAAGGGTCGTTGAAGGTTTTGAATGGCTGTTTAATTGGTCTAGGTGAGCTCTGGGTCAGGCGGCTGCTGTCTGGCCGTCTGCACTCTCTCTCCTCTCTATGCTGTCTCGCACCCAGCGAGCGAGCCGGTGCGTAGTCAAAAACCCGACAGATATAGAATGCTGCAGCAATTGGCTTCCCTCGGTTTTTCTCGCTCAGTCGGTTTAATTACCCAAGTTTGAGGTAATCGCTTGGGTGCGCCCTCGGTTGCTCGCTTGCGTCCGGATGCTCGCTTGCGTCCTTATGCTCGCTTGCGTCCGGATGCTCGCTTGCGTCCGGATGCACGCTTGCGTCCGGATGCACGCTTGCGTCCGGATGCTCGCTGGCGTCCGGATGCTTACTGGCGTCCGATTTTTTTTTTGGATTTTGTTTGTTTGCTAGAGAAAAGAAACTGAATCGGCCGGAACAATCGAACGAATTTTGTTTTCTTAAATCGGGAAATGACCACCGGTGTGATAGCCCCGGTGGTCATTGACCGGGCCGAAGGCCTTCGGCACGCTAGTCTAGAGTTATCTAAAAGTCGACTGTAATTTATTGACCGGTATAGCGCCGAGAGGTATTACGGGCGGTGGGAGTGAGATACGGGGAAGCGTGTTGTAGATTATCCCTTGGGCTACCAGAATATGTGGGTTTCAAAAATTCAGGGTTGGCGCCGGCGCCAGCGCGGGCGGCCAAACTTTGGTCCGAGGTGACTTTGATTTGGGGCGGTTCGCGACTTTGACGGGCTGCAACTTTTTTTCTGGTGGTCGTACAGAAATGTAAAAAATAGTGGCGGATAGCCCGTTCAAAAATGAATATGATTCCTGGAGTTGAGATCATTTCGAGTTTTGGTAGATCAGTGAGAGGCCGCCGCGCAAACCATACCTTTTTGGGGTACTTTTTGAGAGGGTATTTGCCCCTTTTCTCGGAATCTACAAAGTCCGCTTTTGATTAAACTGACTGCGATTGTAGAGTTTTTGACGGGGCATCTTTTAATAGTAGAATTATCAACTTTTGGACACTAGAAGTTGTAGATATTATCGATTGAAGGGTGATCATTTTTTGTTAGGAGCGAACCTTCTAAAATACATATCTTTATGAATTGGGAAAGTAGAGGAATGAGAGTTTCAGAATCATGCAGAGTTTCACGAGAGCTTAAATATGAGTATACATACATTAGGCTGGGTCATCATTAAAGTGCCCTGCCAGGGCCGTGAAGTGTCAAATTTTTGGAGCGCACTTTGAGCCTCCGTTTCTTCTCGGTAGTTAAGGGTTAGGCCAAACATTATATATCAATCGGTAGCTCTCGTGAAGGCGAACAACTTTCTCATACAAAACATTTTGATATTTCGATGTTTTTGATCTACTTTTGGGGTCAGAAGGTTCAGGTCACTATTTCGGCCTTAGCTATCACTAACACTTTTTGGCGCATATTTTTTTTATTGTAGAGCCTAACATTAGCTATCGAATGATAGGTAGATCATGGGATTTGATCCAGGCATATTCGAGATATGAATTATTTTGTGGCTTTTTGGTACATTTTCAGTGCACGTCGAAAGTCATGAGTCGCAGGTTCGAATCCGCGCGCGCGCAAACTCTTTTGCGCGCTTTTATATGACTCCTGAGTATGTTAAAAGAGTGACATCATATAGTAAAGACTCCAAGCTTTCTAATGAGCTTAAATTCAAAGGCCCAGATAGTCCAGTAGCGCCGCTAGAATAGACTTTTGACCCTTTAGAGCCAAATTTTAACCCTTAGAGCCAACTTAGAACCCTTGGATAAATTTTTACATCGGGAAATGGCCTCCGGGGCGATAGCCCCGGTGGTCATTGACCGGGCCAAAGGCCCGTAGCGTGACAAAGTCACGCTAGTCTTCTATTATATAAAAGTCGACTGTAATTTATTCACTGGGATAGCGCGGAGAGGTGCTGTGGGCGCGGGGGTTGAGATACTACAAGAATATGTGGGTTTCAAAAAATTGGGTTTGATATTGGCGCCGGCGCAGGCGGCCAAACTTTGGTCCGAGGCGACTTTGATTTGGGCACTTTGGCGACTTTGAGGGGTTGTATCTTTTTTTCAGGTAGAGATATGGCGATGAAAAAAATACTGGAAGATAGCCCGTCCAAAAATGAATATGATTCCTGGAGTTGAGATCATTTTGAGCTTTGGTAGATCGGTACGAGCCCGGCGCGTTTTGACCCCATTTTTTGGCCGTTTTTCGGCATGTAGTTTCAACTTTTCTCGGAATCTACAAAGTCCGCTTTTGATTAAACTGACTGCGATTGTAGAGTTTTTTACGGCGCATCTTTTAATAGTAGAATTATCAACTTTTGGACACTAGAAGTTGTAGATATTATCGATTGAAGGGTGATCATTTTTTGTTAGGAGCGAACCTTCTAAAATACATATCTTTATGAATTGGGAAAGTAGAGGAATGAGAGTTTCAGAATCATGCAGAGTTTCACGAGAGCTTCAATATGAGTATACATACATTAGGCTGGGTCATCATTAAAGTGCCCTGCCAGGGCCGTGAAGTGTCAAATTTTTGGAGCGCACTTTGAGCCTCCGTTTCTTCTCGGTAGTTAAGGGTTAGGCCAAACATTATATATCAATCGGTAGCTCTCGTGAAGGCGAACAACTTTCTCATACAAAACATTTTGATATTTCGATGTTTTTGATCTACTTTTGGGGTCAGAAGGTTCAGGTCACTATTTCGGCCTTAGCTATCACTAACACTTTTTGGCGCATATTTTTTTTATTGTAGAGCCTAACATTAGCTATCGAATGATAGGTAGATCATGGGATTTGATCCAGGCATATTCGAGATATGAATTATTTTGTGGCTTTTTGGTACATTTTCAGTGCACGTCGAAAGTCATGAGTCGCAGGTTCGAATCCGCGCGCGCGCAAACTCTTTTGCGCGCTTTTATATGACTCCTGAGTATGTTAAAAGAGTGACATCATATAGTAAAGACTCCAAGCTTTCTAATGAGCTTAAATTCAAAGGCCCAGATAGTCCAGTAGCGCCGCTAGAATAGACTTTTGACCCTTTAGAGCCAAATTTTAACCCTTAGAGCCAACTTAGAACCCTTGGATAAATTTTTACATCGGGAAATGGCCTCCGGGGCGATAGCCCCGGTGGTCATTGACCGGGCCAAAGGCCCGTAGCGTGACAAAGTCACGCTAGTCTTCTATTATATAAAAGTCGACTGTAATTTATTCACTGGGATAGCGCGGAGAGGTGCTGTGGGCGCGGGGGTTGAGATACTACAAGAATATGTGGGTTTCAAAAAATTGGGTTTGATATTGGCGCCGGCGCAGGCGGCCAAACTTTGGTCCGAGGCGACTTTGATTTGGGCACTTTGGCGACTTTGAGGGGTTGTATCTTTTTTTCAGGTAGAGATATGGCGATGAAAAAAATACTGGAAGATAGCCCGTCCAAAAATGAATATGATTCCTGGAGTTGAGATCATTTTGAGCTTTGGTAGATCGGTACGAGCCCGGCGCGTTTTGACCCCATTTTTTGGCCGTTTTTCGGCATGTAGTTTCAACTTTTCTCGGAATCTACAAAGTCCGCTTTTGATTAAACTGACTGCGATTGTAGAGTTTTTTACGGCGCATCTTTTAATAGTAGAATTATCAACTTTTGGACACTAGAAGTTGTAGATATTATCGATTGAAGCGTGAACATTTTTTGTTAGGAGCGAACCTTCTAAAATACATATCTTTATGAATAGGGATCGTAGCGGAATGTGAGTTACAGAATATTAAAGGGTTTTGAAAGGGCTTCCACCTGAGTATACTCGCGTTTGTATGGCTTTTCATTAAACTGCCCTTAGGGGGCCGTGAAGTGTCAAATTTTTGGAGCGCACTTTGGGCCTCCGTTTCTTCGCGGTAGTTAAAGATGTTGCCACATGTTATATACCATTCTGTAGCTCTCGCGAAGGCGAACAACTTTCTCATACAAAACATTTTGATATATCGATGTTTTTGATCTACTTTTGGGGTCAGAATGTTCAGGCCACTTTTTCGGCCTTAGCTATCACTGACACTTTTTGGCGCATATTTTTTTTATTGTAGAGCCTAAAATTAGCTATCGAATGGTAGGTCGATGGTCGCATTTGATTCAGGCATTTTCGAGATATGAATTATTTTGTGGCTTTTTGGTACATTTTCAGTGCACGTCGAAACTCATGGGTCGCAGGTTCGAATCCGCGCGCGCGCAAACTCTTTTGCGCGCTTTTGTATGACTCCCGAGTATGTTAAAAGAGTGATATCATATAGCAAAGACTCCAAGCTTTCTAATGAGCTTAAATTCAAAGGCCCAGATAGTCCAGTAGCGCCGCTAGAATAGACTTTTGACACTTTAGAGCCAAATTTTAACCCTTAGAGCCAACTAACGACCCAACTTACTATCTTTTTATCGGGAAATGGCCTCCGGGGCGATAGCCCCGGTGGCCATTGACCGGGCCAAAGGCCCGTAGCGTTCCCCCTTTAGAGCCAACTAACAACCCTCAGACCCCAACTAACAACCCTTAGAGCCAAATATCAACAACAAACAACAACCAACGGAGTCAACTAACCCCAGGCCAAAGGCCCGTAGCGTGACAAAGTCACGCTAGTCTCTTATTATATAAAAGTCGACTGTAATTTATTTACTGGTATAGCGCGGAGCGGTGTAGCGGGCGGGGGGATTGAGGTATCGGGAAGCGGTTTTTTGGGGAACATGTAAAAGTTTCCGGACTACAAGAATATGTGGGTTTCAAAAAATTGGGTTCGATATTGGCGTCGGCGCCGGCGGCCAAACTTTGGTCGGAGGCGACTCTGATTTGGGCACTTTGGCGAATTTGAGGGGTTGCAACTTTTATTGTAGGAAAGCTATGGCGATGAAAAAAATAGTGGCGGGTAGCCCGTTCAAAAATGAATATGATTCCTGGAGTTGAGATCATTTCGATTTTTGGTAGATCAGTGGGAGGCCGCCGCGCAAACCATACCTTTTTGGGGTACTTTTTGAGAGGGTATTTGCCCCTTTTCTCGGAATCTACAAAGTCCGCTTTTGATTAAACTGACTGCGATTGTAGAGTTTTTGACGGCGCATCTTTTAATAGTAGAATTATTGACTTTTCGACACTAGAAGTTGTAGATATTATCGATTGAAGGGTCAAATTTTTTTGTTAGGAACAAACCTTCTAAAATACATATCTTTATGAATAGGGAAGTTAGAGGGATGAGAGTTTCAGAATCATGCAGAGTTTCACGAGAGCTTCAATATGAGTATAGTTGGGTTTGGCTGGGTTGTCATTAAAGTGCCCTGCCAGGGCCGTGAAGTGGCAAATTTTTGGAACGCATTTGGGGCCTTAGTTTCTTCTCGATAGTTAAGGGATATGCCAAACATTATATATCAATCGGTAGCTCTCGCGAAGGCGAACAACTTTCTCATACAAACCATTTTGAAATATCGATGTTTTTGATCTGCTTTTGGTGTCAGAAGGTTCAGGCCACTATTTCGGCCTTAGCTATCACTGACACTTTTTGGCGCATATTTTTTTTATTGTAGAGCCAAAAATTTGCTATCGAATGATAGGTCAAATGTGCAAAACGATTCAGGCATATTCGAGATATGAATTGTTTTGTGGCTATTTGGTACATTTTCAGTGCACGTCGAAAGTCATGGGTCCCAGGTTCGGAGTCGCGCGCGCGCAAACCCTTTTGCGCGTTTTTGTATGACTCCTGATGAAATTATAAGAGTGCTAACATAGACTAAAGACTCCAAGCTTTCTAATGGACTGAAATTCAAAGGCCTATGTCGTTCAGTAGTGCCGCTAGAACAGACTTTTGTCCTTTTTAAGCCAACTAACGACCCTTTGAGCCAACTAAAATACCCTTAGAGCCAACTAAACTTCTCTTAAAGTAAAATAAAAGAAAACCAACAACCCTTGGAGCCTACTGACAATGGCCAAAGGCCCGTAGCGTGACGAAGTCACGCTAGTCTATTATTATATAAAAGTCGACTGTAATTTATTTACTGGTATAGCGCGGAGCGGTGTAGCGGGCGGGGGGATTGAGATATCGGGAAGCAGTTTTTTGGGGATCATGTAAAAGTTTCCGGACTACAAGAATATGTTGGTTTCAAAAAATTGGGTTCGATATTGGCGTCGGCGCCGGCGCCCAAACTTTGGTCGGAGGCGACTCTGATTTGGGCACTTTGGCGACTTTGAGGGGTTGCAACTTTTTTTGTAGGAAAGCTATGGCGATGAAAAAAATAGTGTCGGGTAGCCCGTTCAAAAATGAATATGATTCCTGGAGTTGAGATCATTTCGAGTTTTCGTAGATCAGTGGGAGGCCGCCGCGCAAAGCATACCTTTTTGGGGTACTTTTTGAGAGGGTATTTGCCCCTTTTCTCGGAATCTACAAAGTCCGCTTTTGATTAAACTGACTGCGATTGTAGAGTTTTTGACGGGCTTTCTTTTAATAGTAGATATATCGACTTTTGGGCACTAGAAGTTGTAGATATTATCGATTGAATGGTCAAACTTTTTTGTTAGGAGCGAACATTCTAAAATTCATATCTTTATGAATAGGGAAGGCAGAGGGATGGGTGTTTCAGAATCATGCAGAGTTTCACGAGAGCTTCAATATGAGTATAGTTGGGTTTGGCTGGGTTGTCATTAAAGTGCCCTGCCAGGGCCGTGAAGTGGCAAATTTTTGGAACGCATTTGGGGCCTTAGTTTCTTCTCGATAGTTAAGGGATATGCCAAACATTATATATCAATCGGTAGCTCTCGCGAAGGCGAACAACTTTCTTATACAAACCATTTTGAAATATCGATGTTTTTGATCTACTTTTGGTGTCAGAAAGTTCAGGCCACTATTTCGGCCTTAGCTATCACTGACACTTTTTGGCGCATATTTTTTTTATTGTAGAGCCAAAAATTTGCTATCGAATGATAGGTCAAATGTGCAAAACGATTCAGGCATATTCGAGATATGAATTGTTTTGTGGCTATTTGGTACATTTTCAGTGCACGTCGAAAGTCATGGGTCCCAGGTTCGGAGTCGCGCGCGCGCAAACCCTTTTGCGCGTTTTTGTATGACTCCTGATGAAATTATAAGAGTGCTAACATAGACTAAAGACTCCAAGCTTTCTAATGGACTGAAATTCAAAGGCCTATGTCGTTCAGTAGTGCCGCTAGAACAGACTTTTGTCCTTTTTAAGCCAACTAACGACCCTTTGAGCCAACTAAAATACCCTTAGAGCCAACTAAACTTCTCTTAAAGTAAAATAAAAGAAAACCAACAACCCTTGGAGCCTACTGACAATGGCCAAAGGCCCGTAGCGTGACGAAGTCACGCTAGTCTAGAGTTATATAAAAGTCGAATGTTATTTATTTACGGGTATAGCGCCGAGCGGTGTAGCGGGCGGTGGGAGTGAGATATGGGGAAGCGGTTTTTTGCGGAACTTGTAAAAGTTTCCGGACTACAAGAATATGTGGGTTTCAAAAAATTGAGTTCGATATTGGCGCCGGCGCGGGCGTCCAAACTTTGGTCCGAGGCGACTTTCATTTTGGCTCTTTGGCGACTTTAAGGGGTTGTATCTTTTTTTCGGGTAGAGATATGGGGATGAAAAAAATACTGGGAGATAGCCCGTCCAAAAATGAATATGATTCCAGGAGTTGAGATTGATTCGAGTTTTGGTAGATCAGTGGGAGCGCGGCGCGTTTTGACCCCATTTTTTGGCCGTTTTTCGGCATGTAGTTAGGGTTTTTCTCGGAATCTACAAAGTCCGGTTTTGATGTAACTGACTCCGATTTTAGAGTTTTTGACGGCGCATCTTTTAATAGTAGAATTATCAACTTTTGGACACTAGAAGTTGTAGATATTATCGATTGAAGGGTCAAATTTTTTTGTTAGGAGCGAACCTTCTAAAATTCAAATCTTTATGAACAGGGAACGTAGGGGGATGAGAGTTTCAGAATCAGGCAGAGTTTCACGAGAGCTTCAACATGAGTATACATAGGTTAGGCTGGGTTTTCATTAAAGTGCCCTGCCAGGGCCGTAAAGTGGGAAATTTTTGGAACGCACTTTGGGCCTCCGTTTCTTCTCGGTAGTTAAAGGTTATGCCACCTATTATATACCATTCTGTTGCTCTCGAGAAGGCGAACAACTTTCTCATACAAAATGTTTTCATATTTTGTCATTTTTGATCTACTTTTGGGGTCAGAATGTTCAGGCCACTATTTCGGCCTTAGCTATCACTGACACTTTTTGGCGCATATTTTTTTTATTGTAGAGCCTAAAATTAGCTATCGAATGATAGGTAGATCATGGGATTTGATCCAGGCATATTCGAGATACGAATTATTTTGTGGCTTTTTGGGCTATTTTCTCTGCACATCGAAACTCATGGGTCGCAGGTTCGAATCCGCGCGCGCGCAAACTCTTTTGCGCGCTTTTGTATGACTCCTGAGTATGTTAAAAGAGTGATATCATATAGTAAAGACTCCAAGCTTTCTAATGAGCTTAAATTCAATGGCCGAAATAGTCCAGTAGCGCCGCTAGAATAGACTTTTGACCCTTTAGAGCCAAATTTTAACCCTTAGAGCCAACTAACGACCCAACTTACTATCTTTGTATCGGGAAATGGCCTCCGGGGCGATAGCCCCGGTGGCCATTGACCGGGCCAAAGGCCCGTAGCGTGGCTGCGCCACGCTAGTCTAGAGTTATCTAAAAGTCGACTGTAATTTATTTACGGGTATAGCGCGGAGCGGTGTAGCGGGCGGTGGGGGTGAGATATCGGGGAGCGGTTTTTTGCGGATTGTGGAATAGTGTCTGGGCTACAAGAATATGTTGGTTTCAAAAAATTAGGGTTTGCGCCGGCGCCGGCGCGGGCGCCCAAACTTTGGTCGGAGGCGACTCTGATTTGGGCACTTTGCCGACTTTGAGAGGTTGTATCTTTTTTTCTTGTTGAGATATGGGGATGAAAAAAATACTGGTAGATAGATCGTTCAAAAATGAATATGATTCCTGGAGTTGAGATCATTCCGAGTTTTGGTAGATCAGTACGAGGCCGGCGCGCAAACCATACGTTTTAGGGGTACTTTTTTAGGCTCATTCATCTCATTTTCTCGAAATCTACAAATTCCGCTTTTGATCTAACTGACTCCGATTGTAGAGTTTTTGACGGGCTTTCTTTTAATAGTAAATATATCGACTTTTGGGCACTTGGCGTATGAGATATTATCGATTGAAAGGTCAAATGTTTTTGTTAGGAGCGACCCTTCTAAAATTCATATCTTTATGAATAGGGAAGGCAGAGGGATGAGAGTTTCAGAATCATGCAGAGTTTCACGAGAGCTTCAATATGAGTATACATAGGTTAGGCTGGCTTATCATTAAAGTGCCCTGCCAGGGCCGTGAGGTGGAAAATTTTTGGAACGCACTTTGGGCCTCCGTTTCTTCGCGATACTTAAAGATGTTGCCACATGTTATATACCAATCGGTAGCTTTCGAGAAGGAGAACAACTTTCTCATACAAAAGGTTTTCATATTTTGTCATTTTTGATCTACTTTTGGGGTCAGAAGGTTCAGGCCACTATTTCGGCCTTAGCTATCACTGACACTTTTTGGCGCATATTTTTTTTATTGTAGAGCCAAAAATTAGCTATCGAATGATAGGCAGATCATGGGATTTGATCCAGGCATATTCGAGATATGAATTATTTTGTGGCTATTTGGTACATTTTCAGTGCACGTCGAAACTCATGGGTCTCAGGTTCGGAGTCGCGCGCGCGCAAACTCTTTTGCGCGCTTTTATATGACTTCTGATTAAACAAAATCGATGCTATCATGTACAAAAGACTCTAAGCTTTCTAATGAGCTTAAATTCAAAGGACCAGATAGTCCAGTAGCGCCGCTAGAACAGACTTTTGACCCTTTAGAGCCTAATTTTAACCCTTAGAGCCAACTTAGAACCCTTGGATACATTTTTTATCGGGAAATGGCCTCCGGGGAGATAGCCCCGGTGGCCATTGACCGGGCCAAAGGCCCGTAGCGTGACAAAGTCACGCTAGTCTATTATTATATACAAGTCGACTGTTATTTATTGACCGGTATAGCGCGGAGAGGTGCTGTGGGCGGTGGGGGTGAGATATGGGGAAGCGGTTTTTTGGGGAACATGTAAAAGTTTCCGGACTACAAGAATATGTGGGTTTCAAAAAATTGGGGTCGGTATTGGCGCCGGCGCGGGCGTCCAAACTTTGGTCCGAGGCGACTGCGATTTGGGCTCTTTGGCGACTTTGAGGGGGAATATCTCTTTTTTGGATAAAGATATGGGGATGACAAAAATACTGGGAGATAGCCCGTCCAAAAATGAATATGATTCCTGGAGTTGAGATCGATTGGAGCTTTGGTAGATCAGTGGGAGGCCGGCGCGTTTTGACCCCTGTTTTGGGGTACTTTTTTAGGCTCATTCATCTCCTTTTCTCGGAATCTACAAATTCCGCTTTTTGGTTGTCTGACTCAGATTGTAGAGTTTTTGACGGCGCATCTTTTAATACTATTCTTATCAACTTTTGGGCACAGCGCATTGTAGATATTATCGATTGAAGTTCCAAATTTTTTAGTTAGGAGCAATTTTCAAAAATTCACCTATTTAATTGTAGGGATCGTAGAGCGATGGGACTTGCAGAATTTTGAAGGGCGTGGAGTCAGCTTCAATATGATTATACTTGCATTCCGATAGGTGATCAATAAAGTGCCCTGAGGGTGCTCTGAAGTGGAAAATTTTTGGAAGCCACTTTGAGCCTCCGTTTTTCCTCGGTGGTGAAAGCTTTTGCGACATGTTATATACCAATCTGTAGCTAACTTGCAGGCGAACAAGTTTCTCATACAAACCATTTTGATATTTCGATGTTTTTGATCTACTTTTGGGGTCAGAATGTTCAGGCCACTATTTCGGCCTTAACTATCACTGACACATTTTGGCGCATATTTTTTTTATTGTAGAGCCTAAAATTATCTATCGAATGGTGTGTCAATCTTCAAAATCGGTTCAGGCATATTCGAGAAAAAAATTATTTTGTGGCTTTTTGGTACATTTTCTGTGCGTCCAGCTTATTCTACCGACCCAGGTTCGAACCCGGGCGCGTGCAAACTCTTTTGCGCGTTTTAATATGACTTCTCATTAAATAAAAAGTATGTTAGAATGGATAGAAGACTCCAAGCTTTCTTATAGGCTGAATTTAAAAGCCCCAGATCGTCCCGTAATCACCGCTAGAGCAGACTTTTCCCCCTTTAGAGCCAACTAACGACCCTCAGACCCCAACTAACAACCCTCAGACCCCAACTAACAACCCTTAGAGCGAAATAACAACAACCCGAACTAACCCCCAGGCCAAAGGCCCGTAGCGTGACAAAGTCACGCTAGTCTAGAGTTATCTAAAAGTCGACTGTAATTTATTCATTGGTATAGCGCGGGGCGGTGTAGCGGGCGCGGGGTTTGAGATATCAGGGTGCGGTTTTTTGGGGAACATGTAAAAGTTTCCGGACTACAAGAATATGTGGGTTTCAAAAAATTAGGGTTGGCGCCGGCGCCGGCGCGGGCGCCCAAACTTTGGTCGGAGGCGACTCTGATTTGGGCACTTTGCCGACTTTGAGCGGTTGTATCTTTTTTTCTGGTAGAGATATGGGGATGAAAAAAATACTGGTAGATAGATCGTCAAAAAATGAATATGATTCCTGGAATTGAGATCATTCCGAGTTTTGGTAGATCAGTACGAGGCTGGCGCGCAAACCATACGTTTTTGGGGTACTTTTTTAGGCTCATTCTTCTCATTTTCTCGAAATCTACAAATTCGCTTTTTGATCTAACTGACTCCGATTGTAGAGTTTTTGACGGGCTTTCTTATAATTCTAAATTCATCGACTTTTGTGCACTTGGTCTATGAGATATTATCGATTGAAGGGTCAAATTTTTTTGTTAGGAGCGAACCTTCTAAAATTCAAATCTTTATGAACAGGGAACGTAGGGGGATGAGAGTTTCAGAATCAGGCAGAGTTTCACGAGAGCTTCAACATGAGTATACATAGGTTAGGCTGGGTTTTCATTAAAGTGCCCTGCCAGGGCCGTAAAGTGGGAAATTTTTGGAACGCACTTTGGGCCTCCGTTTCTTTTTAAAGGTTATGCCACCTATTATATACCATTCTGTTGCTCTCGAGAAGGCGAACAACTTTCTCATACAAAATGTTTTCATATTTTGTCATTTTTGATCTACTTTTGGGGTCAGAATGTTCAGGCCACTATTTCGGCCTTAGCTTTCACTGAGACTTTTTGGCGCATATTTTTTTTATTGTAGAGCCAAAAATTAGCTATCGAATGATAGGAAGATCGTGGGATTTGATCCAGGCATATTCGAGATATGAATTATTTTGTTGCTTTTTGGTGCATTTTCAGCGCACGTCGAAACTCATGGGTCGCAGGTTCGGAGTCGCGCGCGCGCAAATTCTTTTGCGCGTTTTTGTATGACTCCTGATGAAATTATAAGAGTGCTAACATATACTAAAGACTCCAAGCTTTCCAATGAGTGGAAATTCAAAGGCCCAGGTAGTCAATTTGTGGCTCTATCTCATCAAAACCAAGGTTGGTGACCGTGCTAGAGCAGACTTTTGCGTTTTAGAGCCTACTAACAACCCTTAGAGCCAACAAACAACAACCCAAACAACAACACATAGTCAACCAACAACCCTTGGAGCCTACTTACAATGGCCAAAGGCCCGTAGCGTGACAAAGTCACGCTAGTCTAGAGTTATATAAAAGTCGACTGTAATTTATCGGCTGGTATAGCGCGGAGAGGTGCTGAGGGCGGTGGGGGTGAGATATCGGGGAGCGGTTTTTTGGGGATTATGTAAAAGTTTCCGCACTACAAGAATATGTGGGTTTCAAAAAATTGGGTTCGATATTGGCGCCGGCGCCGGCGGCCAAACTTTGGTCGGAGGTGACTTCGATTTGGGCACTTTGGCGACTTTGAGGGGTTGTATCTTTTTTTCGGGTGTAGATATGGGAATGAAAAAAATAGTGGGAGATAGATCGTTTAAAAATGAATATGATTCCTGGAGTTGAGCCAATTTTGACTTTTGGTAGATCAGTACGAGGCCGGCGCGCAAACCATACGTTTTTGGGGTACTTTTTTAGGCTCATTCTTCTCATTCTCTCCTAGATCCCTCCATTCCGCTTTTGATCTAACTGACTCCGATTGTAGAGTTTTTGACGGGCTTTCTTTTAATAGTAGACTGATCGACTTTTGGGCACTTGGTCTATGAGATATTATCGATTGAAGGGTCAAATTTTTTTGTTAGGAGCGAACTTTCTAAAATTCATATCTTTATGAATAGGGAAGGTAGAGAGATGGGAGTTTCAGAATCATGCAGAGTTTCAAGAGAGCTCCAATATGAGTTTACTTGGGTTTTCCTGGGTGATCATTAAAGTGCCCTGAGGGGGCCGTGAACTGTCAAATTTTTGGTGCGCATTTTGGGCCTCCGTTTCTTCGCGGTAGTTAAAGGTTTTGCCACATATTATATACCATTCCGTAGCTCTCGGGATGGCGAACAACTTTCTCATACAAAACATTTTGATATTTTGATGTTTTTGATCTACTTTTGGGGTCAGAAGGTTCAGGCCAGTATTTCGGCCTTAGCTATCACTGACACTTTTCGGCGCATATTTTTTTTATTGTAGAGCCTAACATTAGCTATCGAATGGTAGGTCGATGGTCGCATTTGATTCAGGCATTTTCGAGATATGAATTATTTTGTGGCTTTTTTGTACATTTTCAGTGCACGTCGAAACTCATGGGTCGCAGGTTCGAATCCGCGCGCGCACAAACTCTTTTGCGCGCTTTTGTATGACTCCCGAGTATGTTAAAAGAGTGATATCATATAACAAAGACTCCAAGCTTTCTAATGAGCTTAAATTCAAAGGCCCAGATAGTCCAGTAGCGCCGCTAGAATAGACTTTTGACCCTTTAGAGCCAAATTTTAACCCTTAAAGCCAACTTAGAACCCTTAGAGCCAATTTTATATCGGGAAATGGCCTCCGGGGCGATAGCCCCGGTGGCCATTTACCGGGCCAAAGGCCCGTAGCGTGGCTGCGCCACGCTAGTCTAGAGTTATCTAAAAGTCGACTGTAATTTATTCACCGGGATAGCGCCGAGAGGTATTACGGCCGGTGGGAATGAGATACGAGGAAGCGGTTTTTTGCATTTTGTAGATTATCCCTTGGGCTACAAGAATATGTTGGTTTCAAAAAATTAGCTTTGGCGCCGGCGCCGGCGCGGGCGGCCAAACTTTGGTTGGAGGCGACTCTGATTTGGCGCGCTTCGCTACTTTGACGGGCTGCAACTTTTTTTCTGGTGGACGTACAGAAATGAAAAAAATAGTGGCGGGTAGCCCGTTCAAAAATGAATATGATTCCTGGAGTTGAGATCATTTCGAGTTTTGGTAGATCAGTGGGAGGCCGCCGCGCAAACCATACCTTTTTGGGGTACTTTTTGAGAGGGTATTTGCCCCTTTTCTCGAAATCTACAAATTCGCTTTTTGATCTAACTGAATCCGATTTTAGAGTTTTTGATGGCGCATCTTATAATACCATAATTATCCACTTTTGGACACTAGAAGTTGTAGATATTATCGATTGAAGGGTCAAATTTTTTTGTTAGGAGCGAACCTTCTAAAATACATATCTTTATGAATAGGCAAGGTAGAGGGATGAGAGTTTCAGAATCATGCAGAGTTTCACGAGAGCTTCAATATGAGTATAGTTGGGTTTGTCATGCTTTTCAATAAAGTGCCCTGCCAGGGCCGTGAAGTGGGAAATTTTTGGAACGCACTTTGGGCCTCCGTTTTTCCTCGGTAGTTAAAGCTTTTGCGACATGTTATATACCATTCCGTAGCTCTCGTGAAGGCGAATAACTTTCTCATACAAAACGTTTTCATATTTTGACTTTTTTGATCTACTTTTGGGGTCAGAAGGTTCAGGCCACTATTTCGGCCTTAGCTATCACTGACACTTTTTGGCGCATATTTTTTTTATTGTAGAGCCTAAAATTAGCTATCGAATGATAGGTAGATCATGGGATTTGATTCAGGCATATTCGAGATATGAATTATTATGTGGCTTTTTGGGCTATTTTCTCTGCACGTCGAAAGTCATGGGTCGCAGGTTCGGAGTCGCGCGCGCAAACCCTTTTGCGCGCTTTTATATAACTTCTGGTTAAATAAAAAAAGTGCTAACATATACAAACGACTCCAGGCTTTCTAATGGGGGTAACTATATGCACCCAGGTCCTCCAGTAGCGCCGCTAGAGCAGACTTTTGTCCTTTTTAAGCCAACTAACGACCCTTAGAGCCAACAAACAACGCATAGAGCCAACAAACAACCCTCAGAGTCAACCAACAGCAAACCAAGAACCCAACCAACAACCCTTGGACCCTACTGACAATGGCCAAAGGCCCGTAGCGTGACAAAGTCACGCTAGTCTATTATTATCTAAAAGTCGACTGTAATTTATTGACCGGTATAGCGCCGAGAGGTATTACGGGCGGTGGGAGTGAGATACGGGGAAGCGGTTTTTTGCATGTTGTAGATTATCCCTTGGGCTACCAGAATATGTGGGTTTCAAAAATTCAGGGTTGGCGCCGGCGCCGGCGCGGGCGGCCAAACTTTGGTCCGAGGTGACTTTGATTTGGGGCAGTTCGCGACTTTGACGGGCTGCAACTTTTTTTCTGGTGGTCGTACAGAAATGTAAAAAATAGTGGCGGATAGCCCGTTCAAAAATGAATATGATTCCTGGAGTTGAGATCATTTCGAGTTTTGGTAGATCAGTGAGAGGCCGCCGCGCAAACCATACCTTTTTGGGGTACTTTTTGAGAGGGTATTTGCCCCTTTTCTCGGAATCTACAAAGTCCGCTTTTGATTAAACTGACTGCGATTGTAGAGTTTTTGACGGGATTTCAGAAAATGGTCGAACAATCGACTTTTGGACACTAGAAGTTGTAGATATTATCGATTGAAGGGTCAAATTTATTTGTTAGGAGCGAACTTTCTAAAATTCATATGTTTATGAATAGGGATCGTAGCGGGATAAGAGTTTCAAAATCATGCAGATTTTCACGAGAGCTTCAATATGAGTATACATAGGTTAGGCTGGGTTATCATTAAAGTGCCATACCAGGGCCGTGAATTGTCAAATTTTTGGAGCGCACTTTGGGCCTCCGTTTCTTCGCTGTAGTTAAAGATGTTGCCACATGTTATATACCATTCTATAGCTCTCGAGAAGGCGAACAACTTTCTCATACAAAACTTTTTCATATATTGACGTTTTTGATCTTCTTTTGGGGTCAGAAGGTTCAGGCCACTATTTCGGCCTTAGCTATCACTGACACTTTTTGGCGCTTATTTTTTTTATTGTAGAGCCTACAATTAGCTATCGAATGATAGGTAGATCGTGTGGTTTGATATAGGCATATTCGAGATATGAATTATTTTGTGGCTTTTTGGTGCATTTTCAGCGCACGTCGAAACTCATGGGTCGCAGGTTCGGAGTCGCGCGCGCGCAAACTCTTTTGCGCGCTTTTGTATGACTCCTGATGAAATTATAAGAGTGCTAACATATACTAAAGACTGCAAGCTTTCCAATGAGCGGAAATTCAAAGGCCCAGGTAGTCAATTTGTGGCTCTATCTCATCAAAACCAAGGTTGGTGACCGTGCTAGAGCAGACTTTTGCGTTTTAGAGCCTACTAACAACCCTTAGAGCCAACAAACAACAACCCAAACAACAACACATAGTCAACCAACAACCCTTGGAGCCTACTGACAATGGCCAAAGGCCCGTAGCGTGACGAAGTCACGCTAGTCTCTTATTATATACAAGTCGATTGTTATTTATTGACCGGTATAGCGCGGAGAGGTGCTGTGGGCGGTGGGGGTGAGATATGGGAAAGCGGTTTTTTGAGGAACATGTAAAAGTTTCCGGACTACAAGAATATGTGGGTTTCAAAAAATTGGGGTCGGTATTGGCGCCGGCGCGGGCGTCCAAACTTTGGTCCGAGGCGACTGCGATTTGGGCTCTTTGGCGACTTTGAGGGGGAATATCTCTTTTTTGGATAAAGATATGGGGATGACAAAAATACTGGGAGATAGCCCGTCCAAAAATGAATATGATTCCTGGAGTTGAGATCGATTGGAGCTTTGGTAGATCAGTGGGAGGCCGGCGCGTTTTGACCCTGTTTTGGGGTACTTTTTTAGGCTCATTCATCTCCTTTTCTCGGAATCTACAAATTCCGCTTTTTGGTTGTCTGACTCAGATTGTAGAGTTTTTGACGGCGCATCTTTTAATACTATTCTTATCAACTTTTGGGCACTGCGCATTGTAGATATTATCGATTGAAAGTTCAAATTTTTTTGTTAGGAGCAATTTTCAAAAATTCACCTATTTAATTGTAGGGATCGTAGAGCGATGGGACTTGCAGAATATTGAAGGGCATGGAGTCAGCTTCAAAATGATTATACTTGCATAGGTTATCAATAAAGTGCCCTGAGGGTGCTATTAAGTGGAAAATTTTTGGAAGCCACTTTGAACCTCTGTTTTTCCTCGGTGGTGAAAGTTTTTGCGACATGTTATATATCTATCGGTAGCTCTCGTGAACGTGAACAACTTTCTCATACAAAACGTTTTCATATTTTGACTTTTTTGATCTACTTTTGGGGTCTGAATGTTCGGGCCACTATTTCGGCCTTAGCTCTCACTGACACTTTTTGGCGCATATTTTTTTTATTGTAGAGCCAAAAATTAGCTATCGAATGGTGTGTCAATCTTCGAAATTGGTTCACGCATATTCGAGAAAAAAATTATTTTGTGGCTTTTTGGTACATTTTCAGGGCACCCACCTTATCCTACCGACCTAGGTTCGAACCCGGGCGCGTGCAAACTCTTTTGCGCGTTTTAATATGACTTCTCATTAAATAAAAGTATGTTAGAATGGATAGAAGACTCCAAGCTTTCTTATAGGCTGAATTTAAAAGCCCCAGATCGTCCCGTAATCACCGCTAGAGCAGACTTTTCTCCCTTTAGAGCCAACAAACAACCCTCAGACCCCAACTAACAACCCTCAGACCCCAACTAACAACCCTTAGAGCGAAATAACAACAACCCGAACTAACCCCCAGGCCAAAGGCCCGTAGCGTGACATAGTCACGCTAGTCTAGAGTTATCTAAAAGTCGACTGTTATTTATTTACGGGTATAGCGCGGAGAGGTGTAGCGGGTGGTGGGGGTGAGATACGTGGAAGCGGTTTTCGGGGTTTTCTAAAATATCCCTTGGACTACAAGAATATGTGGGTTTCAAAAAATTAGGGTTGGTGCCGGCGCGGGCGCCCAAACTTTGGTCCGAGGAGACTTCGATTTGGGCACATTGGCGACTTTGAGGGGTTGTATCTTTTTTTCGGGTAGAGATATCGCGATGAAAAAAATACTGGGAGATAGATCGTCCAAAAATGAATATGATTCCTGGAGTTGAGATCATTTCGAGTTTTGATAGATCAGTGGCAGCGCGGCGCGTTTTGACCCCATTTTTTGGCATGTAGTTTGAACTTTTCTCCTAGATCCCTCCATTCCGCTTTTGATCTAACTGAATCCGATTTTAGAGTTTTTGACGGCGCATCTTTTGATACCATAATTATCAACTTTTGGACACTGTGTGTATGAGATATTATCGATTGAAGGGTCAAATTTTTTTGTTAGGAGCGAACCTTCTAAAATTCATATCTTTATGAATAGGGAAGGTAAAGGGATGAGAGTTTCAGAATCATGCAGAGTTTCAAGAGAGCTTCAATATGAGTATACTTGCGTTTGTCTAGCTTTTCATTAAAGTGCCCTGCTAGGGCCGTGAAGTGGCAAATTTTTGGAAGGCATTTTGGGTCTTCATTTCTTCGCGATAGTTAAAGGTGTTGCCACATATTATATATCATTCTGTAGCTCTCGAGAAGGCGAACAACTTTCTCATACAAAATGTTTTCATATTTTGTCATTTTTGATCTACTTTTGGGGTCAGAAGGTTCAGGCCACTATTTCGGCCTTAGCTATCACTGACACTTTTTAGCGCATATTTTTATTATTGTAGAGCCAAAAATTAGCTATCGAATGATAGGTAGATCATGGGATTTGATCCAGGCATATTCGAGATATGAATTATTTTGTGGCTTTTTGGGCTATTTTCAGTGCACATCGAAAGTCATGGGTCGCAGGTTCGAATCCGCGGGCGCGCAAACTCTTTTGCGCGCTTTTGTATGACTCCTGAGTATGCTAAAAGAGTGATATCATATAGTAAAGACTCCAAGCTTTCTAATGAGCTTAAATTCAAAGGCCCGGATAGTCCAGTAGCGCCGCTAGAACAGACTTTTGACCCTTTAGAGCCAAATTTTAACCCTTAGAGCCAACTAACGACCCAACTTACTATCTTTTTATCGGGAAATGGCCTCCGGGGCGATAGCCCCGGTGGCCATTGACCGGGCCAAAGGCCCGTAGCGTGACAAAGGCACGCTAGTCTCTCTATAGACTAAACAACGTAAAAATGAATTGACCGCTTACGGCAGATTGATTCCTGTGGGCGGCAGGATTGGTGGATTTTGATGAAACTTTCCAAAAAGGTACATTGAAGTCTCGGCTATCGTCCTGAGGGTTTGGAAATTTTTGGTTGGCGCCGGCGCCGCAAAGGGGGGTCACTCGAGAAAGTTTGAGGCCGAATTTCTCATTTTCTAGGGCATCTACAAAAATAACAAAAATAGTAGTCGATTCGTCAGGGGGAATCTACCAATGACCAGAAGTTCGATTTCGTGGATCGATTGGTAGATCGGTGGGAATGGATTTTCTAAAATGGGCACTTTTTCGCCTGTAGATTGGAACTTTCTCAAAATCCTGACATTCGCTTCGTTGATTGTCGGGTTCTATCGATGCAGTTTTTCAAGACGCATCTTTAGATGTGTGACTTGTAAACTTTAGCGCATCAGGGATATCAAAAAAATCAATAAAACTGAAAATTTTATTCGTTAGGGACCAACTTTGAACTTTTATATCTCAAGAAGTAGGAACGGTATCGGGATGAGACTAGGAGCATCTTGTTGAGAATTGAACAGGCTTCAATATGAGCCTATTTGGGTTTTTTAAAACATTCGATAAGTACCTTAAAGGAGCCGGTTTCCGAAGCCCCGCGATACCTCCGAGGGTATTTAAGCTATGTCATCAAATTATGGTTTGAAAGAACCGTCACGCCAAGACGAACAACTTTCTCATACATTGCATTGTCATTAGAATTCATCTTAAGCTTATAAAGGGTCGTTGAAGGTTTTGAATGGCTGTTTAATTGGTCTAGGTGAGCTCTGGGTCAGGCGGCTGCTGTCTGGCCGTCTGCACTCTCTCTCCTCTCTATGCTGTCTCGCACCCAGCGAGCGAGCCGGTGCGTAGTCAAAAACCCGACAGATATAGAATGCTGCAGCAATTGGCTTCCCTCCGTTTTTCTCACTGAGTCGGTTTAATTACCCAAGTTTGATATAATCGCTTGGGTGCGCCCTCGGATGCTCGCTTGCGTCCGGATGCTCGCTTGCGTCCGGATGCTCGCTTGCATATATAACGCGGAGATCAATCAAGATAGGCAGAACAAAGGAAAAAAGGTCTGAAGTCCACATGTAGGTAACTGAAGAGATTGCAAACGAGGATGGGGCTTACCTAACGAAGTCGATGAATTCGGATGAAGCGACCACCGCGGAGTCACCTTCAAAACAGAAAGAAATGAAAATAGCTCTCATCGGCAGATTAACTCGAAATTCATCACTGACCTCGGGAACCTCGGGAAGCGGGCGGCCGGTAAGTTGGCCGCTCAGGGCGGGCGGAGTCAAGAATGCGAGTGACTCTTCCCGCCAGTCGACCCTTTCCACTCGGGGGCAGCTTCTCTTCCCTTTCTCTCTTCATCAAAGTGTATCTCCTACCTCCCACTCCCTCCTCTTCAACAGGAATCTGCTGCACAACGCTGTCTATCCAGCTCTTTGCACTACTCTCCTCTTTCACTCTCTCTCTCTGTCCTCTCCTCTTTTCCCATTTCATCTCAGACGATGATCCTTCCTTCGTTGGTGTCTTCTCTCCATCCCCACATTCTTCTTCAAGGGAGTCACCAACTAAATCAGCAATATCACAATTATTCCCTTCAATACTGACAATCGAAGGAAAAGGGGGGGGGGGGGGAGTACTACCTCTGAGCGGCTCCACCTTGGTCAATTGAATTCGAAGAGAACCACGTTCTCTGTGATGATCCCTGAAACATAGAAAGTGTTGATACTATAACGAGGATGCCATCCAAACTGGTAGCAGAGTATGGAGAAACCTAGACTGGGCGATGCGAGCTTCTTCCTCCCTACGAATCCTCTCGTTGTATTCCCTCTCCACCTCCGCCCCCCAATCCACGGTGGCCATGCTTTCGAATGAAGAGCAGAAGTCAGCGAAAGAGGCAGTGCTCATGTTGTCTGCCACTCCTCCCGTCTCGCTCACAGACGTCTCGTCTCGCCAGTCCTTCAACTCATCCTCTCTCTCGCCTTTTTCCTCTCTGCTTCTCTCTCTCTCTCTCTTGTATCGCCAGTCCTTCAACTCATTCTCTCTCTCTCCTCTTCCTTCTCTCTCTCTATCTCTCTCTCGTCTCGCCAGTCCTTCAACTCACACTCTCTCTCTCTCTATCTCTCTCTCTCTCGCCTCTTCCTTCTCTGCTTCTCTCTCTCGTCTCGCCAGCCCTGCAACTCATTCTCTCCCTCTCTCTCTCGCGCCTCTTCTTTCTCTGTCTCTCTGTCGTCTCCACATCATTTCTTACCGAACTGGGAGTGACGCCAAGTGGCATGTCACTGCGTGTGCTGGTAAGAGAGTCATTCCGTCTTCTCGCCCCTCTCCTCCTCGTTCCTTCCTCCGCCCGCATTGAACACCTCTCGTTCGTTCGAGAAAACATCTGAATCTTCACGATCTTCGACACTAGAATCTCAACTATTAAGTACAGCAAATAAACAAGCCTGCTTTTGGCGCCCTCGTTCCGACACCTTCGTAGGCCGCATATCAAGATATCCGCCTTGCTTCCGAGTATTAAACAAAGATATCGTCGAGTTCTACAATACAAAAACTAGAATTTCCAACTTGTTTCAAGCTTAAAAAGAGGAGGTCAGAAAACCAACAAATGATAGATTCGATCCCATGTCTTCGCGGGAACCACTTTTCTTTCGGCGATTATCTTCTCTGGAACACAAAAAGTAAGCAAATCCCTTTCACTATCTCGAATCTAATTGTAAGTGGCCCTAGTAAATTACTTTCTCTCCAAAATTTAGTTTAAAAAGAAAACCCCAAGTGTGCTAATATACATGGCCATTGTTTATCATCCCTAAAATTAATTTAAGGGTGTAATTTGCGCCCTTTGATTTTCTTTTTATTGAAACAAATGGGAACTCCTATAAGTCCACATATGGAGACCTCTTCTGAGGGCGTCGTTGGCTGATCTTGACAGGCGTTCCTGCCTCCGGAGTCGTGCTTCCACTTTCCATTGCTTTAACATATCTCTTTCAATTGTAAAAATACATTTAATGTATATTTTTAAAAGCAAGAAGAGATCTGAACAATCCGTAAACCGTACCTATAGACATTGTTGAGCTACTTTGTGAATCGTGACTACTACGTCGATGCCTAGTTTTACCTGCAAATAAAACTTGATTATTTCTTCAATGTCATAAAAACATGTAAGACATTGGATTCATAAAGACATCTTTCTAAGACATTGGATTTATAAAGACATCTTTCATAAGATACTATTCCGAGTGAAGAGTGGACCTGGAAGACTGCGCTCGTCGGGAGGGGGATGCCGAGGTGGTTTGTTGACGAGTCTCTCGTCTTCGCGAGGGAGACGAGTGATGTCGGTGCCTTGCTTCATCATTCCTGGCCGGTACAGTTGCAGTGACGGTCTGGCTGTTTTCTTCTTTCCGTCCATTCTCTCATCAGTCTCTGCCATCCCCGTCGCCTCAACCTCATTCATACAATATGCACAAAAAGAAAAAAATCTCATATTTATAGTGTTGCTCAGTTGTGAATGATACAGTAATGGCTGTAGCGATAGTGTGATTCACAAGATGCCGGATGATCTTGCTTCAGAAGCAGGCATAAGTAGGCATACATTATAGGACTTACACTGCTAATAAAGTAAAAAAAAAATTGCATGACCGATTATTATATGTACAAAGGTCCACTTTTAAAATATTATTGAAATGATATGCGACCATCGTGTTGTTATTTGTAGTCAAATAACAATAGTTTATCGAACAGGCCGAGGAATTTCTTATGCGCAGTTTTGGATACTTGCGCTAGTTCAGTTACCTGCGTAGCAGCTCATTTCTGTGTATTACCCTTACCTGCATATTTCACGCTGTTCCAAAGCTTGTTGACATTCTATTGTAGGTTCTGTTTTGCAAAATCGGAAATAAATACATGTTTGTATGAAATTGTTGGAGGAAAGATCGTGTGAATTGAGGCACCCGCGTTGGCTGTGGCTGGCTCTCGTAGCGAGTGAGAGCGGCAGCTATGGCTGGTAGACCGCTCTCCTTTGCTAATGTTGTCTCCGGTAAAACAGAAGAGCCCGTTCCCGATTCACCCCAAGCAAGTGCTGCTGATATGAATTCCAGTCCGACTGGACAGCAGAAGAACGACCGACAGGAGCGCCATGAGAAGTTCGTGCACATGAATGGCAAGAAGAATCGGCAGCACAGAGCACCGCGGGATAAAGAACGGGACGGCACCCGCCACGAAAAGCGGCCACCTCCTCAGCCCAAGCCGGCGGCCACTGAAGTGAAAGCAGAAGAAGTTCCTCCAGAAGAACCAATCGTGCAACTCGAGCCTGCTCCATTGCCAGCAGTTAATGCTTGGTTCAAAGGTCTCTTTAACTGTTTTATCGCTGCCATTATGTTCTCTAGCCGCTGGTTATCCATGCAGTTTACTTTGTTTTTTTTTTTGGTACTATTTCGGTACTCCTACCCCAAGGCCATGAGATTTTTTTTTTCCAAAATTTTTTTTGCTGTTATTTGGTGCGAGGCAACGTTTGAATTTCGTTTTGCTCAATTTTGCCGTTTTCTTTTTTAAAGGTAGTTTTCGGTTTCCTCACATCAAAAAACCCCCTGAGCCAAGTTTCAGCAAAAAAAAAAAATTTTTTTTTGAAAAACATTCATGGCCTTGTGGTAGGAGTACCGAAATAGTATGGTTTTTTTTTTTGCTAATGCTGCTGCCTGATATACGGATACTATTAAAAGAAGTTTATATTTGAAAACTTATGACTTGCAGGCGGTGGAACGGTTAAACCTGCTGAAAGTTCGCCCGTGGAAGAGGAGGTTCCTGAAGTTGCGGAGGTAACATCAATTTCTATACCTGTTTAGCTGGAGTCAATATTTACCCTATTACAGCCTTGTGCTACTTCTTGTGATTCTGATTTGATGTACTGTTGTAATTTTTGTTTAAGAGTAGTAATTGTCGTTCACTTTTCTGGCCGTCCATTTGAAGCCTATGACCCTCTACACCGCTGTTGTCTGTTTTGCTCTCTCTCTGTGTCTTTCCTTCCTCATTTTTTATCATACACGTACAGAATCCCCCCAATTATTCCCAATCTAAACGTGGACAGCCACCTCTTCTAGAAGGGCTCCATCTGGTGAAACTTTCAATTAATCTTTCAGGAGATACCAGTGGCTCCGAAGGTTAAGGAAAATGGAACAACTGAAGCGAAGGTCAGGGTTTATACTAGTTAGAATAAGTCGGTACTGACTGAGTTAAGTGATGTCCTAGCCTTGTGTGCAGTAATGTTATCGTTTTTATGTAATGAAATTATAGGAGCCGAAAAATGAGAAAGAATGGCCAAGCTTGAATGCGGCTTCGAGCGTTGGCGATGAATTGCTGAAAAGCCATGAATCGTCGGGGCACGATTCGCCGAAACAGGTAGACAATTTTTTTCCTAAAGTCTCGCTCCTTTTTGCATTATAATAATATTAGAATCACTTATGTGATATTTTACTGTGTTTCGTCTTTATGATATGGTTTTTTTCACTATCGAATAAATGATATGACTTTGGGTATTTCTCATTCGCCCTATTATTAAGTTTTTTTTAAAGGATGAACACGACTCAACTGCGTTAAAGCAGAAAGTGAAACAGTGGAAGAAGGTTTCCATAGAAGTGGACTACGGAAGCGGGGGCGGGCAGAGAAGGGGCGCTGCCTCTCAGCAACACAACAGACAGGCTGGCGATAAAGGTCTGGTCCTCCTTTTTGCTCAGTTCTGTTGGTGGGTTCCTTCCCCTGTAAACATTAATTGTAGTTCCAAGCGGCAATGGAAGTAGACGTCACGCAAAATCGAAGGATGAGACTCCGAAGCAGAACGGAGGAGATTCCGCTGCTGCGCCTGCTCCTGTCCCTTCTACTCCTGAGCAGAATCACCATGCCAAACAGGTTCTTTCCTGCCTTTTTAATGACATACCGTTGTGACTTGATCATCCGAGTCTTCCCTAGCCGAAGTGCTGAACAAGGTCCAGCGCAAGCCTCCATGCCGGGAGCCGGGAGGGGGGCATAAAGCCAAAAAATTTCCTTTTCGGCCTAAGATCACCTTTATTGGGGAAAATTGCCGTTTTTCAAGCAAAAAATTTTTCCCCCTCGGGTGTTTCAACGCGGTTCTGAGCAGGGGGGGGGGGTTCAACACGGCGCCTGCACCGACCTTGTTAAGCACTGCTTTACCGGCCTTCAAAAAAGGTACATGGTACGATAAGATGAACTTTTGAGATGTTTTACCGGTATACCTGTGTTCCCATTGAGATCCAGCCAATTCCTTTCCTGTTGCCGTCTCCGGCGTGTGGGCTGAAATCCCAGAGCACAGCGGAAGAGACAAACGACTATTGGTTAGAATATTTTTTTAAAAATCTAGTCAATTAATCAATGAATCACATTTGTGTATCCTAGATCTCGGGACATCAATATGTCGAGGCTTTGAACACCCTTTTTAAGTTATCGGTTTTTGCTATTTTCAGTCGTTAACAACCGTGTGGTTGCAGTCTGACTAGTTGAATAATACATGAAAGCAATTTTGAATTAAAAAAAGAGTTATCCCAACTTTCCCACGAAAATTTACTGGTATGGGGCTTTGAAATGTGCGACTTATTAATAGCCTGGCAATTTCTCGAATAAGAAAACCGAATAATGCATTCTAATTTCACCCACTTTCTTTTTTTGAAATGAATTCCACTGTAGGCTGATCTTCCCAAGTACATATTAAGCTGATGTATACCGCCAAGCATAGTTGCCATGGCGAGTTACCTTCAGTGCTGAAATACTGTCGGCCTCTGGTCTTGGACCGGTGGTTACAAATGCTCAAATGGGCTAACCCGGGAGGTTACAAAGTGCAATGTTGTTTAAAAAAAAACCGAGGAGTAACAAAGCTGTCGTGGGTCAGACCTATTTCAGCACTGGTTACCTTAAGCAGTGAATTGCGTTATGTTCCTTAAACTGGCGTAAGTATTTTGCAAGCGATTCAATCATGTTGTACATATCTAGAAATTCCCCCTTTGACATAATAAAATAACATTTCAAATTTTGTTTGTGATCTCACTTAATCGTTATTGTATGCCTTCCTTGTAATTTCTTTTTATTGCCTAAGAATTAAATTTCTTCGGTAAGAAAAAAAATTAGGCGAGTAGGAGATTTAAGTGAAAGAATATGCCAGTGATTTCAAGAAATATGCAGAGTCGGATATTTAAAATGAGAATATTGAAGGTATCATGACAGCTGCTCACATGGAGTCTACTACAAGGCTGGAGAGAAGGAGGGATGGAAGAAGAGTGACCAGGCTGAAGGAGGAGGGGCGAAAGAAGCAGAGAAGACACCTCTCGTTGTCTCTTCCCTGGCCGGCCCCGCCCCCTGCAGTGGTCGGCCGCCCGAGCAGCCAGCAGCAGCCAACCAGTCGAGGGCAGCACCCGCCAAGTCCAGTCGCGACTATTGGCATCGAGGGAGCACTGCCAAGGCAGCCGGGGACTCCGTCGCTGCTCAGCCCTCTCCCAACATGAATGACAGAACCAAGGTAGAAAGAGAGTAGAAAGAACGGAGACAACTCATCCGTTCCAGTCTCGCCAGGATCGGTGGCAGCAACGGCCAGTCAACATTCACGCGCCTCCTAAACTCACGCCGGCACAGCGAAGGGCACGCGGCCCTCTTCCCGACTGGGATGACATTCAGGTTGGTTTATTCTGCCAACTCGCTCTCTCTCTCTCTCTCTCTCTTTCTTTCTTTCTTTCTCTCTCTCTCTCACTTTCTCTTCTCTCTCACACTCTCTCTCTCACATCCCGCAACTCCTTGATCCAGCAGTCACTAACGGAGGGCGAAGACAACTTTGACTACATGAACCTAATGGATGCGCAGTATGCTCAATTCTACGCTCTCGCTCTTCCCCCGTACGAAGCGTTGAATACGATGGACGCCGGTCTGGCCAGCATCATGATTCAGGTTGCTTGCATTCCTAAGCAATAAACTGCTTTCTTTGCTCATATAAATTACTTGTCTTTGTCTTTATCTTGTCCGTATTTGTTGAATGACGTGAGGAAAGAAAGCAGGGAATAGAGAAAGAATGAGAAAGAAAACGGCGGGGAATGGGTGCCAGCAGCATGGCTCACTCTCTTTTTGTGCCTCGCAGCCCTCTGCTTCTCTTCCACTCTCTCCATTTCATCGTGTCTCTCTTCTCTATCTCCCACTGTCTCATTCTCGCTTGCTCTTCTTTGATGGTCACGCGTTCTGCCTCTCTCGTTCTCGTGTGCTCTCTCTTCTAATCAATAGCAGACAGATGCATGGCCATGCATGTTTACCGCTCTGTGCTTCCATTTCATTCTCTCGTTTTCTGAAAGAATATTGCATGATGCTTACTAGGGGGAATCCTCTGTTGCACACGAACCACAGCCAGAAATTGCAGCAAGCGCAGCAGCACATGGCTACCCTGGGAGTGCGCCCCCCTCTGCCCCTTCTGCTGCCTCCCTCACAGCCCGTGGCAACCTCCGCCTCAGTGTCCGCAGCGTCTTCCGTGGATGGCAGACCCCCTGCCCCTGTGCTGAGAGGGGCGACTGTTCCTGCCGAGGCAGTGAACCCTGCCATTCCCTTCGCTCCAATCTTCCAGCCTCACACTCCATTTGTTCCTGTTGACGATGACACTCTTAAGGACTACGTGCGTAAACAGATGTCAGTATCTGGAAACTTCTTTCCTTCTTCGTATTTTGAAGAGCATTTGGCTGTTTAGTGAGTACTACTTCTCGGGAGACAACCTGCAAAAGGACTTCTTCCTCCGCCGCAAGATGAGCCCCGACGGGTTCCTTCCTCTGAAGCTCATCGCTTCTTTCCCTCGAGTGAGGAGTCTCACCAGTGATCTGACACTCATCACTGAGGGTCTACGTGACAGTGACAAGGTTTCACTTTCTTCTTTCTTCAAGATTGTGCGAGGAATGAAGTGAGAGGTTGTTAGGTGGAGTTGAACACGACGGGCGAGTTGGTGCGTCCCCGTGTGGACCCGACCATTTGGCCTCTCTCTCCAACAGTGCACCCCATGGAGGCACCCGCCAGCACCAGTGCAGCCTCATCTCAGCCCGAAGGTGTCCACACACAACCTCCCTCTCTCCCTGCCAGGCAGTCACAACCACAACGTGCCGCAAGTTTGTTCTTTTCTCCTCTTTTTGTACGATCTCTAAATTTTTTTTTCGTTCAGGGCAGGCTGCTTCGAATGTTGGGGCAGATGAGTTGAAGAAGGAGGAATCTGTGAATGCTCAGAATGAAGGGGAAAAAGAGGCGAGAGTGGAAGAAAAGACACAGAAGACACAGGACGAGAGATGGCAAGAAGTACAGACGAAGAAGAAGAAGAAGAGTGGAAGACAGAGTGGAGGGGGTGGGGCGGGCAAGGGAGGAGTACTCCCACCCTCGCTAGCGCAGCCTTCCCAACTTGACTTCCATTTCGACTCCGAGATGGATCCAGTTATGAAGGAAACTTCCACCGATGGAACTCCTCGTCGCGAATCGAAGAAGGCTCTTCCCAGACCTGGGTTCATCTCTTTTTATAATTTTAGTCATTCTCGCGGATTCGAGATCAAGAATATTGTGATTGTGTAATTTTGAAGAGAGCTGAGTGGTCCGTCACTGGAAGAAGTGTCAGACGACATGATCGATAAACTAATCATCATGACTCCCTCTAAACGGACTCTGGACAAGACAGCCAACTGGCAGAGTCGGTCGAAGTGGAGTGTTGATTTGAATGAGCAAGTGGAGTTGGGGCTGCGGAGATATGAAGAGGAGTTGTGGAGTGCCGTGGACGAGCCGCCCGCTCTTCCTCCTCCGGTTAGTCTTCATTCAACTCTCTCAATTCATCCCATTCAAAAGGAAGCCAACAAAACAATCGTGTTTAAAAACATTATATATACATGTATATTATATATATATATATATATATATATATATATAAATATATGGTTTTTGAAGCCATACTTCAGTTGAACTCTGGGACAGATTGATTTCTAGATAGAGATGTCGTGTTCTTGGGAAGGGTATAAAAAGTGTTGTGCCTGTTGTTGTGTTTAGCTTCTTTGCTTTTTGCATGTTAGTTGTTGTTGTTGAGACGAAAGTGACGACGATCTCCTCTGCTGAGTTTGCTGCTCTGAAGGGAGAGAAGGAATGCACGAAGGAAGAAGGCGGAGCAGACCCTCCGGTCATCCCAGCCCCTTCTGCCCAGTCTCCTCCTCCTTCCATCTGGACGCAGAAGGCTCATGAGAGAGCCGTTTCCACTTCTAACACTGCAGTATGTTAACGTGTGGTTGTGACGGTCTTTTGTGTTGCTATCACATTTGTTTCCGCAAGTTTACTCGAAAGCTAATTGTATGAAAGTAAAAACATATTATGTTTTTCGTTTTTTTAATCTGAACTTGTTGAAAAGAGCATAGATGATTGTTGAAAAGAGCATAGATGAACCTGCTCCTCTTAACACTATCGAGCGTATGACTACAGACACTCGTCTTCTACCCTTTCCATCTCCATTGCAGCCTCGCAGTCCCTTGGCCCGCCGTGAGTCGGGCGAGTCTCGGATGGCTCGTTTCTACCCTCCGGGCAAGCCGCCGGCCCAGCACGACGCGAAGTCTCCTCGGAAGCAGAAGACTCGTCATCGGTCGACTCCCCCAGTGGAGATGGCAGTGGGATGGGTGCTCGGCACGGAGAAGGAGGCAGCTCCTCCGCCCCCCGCTGTCGCTGTTGCTGCCGCTTCTTCCAGCCAGGCAAGGCTCTCTTTTCGCCTTTCTCTAGTCATCACTCTCTCTTCTTCCGCCTTTCTCTAATCCACTCTTCTTTGTAGCTGCCGTCTGGTCATCCATCTATTTCTCTTCTTCAAGATCAAGGCTTCCAACAAAATGTTTGTAATCATTTTTTATGTTTTTCTTAGTAGAATAATATGAAAAACTAGATTTTGTTGGCCATTGTAAGTTGTGATTGGTGCATTCAGGTGTACTCTTCGTGGCGCGAGAATTGTTTGAAGCAACGCGAGAGTCTTGGCTACGAATGCGCGGAGATGAACACTCTCTACCGATTCTGGTCTTTCTTCCTCAGAGACAACTTCAATAGAAACATGTTCGACGAGTTCAGACGTCTTGCATTGGACGATGCCGCGAAAGGGTAATTTGTTTCTTCTCCCTCTTTATCTCCCTCGCACTCTCTTCACCTCTAGGTCCTTCTCTCTCTCTCTCTCTCTCTCTCTCTGTCTCTATCTCTTTCTCTCTCTAATCGCACTACTTCTCTCTCTCTCTCTCCCTCTTTCTAGATCCTTCTCTCTCTCTCGCTAGCTCTTTTGTTAAGCTTCCGCTACGGAGTGGAGTCTCTCTTCCGCTTCTACAGCTATGGCTTGGAGAAGAAGTTCCGGCCGGAGGTGTATCTTAAGTTCCAAAGGGACACCATGACTGATGTGGAAAACGGTCAGCTGTACGGTCTGGAGAAGTTCTGGATGTTTTTCCGCAGGTCAGAGCACACTCTTATGGCACATTCACCAACACAATTAGATTAGTGGTCTTGCATTCTATATTAAAGATACAGGCCAAGCATCTGCATACATCCTTATGTTTTCTTTTCAAGTTCGCTCTTTTTTTAACAATAAATTCGGAATGCATCAGGTGTAAAATTGCTAGTCAACTTGTTGTGGACGAGAAGCTGCAGAACGTACTGGACAAATACAAGAATCTGGACGACTTCTACCTTGTGCGTCAATTTTCATTCTGTCCTCCCGTCAACTTCGCTCTTTTTTCCATTTCTGAAACTCCGAACTACATTGTATTCAGAGGCCGGATGGCAAACGAAGAAGTATGAAGTAATAAATGGAAGAAGATTCGAATCAGAGAGGAATGCCTCGACTGCACATCCCTTACAATCCCTTACTCCTCTCCATGCCCCCCCTGTTCCCCTTCCATTCCTTCTTCTCTGCGTCTTCCGCACCCTCTCCTCCATCCCGTGTTTTCTTATCTTTCCTGCACTTTTTCATTGTTCGCACTCCATGGCTCGCCTCCACAGGTGCCAACCGTTGTTTTGCCATCTTATGGCGTTGTTGCTATGCGAAATATTAGTTCTCGGTTAGGAGGGAGTGTTAGTGTCCTCAATTTTATTTGCTCTGTGCTATCTTTTGTATGCAAATTATGCGGCTGACTTGTTAATGATGTCTTATGAGATGAGGGGTACTGGGTGCTGAGGTTGATTGAGAATAGTTCAAGCTTGGAATAGCCTGCTTTCTCTGCTTTGCCTCTGACATAGTTCTTCATTCTTTCAGGCAGGTTCCAGTCAACTTTTTTTCTTTTTACATTAAATATCGATTTTCTGCCACATTGACACTGAAGTTTTGTATTCTGGTTATTGATTTGTTAATGTGCCTATTATATCATAGAAACTTCTTGTGTTTTCTCCTTTATTCTTTATGTGAGTCGACCAGATTTGTTGCAGAATGATTAGAGAAGTTAGATGGGACATCTTCTGATTGTTAATCGCTGCCTGCTACTAAGCAGGGCAGAACGAACTAATTCATTGTTGCCTTCATGTCTTCTCAACTTCGTTTTCTGGTTACATTTAGTACGTTTTTTTAGATTCTGAGCATCAACTTACTGCTAATTATATTTCTCTTTGCTTTCTGGAAATCCCTTCTATATTAGAAATGCTCGTCTGAATTTACTCGATATTCCATCATATTAATTATCTTAGGAAAACAAATTCTTTAAGCAAAATGATATGATGTTAACCGTTGAGTTGGATCTTAACATCGCACTATGTGTATGTTGTCCGCTTTCTCGTGGCCTTGTGTTATGTTTGGCTAATTTCTTTTCGTTTAAGCTGTAGAAGAGCGACCCTTTCTTGAGTCCGAAATTCGTCTAAATGGGCAAATCTGCGTCTGATTATTGTAAAATAAATTTTCGGTAAAAGTTCACATGCACTGATTGACCACAAAAGCGGTAATAAGATTATGTTGTGATTGCAGAGGGAAGGACCCAAAGGAGGTGGAACCTGACAGTTCTACAATGTCGTTCTGCTTACAAATATACCAGTCCATCTCGGCCACTTAGCACGTTTCATTGGAAGAAAAATAGAAGCGATGAGTGGGGGCCATTTGGAGGAGGCTTAGAAAGAGGGAGAGAGAGCAGAGAGGGCAGAGATACAACGGTGGATGGAAGCGGAGACGAGGGAAGGACAGGATGGACTTCTGGCCACGGATTCCAGGGAACAACGCATCTCGTAGAAGGCCTGGCGAGTGTAGGGATTGCGGCGACTAGCGTAGCGGAGAGTGAGGAAGCGGTAGTAGATGAAGGGGATGAAGAAGGAGGCCTTGCCCACGACGATAAGAGAGAGCAGAAGAGGCACCAGGAAGATCTCCGAGCATGCGACAATGCCCAGGCAGTTGGCAGTCTGCGAAGACGCCAGAGAAGAGAGACGTAGTGTGGCAGAAGAAGAGCCAGAGCCAGTTGCCTGCAGATTAACAAGAGACAACTCGCACAGTTCCAATCACTCGAATCAAGAATAGTCTCGTTTCATAAGCAAGAAAATTTACCTGCAGAGCAGCAACACTGAAGTTGGCAGCATGGAGAGCAGCGTAGAGAGACAAGGGAAGCAGAGAGAGGCTGAGGGGTGCAGAGACAAGGAATAACACGCAGTACAGCAAATAGTGACAAGAATCCTCAAGCATGAGTCGCATCGCGAACTCACGACTCAGAGTCACTGCGCCCAGTCTCTGCTGCAGGCGGAGGGCATTCGTCGCCGCGGCTGCGGCAAGAGATTTGTAGTAAAAAGAGGGCGCTGCTGAAGGCAGCATGAAAGAAATTGCGAAGAAGATAGTGAAGATTCGGCAGACAAATAGTAGACAGTCGATTCTCCGACTAGTCACGAACTCAGACCAACTCTAGAAACAAACGAGGTTCACTTCACACCATTAGCAACCACTGGGTTGTTAACCTGAGCCAGGACGGCGGAAGACGGTGCGGCACGAGAAGAGGTGGAGGGTTGCTCCTGAGCCCGTGCAGCGTCTTCGCCTCGTAGCGTTTCTTCTTCGCGAATTTCGACCATTTCTATTAAACATTAATATTCTCAAGAAATGTAATTAGGACTTCCCAGAAGAACAGGAAGTGAGACACAGCTCAGTTGCTATGGACATGACAAAGATATGATCAATGTGCTCGGCCGTACTTCTGGCTACTTCGGTATAATTATAGACATCTATTAAAAAATGACACTAGCTCCACCCTCTTCGAATGACACACAATCGCATAGCAAATGGATTAACCCACCACAAATTCTGTTCCCAAGTCGTTCTTGGGTTGCTGGTTCTCCGCGGGTTAGCCCCATGCATTATTCCTTCCGGCTGCACGCCCTGTAGAATCCAGGCAGAATGCCAGCTGCGAAATAATTCATTGTCGCAAATATGTTTGCTAAATTTTGGCAAAATTCCAAGCAGGGATCCCGGGAGAAATAAAAAAAAAGTGTACCTGTAGATAACACGGGTCTCCCTACTTTTCGCATTTTAAAAATGTGGTAACGCTCCCTTAATTAGCTGACATTCGATTAATCTATCTGCATTCCACGCAAGATCAATTTGAAGACGATCGCTCAACACGTCGCTCTTTGTTTTGTGTGCCTGTCTATGCACTAAGCTGTTCAGATTGTGTATTTTCGATATTTCGTGGAAGATGTAGAGGCATCTACTCGTGAAATGGACATAAGGATTGTGTATGTTCTGTAATTTTTTTAATTTCTATAATTGTACTTAGCTTAAATTTTGCTAGTGCGACGAGTTCAATTTACGAAAGATCAACTAACGTTTCGTAAGATATATGATATGAATGTCGCCGCTTTGTTGACACGTCTCAAGAAGGATGCCGCAGGTTAGTTATTTCACTGCTTTGACATTTCTAGTTTTTATTTATATTGAAGAATATTTGAATATGAGTGAGTTGTAGATGAAGAATGCAGAGAGGCGAAGAAGGAGAGCGGCGAGGATGAGGGAGTCCTCGGCCGGTTTCTCCCGCTGCTTCACGATGCTTACGCCATTTTTTACTTTGCTGGTTTCTTGCAAAGCATAGGTTCGCATGGTTTAGTTACCACTAATTCATATATGGATTTTCTTTTCTTCAGGAAAGCAAGACGTGCTGTATTTGTGGCTCGAGTTGGACGCCTTGCAATACTTGGAGAATGAAACGGAGACCAAGACAGCAATCAATGCAATTATCAAGCGATATTGCAGCGGGGGAGAGTTCGACACGAACATTCTGACAAATGAGACAATCGAAGGGATGGCCTGTTAGACTCGCTGCTTGTTAAAGATTTCTTATAGCACGGACGCATTCTTTTAAGGTTTCAAAAGTTCTTCTATCGAAATTGCTCGAAAATGCGTCTTAAAGGAGCTAGAGGAGAGGCTGGTTATAACTACATACTTTGTTCCTCTTTTGGGCGTAATTACTCTCTCTCTCCTCTCTCTCTCTCTCTCTCTCTCTCTCTCTCTCTCTCTCTGTCTCTCTCAGTATTTCTCTCTCTCAGTCTCTCTCTTTCTCTCTCTCTCTCTCTCTCAGCCTTACTCTATCTCTAAGTCTCTCTCTCTCTCTCTCTCTCTCTCTCTCTCTCTCAGCCTTATTCTATCTCTAAGTCTCTCTCTTTCTCTCTCTTTTTCTCCGTCTCTCTCTCTCTTCTCTCTCTCTCTTTCTCTCTCTCTTTCTCCTCTTGCTAAAATTTGCTTCGGATATTAGTGCGATTTTTTTAAGGTATTTTTACGATTTCCAAGAAGACGTTTTCTACAAGAAGTTGGAGCTGGAAGTTCTTAGCGATCCTGAGCGCATCTCTGTAAACGACTTAATCTGTAACCGGAATCTGCTCCCTTCATTCCTTGAAGTTCCTCTTCTTTTGTGTCGTTTCAAATATGAGTGAGGAATAGGACAATGTTTGAGATGGTAGAAGAGAGAAGAGAAGAAGAAGCCATGGAAGATAGACATTCCATTCACTTCCTCATCGCCACGGACACCTGGAGGGGGCAGCTGTCCGAGTTGGCTTCTACTGAAGCACGAAGCGATGCATTCTCCATCTACGAAAGGTTCGATTCCATCTCCTCTTTTCTTCCAAGTCATTCTAAGTTCTTAAACTACTTCTGCGTCCTCGAAATTTATTTCTTCATATGTGTGTGTATTTTGCGTAGTGAATTTGACTCTACGTGACTATCGCCCTGAGCATTCGTTTGTCTAGAGCCTGACTTACAAAAACAGTTCTTTAATTTGGAGGAGTATATCAAAGCGGAAACGCGCAAAAGGGTTTGCCCACGCGCAATTTCGAACCTGTGACCCATGATTTTAAACGTGCACTTCCAATAGTCCAAATTAACATTTTAAAAATTAATTTCTCGAATATTACCGAACCAATACCTGAACCAACTTTAAGTATGATACCATCAATCGATAGCTAGTTAGTTTTACACCATATCGAAATAAAAATGCTCCTGCCACCAAAGACCATTATAGTGGCCTACAGTAGTTTTAAAAAATCCTTAAAGCGGGAAGTGATGTGCTATTGACATATAAGATGATATAGTGAGTTGAATGCCCGACAAAAAAACCGCCCTCGGAGAACACCCGAAAGAATTAATACAAGGCCCCTCAGGACGCTTTGCTTGAAAGCCAGCATAGTTTTTTTTTGCTCATTTCAAAACCCTCGTCAAAATATATAATAATCTTGTAAATGTTCACACCATACAAAATGAAACTTTGAACTTCTTTTCGAGTATTCTCAGATTTATCTCCCAGAACGGGCAAAGTCGCATCTCTTTGTCTGAGGAGAACCGCCAGAGCATTGGCAAACTCGTTAGGAATCATTCTTCTCTTCCTTCTTCCATCTTTGATGAGGCCAGAGTGACCTGCCTTCGTCATTTGCACCAGGTTATTCTGACTTTTTAAAAATTAGTTTGAATCGTTTCCAAATATGACTAACGCAATTTGGGCAAAATAAGAACTTTCGTGACTATTTTGAAGCAACGTAATTGGGGATCCATTAATTTCCCCCTTCGACGACATTTGTTATGATGTCCTTTGCCATTCAGCGTTATATGGAAGCGGTTCTCCAGTCCTCTTGGCTGTCCGATTACTCGACTTCTTTGAGAAGTGCAATTGAACGGGGCGGAAAACGTTCCTCGGACGGAAGGGAGGACTCCGTTTCCTTTTCCTCTCCTTCCTTCACAACTTCCCTATCTTCTGTGCTTCAAGTCCAGCTTAATCAAATAGACTCCGTTCGCTCCTCTCCTTCTCGCTCGACGTTATTTCTTTTTCCCCTTTTTATAATTGTTCACTAGTTGTGTTTCACTCGTATGTATTGAGTGTTGTTGAAGATGAAGGGGGTCTTACGTTTTGGTGGGCTCATTTAGGATGTTGGATTTATAAACAGGTAGATCAAAAAGAATGAGGGAGTGGCTGACAACGAAGAGCCATAATGGAATCGTTGCAGGAAGTTGGCAGAAGTCGACTGCCTTGGCAGGTATCGGCCCCTGTTCGACACAAGTTTAATCTCTTCCGATTCCCCGTCCTCTTCCGTCTCTGGCGCACACAAGATCAGAGATGCGTTTCTCAAGTGTGCCCATTTCTCCCTGTTCTTCTTTCTCTCCAATGTATATATTGTAAACTTCTAGCGTCTTCTACGTTTATGTACTCTCGACGGGGGTTTTTTGCAATAGTATAAGCTAAATTTGTGCCATCCTTGTAGGTGTTAAAAACGTGTTTGGAGAAGTGATTCCGCATTGAGGTACATGGACAAGAACCGTCTTCGACCGGAAGAGGACCCGGAGGAAGTGGCGAGAGCTATCATTGCTGACATTGAGACCATGGTGAATGGCACGGACGACACTTGAATGGCCAGCTCTCCATTCTTCCCTTTTGATCATGCAAGGCGTTCATATTCTGTTTCCGAAGTCGTCATTGAATCATGAACTTTATTTGTTAGCAGACTGAATGAGATAAATCAATATTGAAAAAGTGATTTTGTTAAGTGACTCATAGCACAGAACAACAACATGGACAAGTGGGTTCGCATCTTGCAACCGCTTGGCATTGGAAGAGTTAGAGGAAGTGAGAATAAAGCGAATGATTTAGAGTGCAACGTCTTAGAGTAAATGAGAGAAAGCGAAAGATTGAGAGTGTCCGGTCTTGTTACACACCTCTCTCTCCCCTCCCCGCTCTCCCCCCTCTCCCTCCCTCTCTCTCTCTCTCTCTCTCTCTCTTTCTCTTTCTCTCTCTTTCTCTCTCTCTCTCTCTCTCTCTCTCTCTTCTTTTCTCTTGCCATTTTCCCATTTTCAACATCGTCATGCTCTTCTCTCTGAGAGAGACTAGCATGCGGGTACGGTTGATGACATGCTTATCATGGGAATCCCATGGTTATTTCGATGACAGCAAGTGCTGGATTCGTGTAAATGGTTGTGTCAACAACCATGCCTAGACATTCTCCGCCTTTTCAGCGTTTCCCTCGATCTAATTTTTCTCACCTTTCCTTCTTCTGAACAGGCATAGCAATAAGGACACGATAGTATGTACTACAAGCGCAAACCGCCATGTAAGTTCTCATTTTTTAAAGGTTTTTTTAATATTATGGTTTTGTCTGTTACTGACCAATATTTATGGATGATACAGAGTAATAACTATTACAATAGTAAGAAAATCGTGTTATAGTAATTTTGACCTACCTATACATAAAAAATGAGTCCATTTGGTGACCAATACCGGTCCTTGGTGGTCCAAAATCCATATCGGACCCCTCCGTGTGAAGAGTGGACGTCTTGTGAATGTGCCTGCTGAATGCCTGCAGATGGTGAAGAGGAGTCGTGGATGGATTCTCTGGCAGTGCCCACGGCTGGAGCAGTCGCCGCCTGCGGCCTTTCCTACTTCCTTGGCCGATCTGAATATTCCGTCGTATGGCTATGCCTTCTCATCGCATTTAACGTCGCCAAGTCATATCTTTGGAAGAAGCGCGAGACCAGGTTTGAATAACTAGAGTATTCGAATTACTTATCTCGCTTGCTGGTCGCAGGTTGTTGTCCCTCCGAGCTGCTCGCATGAGGGAGAGGGAGGTGATCCTGGCTCAACTCGCAGACCTCCCCGCATGGGTACAGTTTCCAGATACGGAACGAGTGGAGTGGATGAACAAGGTAGCCTTATTCTGCTTCTTGCTCTTCCTACGAGCTGTCGTCGTTAAGGTCATTCAGCAGTTGTGGCCATATATCGGAGAGTACACGAAGGTGTTCATGGTGGACACAATTATTCCACAAGTTAAGTCACAATTACCGGGAGTCTTCAAGAGTTTCAAATTCACCAAGATGGACATGGGCGACATCGGCTGCCGAGTTGGAGGCATCAAGGTATCTTCCCTGTTTTTTTATTCTTAAACAAATAGGATTCTCATTTGCTTCGTTGCTGATATTGCTGTAGGTATACACTCACAACGTTGGCCGTGACCGTATCATCGTGGACATGGATGTCGCTTATGCCGGCGACGCCGACTTCACGATATCGTGCTGCGGGTTCACTGGAGGCATGAACGAGATTCAGGTTTCCCTGTTTCTTTGGGGTAGTCAAGGGCCAACAATATTCTTTGCTCCTGTGTGCTCTCCTTTCCCATTCTCTTGCCATTCCGAGGTCTTTCTCATTGGCTATTCTTGGGGTCATCTTGATCCCCTGCACATTTGTTTAAATTTTTCCAATTAATTTTCGTAAACATAATACCCATTGACAAATCTGCAGTTCTCTGGGAAGCTGCGCTGTGTTCTAAAGCCGCTGCTGCCGTACCCTCCCATGGTCGGCGGTATTTCGGGGACTTTTCTCGAAATGCCGGTTAATCCCTTCTGAACTCTTTTATTTATCTATTTAAGACATTATGCTTGTGAAAATGGCTTCAATGTCCGTTCTTCCAGCTCCACCGTAATATTTCTATTGCAGTGCACTAAAATCTGGTAAAATGTCACGAAATTCTTTTTCTTTTCGTTTAGAAGATAGACTTCAACCTAACCGGAATGGGAGAGATGGTCGAATTGCCCGGTCTCATGAATGCGATTCGGGCTGTTGTCAATAGCCAGGTTGGGAATCTTTTGCGTGTTTCTTTTGGTACTTTTCCTTCTTGGCAGGTCGCTGCGATGTGCGTGGTTCCCAATGAAATAGTTGTTCCTCTTGTACCAGAAGTTGACGTCACTCAACTCTTCTTCCCAGAACCAAATGTTTCTTTCTTCATTCAATTTATTCTTCACTTTCATTTCGCTTGATTCAGGGCGTTGTTCGAATTACCGTAATCGAGGCTCGTCATCTCGAAAATCGCGACATCTCTTTTATCAAGAAGGGGAAGAGTGATCCATACTGCGAAATTCAAGGTTAAGGGAAAGGATGTAGACCAGAGTAGAATAGAGAAGAGAGAGAGATAGAGAGAGAGAATGCGTGATAAGGAGAAGACCAATGAGAGAGGGCAGAGAAAGAGAGAGTCCATATATTAGAGAGAGAAAAGAGAGAGAGAGAGAGAGAGAGAGAGAGAGAGAGAGAGAGAGAGAGAAAAGAGAGAGAGAGAGAGAGAGAGAGAGAACAGGAATATAGGGCGAGATAAAAATAAACCTTAAGTTAAGCTTGTTTCATTTTAAGTTGGAGCGCAATTTATGAAGACTCAGACAATTGACAACAATCTGAACCCGGTGTGGAATGAGACATTCGAGGCTATTGTTGATCAGGTTTTCTTAACCTTTTTACTCTTTATTTCCCTTTTACTCTTGCTTCAGGCAGATGGGCAGACATTGAGGATTGAGTGCTTCGATGAGGACCAAGGACAGGATGAAGAACTTGGACGGCTTTCTCTCTCCCTCTCTCTCATTCGAGAGAGAGCTTCCCTCGACAAGGTTTTTTCTTCTCTTCCATGTTTCATCATGTTTTCCATGTGGTTAAGTGGTATCCTCTGGAAGGCTGCAAGCACGGAGATCTGCACATCAAGGCAACCTGGTTGGATTTGAGTTGTTCGGCATCAGATGTGGAGCGGGAAGAGTGGCAGGCGGAGTGGGCTCAAGCAGAGAAAGCCATCCACTCCGCCCTCGTCATGGTTTTCGTGGACAACGCCTCCGATCTTCCAGTATAACTACTACGGAATTCCTTGATCCTTGGTCCTTTCATGGTGCTTTGCAGTATCCGAAAGCCAAGCTGGAGCCGTCTCCCTTCATCGAAGTGTCGTTGGGGAAGCAGAAGCAGCAGACCCCCGTCCGGGTCAAGACTGTCAATCCTCTGTTCCAGAGTCGCTTCCACTTCTTCGCCAGCGCGCCCGCTGCGCAAACGCTCATCTTCGAGGTTAACTTCCCTTCTTCAGCTTCGTCAATTTCCGTCTCCTCCTTTTTACGTGACCGCTTCAGCAACTGTCTGAAACAGGCAATAGACGAGGGGACGCGTCGCTCGCTTGGCAGCGTCTCTCTTCCACTGTCGAATCTCCTGAAGATGCCCCGACTGGAGTTGTACCAGGAGACTCTGATGCTTTCTCTTGGTGTCCAGCAGTCACCTCTCGTTGTCACAATCCGTGTTCGGGTCCGTATTTCTTGAATGCTAGAAAGTCCAAGTGTGCTCATTTGTTCAGGGTCTCGTGCAAGGAGTAGCGAAGGCTGTGGAGCCGGCCGAGCTGAATCAGGATCTGCTGGCTCACTATGCTAATGGTTCATGAGCCCTTCGTTCTACTCATCCCTTGTGAATATTGCAGGAGCTTACATCGAGAGAGCAAATGGAAGTCGCATTGAGAAGACTCAGGAAAAGAATGGAATGGATGAGTTGCTCGTAGAAGAGAGAAAGGGGAAAGGAAGCGCGGCAGACACGGGGTCAAGCATCTCCATCCACTCCAGTCAAGGCATCAAAGGGACTAAGCTTCCCACCTCGTACGAGTTGCAGCTGAGTGTGGTTCACGACGTGGATGGAGGCAGACTCCTGGTTAGCCACTGTCTGGGGAGGAAGATGACCGAGTTGTGTTTGAGTTGCAAGTCAGTCGCGGCCGTCTGGGATTCCCTCGCCCCTCCAGCTCTTCTCTTTATGTTGCCGTTGCTCTCGTTGACGCGAGTTCTCACGAAGTCTGCGAGAAACGAAAGACTTCTTCTGTTCGCGAAGCCGAGCCTGTCTTTGACAACAAGTTAGTACCCTGTCATCGGAATCCTGCTAACTTGAGCCCCGAATAATGAAGTACTTGAAACGTCTGGAGAGGGATTAGAAGGAACAATTCATTTGGCTCAGTCGGTAATATCCTAATCAGAGTGAATGCTCTCATTGGTTGTTCAAGAGTTGCATCTACTGAAATCGACGCCCCAGTCACTGGTATTGCTGTGGAAAATTACTAGTCTTAACTTAATGAATTCTGCTCGAAATCTTTTTCGAATATACCCTAATTTGGTTCTAATAACTCAAACTTCTAGGGCGAATTAGATTCCTGTTAATTACAAACAAATTATTTTTCCTTTGTAGTTTTGTCTTCCAAGTTGCCAAAGGGGACATCGCTAACTACGAGATTGAGTTCCGGCTCAAGGAAGAGCAAAAGCGAGCCGTAATCTCCAAGAAGATTACACTGGCAACGGTCTTCAGCTACTCATTCCTCGCAAGAATATCTTTCCTACCCTTTGCAGCTTCGGTTTCGGTTGGATAGTCTCCCTGGGTGTAACCTGGCCAAGCAGTGGGTCCAGCTACAGCCACTCTCCTAACCTGGCGAAACGGTAGGCCAGCGGCAGCCCCTAGCCTGCCGTCCAAGCTTCTCCTCGCTTCTACTGTCACGAGTCGCTGTACTTGCATAATTCGTCGAGATAATCAACTGTAGCACCGCTGTTTTAGACATTCCGCCGAAATTTTTATTTAGCATTTCATTGAATAAATTTTTTGGAGAGATAGAAGCAGATTCGGCGGAAAAATTTATTGTTCTGGTCCAGCTTCTTGATCTCACTGGTCTCCAGTCCCTGCGTTGGCTGAACGACATGAGCTAACTACACGAGAGGGAGAGGGAGGGAGAGATAGAGAGAGAGTACCGTGGTGAAGAGACGAACTGTTCAGTGGCTGATGCATTATGGTCGCGCTACCTCCAACTGGGCGGATGTGAGGTGGCGGGGAAGTGAAGTACATGGCTGAAAATGAAAACGGATAGGGAATACAAGAGGGAAGAAGACTTACGTTGCTGGTAGGCGGCAGTGGAGTGAGCAACGTACTGGTGGGGATGCATCTGCAAGCGGCCATTCACTCACCATCTTCCCTTCCCCAACTCACTTCGCTCTGGTCGTATGGAGTGGCAGTCATGTACATCGCAGCGGCAGGAATGCCAGCCCCTCCGTAGTACGACACGTGGGGAAGACTTGGCTGGGAAGGGGCCATCATCTGCCCGCCCATGCCGTGTCCCTGCTGGGAAGGGGCCATCATCTGCCCACCCATGCCATGCCCACCCCCCACCCCTCCCGGTCCGGGGGTCGGCGGCTGAGATGTGCCGTGTCCATTCGAACCATTACTGCTCGCTGCTCCTGTAAAGTACCGAGCGGAAAGGATAGGGAATAAACAGTCGACAACTTTGGACATGGAGAATAGGACAGCAAATACCGTGTTGTGATTGAGACTGAGCAGAAGAAAGCGGAGGAGGGTAGGCGTGGGTTTGCAGCGGCTGCTGAGAGGGAGGCATCTCAGCCATTCCAAAGCGAGAAGTCATCTAGGAAGGAGAGAGAGAGAGAGAGAGAGAGAGAGAGAGAGAGAGAGATAAAACAGACGGACATTACTGGGGACAGCGAATGGTCGACCAGAGAGGGGGTGTACCATCGCACTGGAATTCGGGGCCACGTGCATGGCATACGCAGTGGGCTGGGCAGACCCCGTCCCTCCCGCACCTCCCACCACTCCACCGTATTGAGAGTAGTATTGTTGCATCTAGAAATAGGGAAAGAGAGATGGCAAAGAAACTGACAGGGAAGACAAGGAACACTAACTGCAGCTGCAGTGGCAGCAGCAGATTGCTGAAGGTGTGGCAAGGGAGTGGTTTGGGTGGCTTGTTGGTAGTTGGCGATTCCAGGGTGGACATACATCGGAGAAGCCGACACTACAACCATTTCGAGCATAACTCTATGTTATATTTACCAAATTCAAAAAAATTGTTAGCAGTTGGAAATAAAAATAATTCTGGAGAAGATGAAGGGGGGGGGGGCGCACTCGTGGTGGGGATGGGGCGGCGTGGAGTGGCGAGGGGAATCATCTGGGCAGCAGCCGTTCCCGTCTGGGGAGGCCGTCCACTCGCTCCAGCCACCAATCCACCACTTCCCATCATGTACGAAGTCTGCAGAAGGACAGAGAGGAGACGAATGAGAGAGAGAAAGAGAGAGAGAAAGAGAGAGAGAGAGAGAGAGAGAGAGAAGAGAGTGAGAGAACGAACGATACCGGTTGAATGATGAAAGGAGTAGCCTGCTGTCCGAAGTGAGCGGGAGATGCATAAACCATAGTTGTCTGCATCGAAGGCATCGCTGACACGTGGCCAGGGACAGCCTGAAGGAGAAAGGGAAAGGGGAGGCGGAAGAGATGAAGATGACTACCTGAAGAGGTAATGTGGATGGAGTAGTGTAGACGGGGACAGAGACGGGGAGGGAAGTGAAGACTGCTTGGGGAGGGGGAGCAGGGGGCAATGAAGAGGGACACTCCGCTACAGTCTTCGGAGTGAAGGCTGGCGCATCCGGATTGAAGGAGAACTTCTTCGAGCTGAAGAAGAAGGCTGAGGAAGAAGAGAAGCACAACCACTTACGTGTCTTTGCTGTCCTTGCTCTCTTGGCTAGTAGCGGCCTTGGCTGTATCCGCCTTCTCCTCCCCCTTCCCCGCTTCAGCAGTTGGTGCTTCCTTCGCAGCTTAAACGAAAGGATCGTCATGACTGCGGCAAGACAGAAAAGAACCCGAGCTGTTGGTGTGCGTGAGATTCGGAGGTCCTCGTCGCCAAGCGTTGTTGTTGGGAGGGGCTTGGGGAGTAGCAGGAGAAGGCGCCGCAGAAGACGCAACTCGAATGTGCTCCCTCCCCGATTCCTCATTCTAAGAGACACACGAAATATCATAAGATAAATGGTGAGTAAAGAACCTGATTGCTGTCCTGTCTGGATGGGCGGCTTTCTCGGTAGTTCGAAGAGAATTCGGTGTTCCAATTCCGTAGATTCTCAACACGGCCAGCATGAGCGGAGTTAGCTTGGGGACGCGGGTTCGGGCTTGTGCCTGAGGCAGGAGGGAAAGGTCGTGGAGAGGGGTTCGTGTGACGAGAGGCGGGAGTAGACGTGAAGGTGGCTGAGGAGACTGCGGGAGAGGGCACAACGACATCTCGAGGGGGCGGAGAAACCGGAGAGGACAGCACGCGAGGGGATGAAGAAGACACTGGAGACGAGCTCGCAGCCACTCCCGAAATACGACCATCGCGAGGACGCTTCGAAGCTGAGGCAGACACCACACTTCATTCCTCGATTCTTACGATTTCACTCTCTCTCTCTCTCTCTCAATCTTTTACGGTCTACCGTCGTCGTGCATCCCTCCTCGCATGTGTTGCCCAGTTGCCTTATGATTCGTCTGCTGATTTTGGAAGCGCCCACCTCCAGAATTAGTGACACCACCGCGACCTCAAAGGAAATCTTTCTTTATGTTCAACTCGAACAAACAGTGAAGATGAATAATTTTCGTTCTTAACATTATGAATGGAAACCTTTATTGGTGTCACGTAGGCCTTCCGCCCTTCTGTTGATCGGCTGGGGAGGAAGAGGACGGCTTCCTCCACGAGAATTGTTCGAGCTTCCCCCCCTCAATCAAGAGTATTGGTGATGGAACTAACAGAAGAGACAGTGAGTGAACCTCTTAGACGTGTTTCTTTCGTCGTGGTTGAAGTGGAGCTTGTCGAGGTCTCTCTCCTCGTCGTCGTTCTCCAGAGCAGCAAACTGCTTACTCTGGCAGTTCGTTTCGATCTCCCTCGCGATCTTCTCCGCTCTCTCGCGATCTTCTTTCGTCCCTTCCACCTCGGCTCTGAAATCTCGGCTTCCATTTTCATTTTAAGAACGCCTAAAACAAGAGAGATAAGACAGATCGAAAAAGGGACAGACTTCTGATTAAGAAACGAATTTACTGACGTTGTGTATTGACTAAGATCTTCATCGAATGTACTTTGGACGCCAAGTTTGTGATTGGCATCAAACATTTCATTGACTCCCCAGCCTCCATTCCTGGCAGAATATCCAGTTCGAGCAGCTGAAGAGCCTACTTCAAGCTGAAAAACGACTTGATGTGAATCACGGAGATAGGGAAAGGGAAACGAAACCTCTGCAGAGTCTTCTCCAGTTTCTTCGCCATCCCCACGCCACTCTTCGAACTCGCATTCTTCTCCCTTCTTCTTCAAATCCGAATTGTAATCTCGGTCCGTTATAAAACCTGTAATTTTACACATTACAGAGCAAAAGTAGAAAAGAATCATTACCTAACACAAAACAAGTAAATTTGAACAGATGACAAAATCTTGGGATGATTTAATTTTTAAACAGTTTAAGGGATTGGGAGAAGCGAAAAAGTAAAGGGTAACCTCGTATGTGTTTTTCATCAGCAAGAGGGACTGTAACACAGAGGACATTGTTCCATTGCAGCCGGCGCTTCTCAACCAAATCACGCAGCCGCGGCAAAAGATTCTCGGCATTCTCAGGAGTCGACTCGTACGAGCAATACAAACCAACTTCCATCTGCAAATGAGGCTGTTAAACACTTTGGTGCTATGTTACTTGGGGGGCAGTATACTTTTTTTTTCCTTTTCGCTCAAATCGTGCACAGGGGGGTTCTCGAGCATGGGGAACACGAATATCACGTTTGTTTTGTACTCCTATGCGTATAAAAAAGTTACCGTACATTAGGTGTTAGGTAGATCATGTATGTTATACATGTTGTCTGTGAGTCAGTGTGTTGGTAGATAGCAATTCGTGTTGCCTCTCCCTCATAACCGATGGCGTAGATCATCCCGGCAGAGGCCACTCACTCTCTAAGTTACTCATTGCTCTACCACCCATCCCTCGCTAGTAAGAGGTATATAAGCGCCCCGGAAGTGGGACCCGTTCAGTTATTCCGTTTTTACGGCAAATATGAATGCCCAAGCGCATATGCTCTCCCTCCGCGACTTTAATCTCTTCTCGTCATGGCCTGAACTTGCGTTCATGTCGAGCGCTGACTTCGACACCTTCATAGCGGAAAGGGCACTTCTTTGGACGAACAGGCCCTGCCCAATTTGTGGCGGGCCGAGGAGTATCACCCCGAGGGATCCCAATGCTCTTCGGTGTGGTGAAAGGGTTGAAGAAGTAATCGAACGTTTCTACTATCAGGAGAAAGTTCGAGTGTAACGTGCGCACGTGTACAACCAATGGTTCAGGGATATTCTCGTTAGTTAGCGAACAGAAAAGAGAGAGAGAGAGAGAGAGAGAGAGAGAGAGAGAGAGAGATTACAGGTTGAGTACTACACACTGAATCCGGTTCGTCGCATGGGGGGTCCGGGCACGGTAGTGCAGCTTGACGAAACATGTGTCGTCCGTCGCAAGTTTAACCAGGGGCGCCTTGTCCGCAAGGATTGGCTGGTCGGAGGCATCCAAGACGGCACTCGCATGGCCTTCTTTGAGATCACAGGCCGACGCAACGCGGCCACCCTTCAGGCGATCATTCAGAGATGGAAGTGGGAAAAGAATAGCGAGGACTTACTCTATGAGTTGTGGCGAGAGATCGCAAAGCGTTACCCACTTACATAAGCGCGCTCTCATTCCTCTCTCACTCTCAAATTTTTAAATATTGTAATAATAATTAGAAGCAATGCGTTTTATGTGTTAATGGAAGCATGTTGTAAATATATTTATGTCGTTGTCACTCTTGTCCGGCATGGTCATGGTCTTAACGCGCAAAAACAGTGCAAACACGTGAGAGGCTTTTACTAGTTAAGTACGGTAACTTTGTTAAACTGCATGCAAGCGCAAAACAAACGTGATATTCGTGTTCCCCATGCTCGAGAACCCCCCTGTGCACGATTTGAGCGAAAAGGAAAAAAAAGTATACTGCCCCCCCAAGTAACATAGCACCAACACTTTTTCATGCTAAATTAACACAACGAGAGCCATGTGGAGCTCGAGCCGAAATACATTTCCCGCAACATTATCGTTTGCCCAAATTAACCATTTTATGGATGATAACCTGCAAACCCTCTACAACCAAAAGTTGCTAAAGTGTCTACTTCAAAGTAAAATGAGGCAGATCCAAAATCAGACAAAAAACTCGAGTATCTGTTCTATTTGGAAATTGATGTTCGTTTTTCAAAAGATAGGAAGATTTTCAATAAATGTCAACCTCATGAGATACTCCGGCGAAGATTCCATTATGCACGCTCCCATCTCTTGCTTCAACCAGAACCTCTTTGCCCTAAACGAACATCATTTTAACAACCGTTCAAATTGTCGACGCTGGATAGGTTAGAGGGAGTACAATTTTTTGCCATTCGAATCCAGGCCTAAAACCCCCTGTGCACGATTTAGGCTCGAATGCAAACAAATTTTTCCCCAACAAAATAGGGAAGGAAGCGGGGGAAGAAAGCAATAACTAACAACTGCCTCATTCACGATGCTAAGCATCACATAATTCGCCTGCAGACCAGTCACCGGTTGCGGTAGCAGCTAAACGACAGAACTTGGAGAGGTTTCCGCTAATGGTACTTAATGAGCTATTAAATCGCACGTAACCTCTTCCTCTTGGGCGACGACATTGTTACGGCGGGTCATGCCTGTCTATACAATTAGAGACAAAGCAAAGCACGGGAGTAGAACTCTTCTGAGTTTGTGCAAAGCACACTGCCAGACTCGCGGAGAATTGGTGGGCCCGGTAGAATGCGTGCCCATTTCAATTTCGGAAACCTCGCTCTTATGGCACTCGCGCACCGAATGTAACAGCAATTCTTATTTTCTGCACATAATTAGAGTACGGTATTACTCACGGGAAGATTTTTTTAGTACCCTTTTAAGCAACGAACTGTGCGATTCCTTAAGGGTTTTCCGTTCGAGAGTTCCGAATATTCATGTTTTGGCCTAACATGGCCATGTTGACCTCCCGAACTAAAAATTTTTTGCGGCACACGATTCAGTGCAAAGAGGGTGGGCGCTAATACACTGCCTGATACCCCGTGAGACTGTCAACAGCCTCAATTTGCCTCTGATTTATTCGGTGGTATTGGCCCACAGGTGAACACACGCGCTACAGTAGTTCATATAATCGCAGCACACAAATTTCAAACACTATAAATCGTGATATTTAGCAGAAACGATCTAAGAAATCAGAAATCAGATTTACCGGCCGATTTAGAATTATTAGGAGAGTGCGAACGGCCCGAGCTAACAGAACGCAACGCGTAGTCTCTTATGGTCAGCTCGGTCATTTTTTAGTAATTATTGCCTCCAAAACCATTTGTTGTGTGTTTATTTAAACGATGAATATTGTACTTTTTGGCCGCGTGTCAAAAATTTCCAGGGGAGTTTTGCATTGGCTTGATTCACCGTGATTCATTTAATTATCTTCAATGCATGTATTTAATTGTATATTTACTGTAGATGATTTTCGTATTTCATCAGCATTACAGAGTTTCGCGTCTAGAAAATAGTGTCCAATGACCCCGAAGAAATGTTCGAACAATAAGTAAAATTAGAAGTGAACATTCCTACAGAAGTACAGCATATTGCAAAATTCTCGTTAATCTTTAAGTTTTTCAAGCTAGTACGTTTGAGATGGCGACCTACAAGGACCTTCCATGCGGATGCAAGGGTATAAGATTCTGCGCATTCTGCAAGGACAGCTATCGAGTCCAGAATCTGAATTTCCGTTCTGACGAATATAATAATCGCAGGTGTTTTATATATTCGATCTCAAATCAAGCCGCATACCACGTTCCTGGATTAACATCCAACGCACTACTGGAAGAAATAGCAGGGCACGCCAACAGTCAGTTAAATAATTTTTTTCCTATTTCGGCTAGTGAAAAAATACATACTGCTGAAATATACCTCTAAAATTGTTCTCACCACTCATTTCTTCATTCTTTCAAGGCTCATCGTTGGAAGAAGGCGAGAAATTGGTTATCGAAGGTCTTCTGTTGCTTAACGACTTTATCAGCGAGGACGAAGAACGGGATTTAATGGAGCAGATTGACCGTGTCGAATGGGCACCGTCCCAATCCGGGCGGCGCAAGCAGGTTACTGTTATTTATTCCTATGTTGAATCCCTACTATTACGAAAGGGATTCATCATGACTATATTTTCTTATTCCTTCTTGAGGATTATGGACCGCAAGTTAACTTCAAGCAGAAGAAGGTAAAGACGTCTAAGTTTGTTGGTTAGTTTGTTTTATTCCCTTTCGAACCCACAGGTCCCTTTTTCTTTACTCGGATAGGGCCACATTTCATCCACATTTTGGTGATATGCTTATTTTTCCCTGTGCCCATCTCACAATCGGCTCGATACAACGATTAATTGATAGATTTAGCAATTTTTTTTAAACATTTTTGTCCGAGGACTCAGAAATTGGGAGCCTTTTGGAGGAATCGACTAGTACTAGTCTTTTGAACTTTAAAAAAAGATGTGATATTGCTAAGGAATGCCGGAATACGCGGACATGCTTCTGGAGAAGATGACAGAAAAAGGTCGTGGTCGACTCAATGACTATATTCCATTAGAAATGTGCAATCTTGAATACGACGGAGCTCGCATGTCCGCTATTGAGATGCACAAAGATGATATGTGGATCTGGGGCAACAGGCTGATCTCGTTAGTTGCTCTTCCTTCGGGCTGGGGAGAAATGTGCCAGTATTCTTTAAGATATATACTCTGATTTTTTATCTTATTGTTTTTCTTCATTTAGATAGTTAATCTAAGTTTCTTAGATTTTATGATTCCGAGTGAATACTAGGATAAATCTACTGGAGGGATCTGTGATGACTCTGGCGTCCGATGAAAAGAACATCATGTGCTTCGTGCTAATGGGAAGACGTTCTCTCCTTTGTATGGCAGATGAGGCTCGCTACAAGTGGAGACATGCTGTCTTTAGTCACCATATCAGAAGCCGTCGAATCGCTCTCACAATGCGAGAGCCAGCTCCACACTTCTTGGTTCGCTTCATTCCACCATTTCATGATATTTCATACATACAGCATCTCCGTAACTTATTTCTGTCTATAGCCTAATGGTGAGCTGTTCGAAAAGTATGGGAAGGAGTTGGTGCGTATCGCCCAACAGCGTGTACAGCTACGGTCTTGACGTCGATACGGCTCCGTTCTCCACTTTTTATACTCTAGCATTCTTAGAATAACATGTTTAGTGTTCTAATCACATTCGAATGTTCACGACGAACTGTCTACGTATAATTCTTCCACACGGCCGATAGTCAGAGACCCGCAGCATTCCTTTATTCCATTAAGTATGAATATATTTATATGGTAGGTAGAGCATCAATACGGGAATCAACAACTTATCACTGCATACTTCGTTTCAATAGTACGTGGATAGTGGGAGTCTCCATTGCCTTCATTGCATGCGAATGACTCTTGAAGGCAACTGGTTTACTGCCCAAGAAAATAAGAGAATTCGAAGCTCCGTTGACAGTCCTTGCTACTCTTTCGTTGAAATGGCGTTGCTGAGACATATCACGGTAGATTGTCTGCGTGGCTACCTTTCGCTCTCGTAACTTAACGTGGGACGGCGATTATAAACAGTTTCACTCCATATTGGTTGTACCCTTCTCTCTATCTCCGAGGCCGGAGGCAGACTAATTGTGGTCCTTGTAGAGATTCGTTCGCTCACCGAATCCAGGAGGCTCAGCTGTGCTTGAGCATCTCTATGCTGGTGAACACGTGAAAAATTTTGTTCGATCTTCCGTAGGTAACATATGCGAAACTGAAAGATCTCGATCGTTTTTCTCAGTTTGTTTAATACTACAGAATCTTACGAATCGCTGTATAACAAAAGCCGCATGCGTTTCGCATGCAGAAAGAGCACTTCCATTCGTTGCATTTGAAGAGCTATTATCGTCTCCCAACGTATTTGCTGTATCAGCAGGTAAATTAATTATTCGTTGGAGCATTTCCACGTCCTTAAATATTTCTACCAAATTCTCAAAAGAAACATGAAATGTAAACAAATTTACTCACCTCTTGAAAGATGGATCCGTTAACCAGGCGTTGAATTTATTTTTTGGAATTTGAAAAGACGATAAAGAGATCAAATAGCACAGAAAACAACTTTTATTGTTTCTTTCAAAGAGGAAAATCGGCCATATTCCAGTGTAAGCAATTCCAGATCGAGCAGCATAGTGAGTTTGTTGCTATAGTAACCACCAACAATTCAAACAACAGATTGTCATAACATGTGATAGCGAGTACAGAATCAAAGATAACAGTGTTTACCGCGTAAGATGGTACAGTTTCTTCATACAAGATGTTTCTACAGAGCTCTCATTTGTCTCAGCTTCAAAGCCCTAAAGTGCAGTCGCTCGATTTCACCGTCATCTAGGTCCAGCTCGACAACCTGGAAAATAGAACTTCTTTTTACCAAATCTAGCCACGCACCCATTGTTCAGTCACAATATATAAAAAATCAGTCTCCACGCCATATAAAATCCTTGGTGAATATATGGATTTGTCTACAGATTCCATCGTATCCACATGAAAGTGAATAATCGGTTCAATACCGAGAAAAAAATTTCTCGACCTTTTTTATGAAAGTCTCTTCGCATGTTATAAATGCTCCAATTTTTCGTAGGCGAATGACAATGGAGTGTAAGTCGTTACATTCAGACAACTGAAAAAAAAACATCTGATGTAACCTAAAGGCAATAAATATAGCCGAATTTCTCGTACTTGCTTGGTGGTGGACAACGCCAGTCGGAAAAGTACAATAGCTACCTTGAACAACACCTTCACTCCTAAATATGTGCATATGTAATCAATCTTATGTTAAAAAATAGACAATACCTTGGCAGAAGAACATATCCCACACCCTCAGGACGCATGACCACGGCAGGGAACGACAGAAAATGCACATGAACCATTCGATCATGAATAGAGCCGGCTCGACCTTGTGCTTCTTCTTTAATCGAGTGCGTGATTAGGTAGTGCTCATGGGGAATCCTACTTCCAGAACAGGTCAGTTGTGAAGGACTAGTACTTTCATTAAATTTACAGTAAGGTACACCAAATTGATCCGCACAACATTCTAGTGAACGCGCGTAGGTTTATGGAGCTGAAAATATATAAACAGATTGTTATATTTATAATCACCCAGCACCCTAGCTACTGTTTCCAGGATCAAAATTGTGCTCAACAATCGGAGTACAAAAAGATAGAATTCGAATTACGGTTTACCACCTTTGGAAATACGTATTACTGTGCTGGGGTAGAATGTCCTTTTATCCCCAGAAATTGATTCAAATTAACAAAAATCGTTCACGTGAAATTTGCTACCGCGCCAATCGAAACATTCAGGCATTTAGGACAAACTGGCAGCACATACAGTCCCGCCCAACAATTCAGGTACCTAGATTAATCAGATTTATTAGATTAATGTAAATGATCTCAATTGATTTTTCAGCACTTAGGATGCATTTCAATAGAGTTTTCAGGTCAATCTAGACTAATTCGACGCTGTTAAATACGTTGGCAACATTATTCCCCAAAAGAGAAGTTGACACGTCCGTATCATATTTTTTGAAAAAATATTGTCATTAACGTTTTTAACGGTGGCGAATCAGATTGTTCTAATCCGACTAATTCGCCACCGTTAAAATGTTAATGACAATAATTTTTCAAAAAGTTGATACTGCCGCCGTAGTAAAGTGTCGCTTTTTGACGGGTAATCCTGAGGCCATGAGGGTAAAACCATTACCACTTAGTTTCGTCGGACATTATCCTGAAGGTAATCTCAGCTGAAAGATGCTATCTTTTCCTTTTAAATATGAATTTTCTCGTCAGCGTCACTTGTTTTGAGAAAATAATGTTACCAACGTATTTAGTAGCATCGAATATCTGATTAACTTATGTACGAAATGTTGGGCGGGACTATATATCTATGAGGATACGTGTAATTTAGTTTGTCGTGTCTTACCAGATGGCGATATGTAGTTCTCGACTTTTCCTTAAGAAGATGAATCAAAATATCACCATCGACTTGAAGAGCTTCCTGTAACCTTTACTACTGAAGGGTGACAAGTACCATTAGTTTAATTGTTCGCTTAAAGCTAACCAGCCCCGGGCTATAATATCCTGGAAGATATTTATGGCAAATCTGGACAAAGCAGTAGAAAGCATCTCGAAGCGGCATATTCATTAGGAGAACAGAGGCGACTGGAGCTTGCCCCTGGCAGTAGCCCTCCTCGGGGTGAAGAATGGTCCATGACTTCAGCAGTGTCATTAGATCTTCCTTTCTAAGATAAAATATTAGCACCGGCCTAGTAATACTTCATAGTCCAACCCTGATTCGGCGAATCTGCCCGAGATAGAGAACATCTCATGCTCAGGGAATTGCCTATTGAGGTCTCTTTCAATTTCATCCAGGTATTTAGGATCGCCAGGCTGTCGTGAGCAGTACTAAAAGGATTACAAATGATACTGATTATATTTTGAGGGTGAGAACAAATGACTATCCAGCAGTGTTATAGATGTCCATGAAAATAACCAACTGCAAAGACGTGTTTATTATGGAGGGAGCTATCCATTTGGTAAGCAGCTCCAGATAAATATTTCCAAGCGTGAGCCCTGACACTTGGTGGGACTCCCTTACAGCACCGACTCCGAACCTTCTCAAAGCTGTAATGGAAATATTATAAGGCTTCCTTCACCAAAATACTCAAATAAAGTAGTTAAAAATAAGTTTCTCTATTAACTCGTTATCCATGTAGTGCTTCCAGTTTTCAAACATATGTAGCCATTTTCGTTCTCGCCGCCTCAGTTGGCTAAGGTTCAGTGGTGGCCTGAGTAATACAGGGGAAATCAAAAAGTACCAACTCGATTGTTACTCGCTAAGGTACATACTCTATTTCCCTTTGCTTGTCGAGAAAAAAGCCGAACTTATCAGTACATGGACCTCTTGTTCTTGACAGTACAATGTTCTCTTCTTCACTATCACAAGTAAGTTCATCCTCGTCTCCAACACGGCTCGCTCCATCGCAGTATTCAGACACTGTCTGGACAAAAAGCATGCAAGCTCATTAATGCGCACAGATTAAAAAAATTACTGGCACTACATATTTAGGGCAAAATAACCTCGCCAGGCCTTTCGGGCTGCTCGCGTAGACATGGAGCAGAAGTGTGCTCATGGAAAGAGCCTTCCGCATTTCGTCTTTCGCCAGCGCTGATGGACATTCTGCAGATATATCATCACGAACTGATCAATGGACACAACCGGATTGGATCACATCAATGAATGCAGCGCAGGTCAATTCACTACATAAGGCTATTTCTGCTCAGATTTCCCCGAGTGCTGATTAGCCAAGCAGGGATAGAGAACAGATGTTTATAGAAATATATTCACTTTGCAGTGGGAAATAACTCGAAAATTCAGTCATTTTTCATATTCTGAGCCCTCTAAAGAAAAATGATATCACTGACATGAACACAACGGTGCTACCCCAGTTTGGGGGGGGGGTCAAATTTTTTTTGCAATTTTCTAAAGCATTTGTTCACTATCTACTTGGGCTTCAAAGACGTCAATCAATTCATATTTGTCATGCGGAACGCCAAATCTATTACGACAACTACGCTGCTTTTGCACACATTTTAATTAAAATTCACTTTTTCGCATAATTTCACAATTTTTGGCTATATACCGGTCTAAATAACCATTTATACTTGAATTATTAGCGGCATTAATGCTAATCTGCAGTGAATTGCCTCTAATTTAATTATATGCTAGCATTCCGCGTGGAATGCTGGGGTGGTCGGACCGACCTTGTGGGCCGGGGCTCCGGGAGCCACCACGGGGCCGGACCGGGCCTACATTGGGGACCGGTCCCCGGCCATACCTGGCTTTCTGATTTAGAGAACATTCGTTTGTATGATGGATTATTTTACTATCAATTGAAAACAACATATTCAGATTGGTATTAGGCAAAATAACGATGTTTATATAAATTTATGCACTTCGCAAAACATGGTAAAATTTAGTTTCGTGTTCGCTAGGCCTCTCCTGTTACCGATGTTTCTTTGAGTCCGTAAGATGATTGGTTCCCCGGGAAAAAACAACCACGAGAAGTCTGAGAATGGCGGCGTGGTGGATGAGTCTGTTGTGGATCTCCAGATCTACCAAGCTATCGAGGAACGGAAGGTGCAGAATCCAGACATGGACAAGTATTCATTTCGGGCCACCACCGATGACATCTTCCTCAACAAATACCGTTGCACCACTCTTTGCAAACGAAACAATGGAAGATGTCATTATTTCTTTATACAGTTCCTTAGCTAGGCACTCGGAGTAGTTGAAAACTCGAGTGTGGGTTTTGCTGAATAGTTTGTTTGTTCCAGAAGAGTCATATGAACTGAGTGTACTCTTGTTTCTTCCAGGCTGGAGGAGATCAAGTTGGTACAGGACATCTGCAAGGAATGTCTTCGCGCAGAGTCACTGACTGAAGAAATGAAGAAGTTATATATGGACAAGCTGGTTCAAATTGGTCTCGAGAAGCAGAACATTGAGGTTTGTCCTGATGTTCATTCGATCATGCTCAGGAGTACACACAAAAAGGCCATTGACTCTTTCTAATTTGTGAGGATGATGGGGGCGCTGGGAGTGCAGCCACGATCCGCTGTCGCGGTCACTGTTTGGAGTTGCAGCGGGCTAGGGGCCGGAATCCCTCCTGCGAAGTGTGCCTCGGCACCATCTGGAAACTCGTCCACTTGTGGCGGAAGTGCAAGTGTAAATTGCATTGCTAGAGTATATTACTTTGATGTATCTTTCCTTTTCTTGCCATGCTTCTCATTTTAGTGTGCGGAGTTCGCGTGCACGATGGTTGCTCTCAGAAGATGCAGAGAGAGTGCGCGGCTGAAGTGGCGGCCCGGCCTGGCTTTTCTCTGCGGACTGAGATCTGTGAAGAGAGGGGCTTGGCTGAACAGGGATACCGTTGTGCCGAGTGTGCTCAGCCACTCGCCTTCGGTTACTTTCTCCGTGTATTTTCTAGAGCTATAAATGATATTCACTCGTAGTGGCCGCGTGTTTTTCGTATTGTTATGAAAAAGTACAGACTCGTCCTCCCACTTATTCCATTCTCTTCAGAGAGCGAAGCTAAGTCCTTCGAGCCTCGTCTCTGTGACTACAGTGGATTATACTTCTGTTCTTCCTGCCATTGGAATGATGAAATGGCGATTCCTGCACGGCTTCTCCACAATTTGGATGCCCAACCTCGTCTTGTCTCGCGTGCCGCCAAGCAACTGCTCACCGTTGTTGACAGGTTTCTGTTCTCTAACTCTGCCTCGGTTTCTCTGTTTCTCTCTCTCTCTCTCTCTCTCTCTCTCTCTCTCTCCCTCCCTAACTCTTGATCTAGGACCTCGATTACATACACCTATAATTGCCTTTCTGAAGAAGCTTTTATACACTTTGTAATGCATTGGCATTGAGTCGTCCTCTACTGGCTCCTGTGCTAAGCAACCCTCAGTTGGTGCGACTGAACTCTTCTCTCAAAGCCCTGGACAAGATGAGGAGGGACTTTCTGTACATGAAATGCTACTTCATCAGTTGCGCTGTTCGTTTGAGATGATATAAGCAAGTCATGAAATGTTCTTGAGAGGATACATCCAAGCCGTAGATAGTTCCCTTGCAGGCCGCTCGCCATCTCAGAATTCTCCAGCATCTCTATCGCCATCAGCATTTTGTTGAAGACTCTCAGTTCTACTCGGTTGCCGAGGTTACTTGAAACAAAAACAAACTATTTGATTGGACACTCTAAATTAGATGCCGCATCGTTTGTTACATTTTAAGTCTATTAGTTTTTCTTCGCAAATGATACGACTTTTTCCCACTTGAAGTGAACAGTTAGCAATGTCTCCTTGTAGCTGCGGAATGTTGTTAGTGGCCGGCTGCTACCTGAGATCATCGACATCCACGCTGTTTTCCGTCGCCATATCGAGGAAGAGTGCGAGACTTGTCGTGGCAATGGCTTCTATTGCCAACTGTGCTCTTCCTCTGCACTCTCCTTCTTCCCCTCTCTCTCTTCCTCTGCACTCTCCTTCTTCCCCTCTCTCTTCCTCTGCACTCTCCTTCTTCCCCTCTCTCTCTTCCTCTGCACTCTCCTTCTTCCCCTCTCTCTCTTCCTCTGCACTCTCCTTCTTCCCCTCTCTCTTCCTCTGCACTCTCCTTCTTCCCCTCTCTCTCTTCCTCTGCACTCTCCTTCTTCCCCTCTCTCTCTTCCTCTGCACTCTCCTTCTTCCCCTCTCTCTCTTCCTCTGCACTCTCCTTCTTCATCTCTCTCTCTTCCTCTGCACTCTCCTTCTTCCCCTCTCTCTCTTCCTCTGCACTCTCCTTCTTCCCCTCTCTCTCTTCCTCTGCACTCTCCTTCTTCCCCTCTCTCTTCCTCTGCACTCTCCTTCTTACCCTCTCTCTCTTCCTCTGCACTCTCCTTCTTCCCCTCTCTCTCTTCCTCTGCACTCTCCTTCTTCCCCTCTCTCTCTTCCTCTGCACTCTCCTTCTTCCCCTCTCTCTTCTTCTGCACTCTCCTTCTTCCCCTCTCTCTCTCTTCGTCTGCACTCTCCTTCTTCCCCTCTCTCTCTTCCTCTGCACTCTCCTTCTTCCCCTCTCTCTTCCTCTGCACTCTCCTTCTTCCCCTCTCTCTCTTCCTCTGCACTCTCCTTCTTCCCCTCTCTCTCTTCCTCTGCACTCTCCTTCTTCCCCTCTCTCTTCTTCTGCACTCTCCTTCTTCCCCTCTCTCTCTCTTCGTCTGCACTCTCCTTCTTCCCCTCTCTCTCTTCCTCTGCACTCTCCTTCTTCCCCTCTCTCTTCCTCTGCACTCTCCTTCTTCCCCTCTCTCTCTTCCTCTGCACTCTCCTTCTTCCCCTCTCTCTTCTTCTGCACTCTCCTTCTTCCCCTCTCTCTCTCTCTTCGTCTGCACTCACCTTCTTCCCCTCTCTCTCTTCCTCTGCACTCTCCTTCTTCCCCTCTCTCTTCCTCTGCACTCTCCTTCTTCCCCTCTCTCTCTTCCTCTGCACTCTCCTTCTTCCCCTCTCTCTCTTCCTCTGCACTCTCCTTCTTCCCCTCTCTCTTCTTCTGCACTCTCCTTCTTCCCCTCTCTCTCTCTCTTCGTCTGCACTCTCCTTCTTCCCCTCTCTCTCTTCCTCTGCACTCTCCTTCTTCCCCTCTCTCTTCCTCTGCACTCTCCTTCTTCCCCTCTCTCTCTTCCTCTGCACTCTCCTTCTTCCCCTCTCTCTTCCTCTGCACTCTCCTTCTTCCCCTCTCTCTCTTCCTCTGCACTCTCCTTCTTCCCCTCTCTCTTCCTCTGCACTCTCCTTCTTACCCTCTCTCTCTTCCTCTGCACTCTCCTTCTTCCCCTCTCTCTCTTCCTCTGCACTCTCCTTCTTCCCCTCTCTCTCTTCCTCTGCACTCTCCTTCTTCCCCTCTCTCTCTTTCTCTGCACTCTCCTTCTTCCCCTCTCTCTTCCTCTGCACTCTCCTTCTTCCCCTCTCTCTCTTCCTCTGCACTCTCCTTCTTCCCCTCTCTCTCTTCCTCTGCACTCTCCTTCTTCCCCTCTCTCTTCTTCTGCACTCTCCTTCTTCCCCTCTCTCTCTCTTCGTCTGCACTCTCCTTCTTCCCCTCTCTCTCTTCCTCTGGACTCTCCTTCTTCCCCTCTCTCTTCCTCTGCACTCTCCTTCTTCCCCTCTCTCTCTTCCTCTGCACTCTCCTTCTTCCCCTCTCTCTTCTTCTGCACTCTCCTTCTTCCCCTCTCTCTCTCTCTTCGTCTGCACTCTCCTTCTTCCCCTCTCTCTCTTCCTCTGCACTCTCCTTCTTCCCCTCTCTCTTCCTCTGCACTCTCCTTCTTCCCCTCTCTCTCTTCCTCTGCACTCTCCTTCTTCCCCTCTCTCTCTTCCTCTGCACTCTCCTTCTTCCCCTCTCTCTTCCTCTGCACTCTCCTTCTTACCCTCTCTCTCTTCCTCTGCACTCTCCTTCTTCCCCTCTCTCTCTTCCTCTGCACTCTCCTTCTTCCCCTCTCTCTTCTTCTGCACTCTCCTTCTTCCCCTCTCTCTCTCTTCGTCTGCACTCTCCTTCTTCCCCTCTCTCTCTTCCTCTGCACTCTCCTTCTTCCCCTCTCTCTTCCTCTGCACTCTCCTTCTTCCCCTCTCTCTCTTCCTCTGCACTCTCCTTCTTCCCCTCTCTCTTCTTCTGCACTCTCCTTCTTCCCCTCTCTCTCTCTCTTCGTCTGCACTCTCCTTCTTCCCCTCTCTCTCTTCCTCTGCACTCTCCTTCTTCCCCTCTCTCTTCCTCTGCACTCTCCTTCTTCCCCTCTCTCTCTTCCTCTGCACTCTCCTTCTTCCCCTCTCTCTCTTCCTCTGCACTCTCCTTCTTCCCCTCTCTCTTCTTCTGCACTCTCCTTCTTCCCCTCTCTCTCTCTCTTCGTCTGCACTCTCCTTCTTCCCCTCTCTCTCTTCCTCTGCACTCTCCTTCTTCCCCTCTCTCTTCCTCTGCACTCTCCTTCTTCCCCTCTCTCTCTTCCTCTGCACTCTCCTTCTTCCCCTCTCTCTTCCTCTGCACTCTCCTTCTTCCCCTCTCTCTTCCTCTGCACTCTCCTTCTTCCCCTCTCTCTCTTCCTCTGCACTCTCCTTCTTCCCCTCTCTCTCTTCCTCTGCACTCTCCTTCTTCCCCTCTCTCTCTTCCTCTGCACTCTCCTTCTTCCTCTCTCTCTCTTCCTCTGCACTCTCCTTCTTCCCCTCTCTCTCTTCCTCTGCACTCTCCTTCTTCCCCTCTCTCTCTTCCTCTGCACTCTCCTTCTTCCCCTCTCTCTCTTTCTCTGCACTCTCCTTCTTCCCCTCTCTCTTCCTCTGCACTCTCCTTCTTCCCCTCTCTCTTCCTCTGCACTCTCCTTCTTCCCCTCTCTCTCTTCCTCTGCACTCTCCTTCTTCCCCTCTCTCTTCCTCTGCACTCTCCTTCTTCCCCTCTCTCTCTTCCTCTGCACTCTCCTTCTTCCCCTCTCTCTCTTCCTCTGCACTCTCCTTCTTCCTCTCTCTCTCTTCCTCTGCACTCTCCTTCTTCCCCTCTCTCTCTTCCTCTGCACTCTCCTTCTTCCCCTCTCTCTCTTCCTCTGCACTCTCCTTCTTCCCCTCTCTCTCTTTCTCTGCACTCTCCTTCTTCCCCTCTCTCTTCCTCTGCACTCTCCTTCTTCCCCTCTCTCTCTTCCTCTGCACTCTCCTTCTTCCCCTCTCTCTCTTCCTCTGCACTCTCCTTCTTCCCCTCTCTCTCTTCCTCTGCACTCTCCTTCTTCCCCTCTCTCTTCTTCTGCACTCTCCTTCTTCCCCTCTCTCTCTCTTCGTCTGCACTCTCCTTCTTCCCCTCTCTCTCTTCCTCTGGACTCTCCTTCTTCCCCTCTCTCTTCCTCTGCACTCTCCTTCTTCCCCTCTCTCTCTTCCTCTGCACTCTCCTTCTTCCCCTCTCTCTTCTTCTGCACTCTCCTTCTTCCCCTCTCTCTCTCTCTTCGTCTGCACTCTCCTTCTTCCCCTCTCTCTCTTCCTCTGCACTCTCCTTCTTCCCCTCTCTCTTCCTCTGCACTCTCCTTCTTCCCCTCTCTCTCTTCCTCTGCACTCTCCTTCTTCCCCTCTCTCTCTTCCTCTGCACTCTCCTTCTTCCCCTCTCTCTTCCTCTGCACTCTCCTTCTTACCCTCTCTCTCTTCCTCTGCACTCTCCTTCTTCCCCTCTCTCTCTTCCTCTGCACTCTCCTTCTTCCCCTCTCTCTCTTCCTCTGCACTCTCCTTCTTCCCCTCTCTCTTCTTCTGCACTCTCCTTCTTCCCCTCTCTCTCTCTTCGTCTGCACTCTCCTTCTTCCCCTCTCTCTCTTCCTCTGCACTCTCCTTCTTCCCCTCTCTCTTCCTCTGCACTCTCCTTCTTCCCCTCTCTCTCTTCCTCTGCACTCTCCTTCTTCCCCTCTCTCTTCTTCTGCACTCTCCTTCTTCCCCTCTCTCTCTCTCTTCGTCTGCACTCTCCTTCTTCCCCTCTCTCTCTTCCTCTGCACTCTCCTTCTTCCCCTCTCTCTTCCTCTGCACTCTCCTTCTTCCCCTCTCTCTCTTCCTCTGCACTCTCCTTCTTCCCCTCTCTCTCTTCCTCTGCACTCTCCTTCTTCCCCTCTCTCTTCTTCTGCACTCTCCTTCTTCCCCTCTCTCTCTCTCTTCGTCTGCACTCTCCTTCTTCCCCTCTCTCTCTTCCTCTGCACTCTCCTTCTTCCCCTCTCTCTTCCTCTGCACTCTCCTTCTTCCCCTCTCTCTCTTCCTCTGCACTCTCCTTCTTCCCCTCTCTCTTCCTCTGCACTCTCCTTCTTCCCCTCTCTCTTCCTCTGCACTCTCCTTCTTCCCCTCTCTCTCTTCCTCTGCACTCTCCTTCTTCCCCTCTCTCTCTTCCTCTGCACTCTCCTTCTTCCCCTCTCTCTCTTCCTCTGCACTCTCCTTCTTCCTTTCTCTCTCTTCCTCTGCACTCTCCTTCTTCCCCTCTCTCTCTTCCTCTGCACTCTCCTTCTTCCCCTCTCTCTCTTCCTCTGCACTCTCCTTCTTCCCCTCTCTCTCTTTCTCTGCACTCTCCTTCTTCCCCTCTCTCTTCCTCTGCACTCTCCTTCTTCCCCTCTCTCTCTTCCTCTGCACTCTCCTTCTTCCCCTCTCTCTCTTCCTCTGCACTCTCCTTCTTCCCCTCTCTCTCTTCCTCTGCACTCTCCTTCTTCCCCTCTCTCTTCTTCTGCACTCTCCTTCTTCCCCTCTCTCTCTCTTCGTCTGCACTCTCCTTCTTCCCCTCTCTCTCTTCCTCTGGACTCTCCTTCTTCCCCTCTCTCTTCCTCTGCACTCTCCTTCTTCCCCTCTCTCTCCTCCTCTGCACTCTCCTTCTTCCCCTCTCTCTTCTTCTGCACTCTCCTTCTTCCCCTCTCTCTCTCTCTTCGTCTGCACTCTCCTTCTTCCCCTCTCTCTCTTCCTCTGCACTCTCCTTCTTCCCCTCTCTCTTCCTCTGCACTCTCCTTCTTCCCCTCTCTCTCTTCCTCTGCACTCTCCTTCTTCCCCTCTCTCTCTTCCTCTGCACTCTCCTTCTTCCCCTCTCTCTTCCTCTGCACTCTCCTTCTTACCCTCTCTCTCTTCCTCTGCACTCTCCTTCTTCCCCTCTCTCTCTTCCTCTGCACTCTCCTTCTTCCCCTCTCTCTCTTCCTCTGCACTCTCCTTCTTCCCCTCTCTCTTCTTCTGCACTCTCCTTCTTCCCCTCTCTCTCTCTTCGTCTGCACTCTCCTTCTTCCCCTCTCTCTCTTCCTCTGCACTCTCCTTCTTCCCCTCTCTCTTCCTCTGCACTCTCCTTCTTCCCCTCTCTCTCTTCCTCTGCACTCTCCTTCTTCCCCTCTCTCTTCTTCTGCACTCTCCTTCTTCCCCTCTCTCTCTCTCTTCGTCTGCACTCTCCTTCTTCCCCTCTCTCTCTTCCTCTGCACTCTCCTTCTTCCCCTCTCTCTTCCTCTGCACTCTCCTTCTTCCCCTCTCTCTCTTCCTCTGCACTCTCCTTCTTCCCCTCTCTCTCTTCCTCTGCACTCTCCTTCTTCCCCTCTCTCTTCTTCTGCACTCTCCTTCTTCCCCTCTCTCTCTCTCTTCGTCTGCACTCTCCTTCTTCCCCTCTCTCTCTTCCTCTGCACTCTCCTTCTTCCCCTCTCTCTTCCTCTGCACTCTCCTTCTTCCCCTCTCTCTCTTCCTCTGCACTCTCCTTCTTCCCCTCTCTCTTCCTCTGCACTCTCCTTCTTCCCTCTCTCTCTCTTCCTCTGCACTCTCCTTCTTCCCCTCTCTCTTCCTCTGCACTCTCCTTCTTCCCCTCTCTCTCTTCCTCTGCACTCTCCTTCTTCCCCTCTCTCTCTTCCTCTGCACTCTCCTTCTTCCCCTCTCTCTCTTCCTCTGCACTCTCCTTCTTCCCCTCTCTCTCTTTCTCTGCACTCTCCTTCTTCCCCTCTCTCTCTTCCTCTGCACTCTCCTTCTTCCCCTCTCTCTTCCTCTGCACTCTCCTTCTTACCCTCTCTCTCTTCCTCTGCACTCTCCTTCTTCCCCTCTCTCTCTTCCTCTGCACTCTCCTTCTTCCCTCTCTCTCTTCCTCTGCACTCTCCTTCTTCCCCTCTCTCTTCCTCTGCACTCTCCTTCTTCCCCTCTCTCTCTTCCTCTGCACTCTCCTTCTTCCCCTCTCTCTCTTCCTCTGCACTCTCCTTCTTCCCCTCTCTCTCTTCCTCTGCACTCTCCTTCTTCCCCTCTCTCTTCCTCTGCACTCTCCTTCTTCCCCTCTCTCTCTCTTCCTCTGCACTCTCCTTCTTCCTCTCTCTCTCTTCCTCTGCACTCTCCTTCTTCCCCTCTCTCTCTTTCTCTGCACTCTCCTTCTTCCCCTCTCTCTCTTCCTCTGCACTCTCCTTCTTCCCCTCTCTCTTCCTCTGCACTCTCCTTCTTCCCCTCTCTCTCTTCCTCTGCACTCTCCTTCTTCCCCTCTCTCTCTTCCTCTGCACTCTCCTTCTTCCCCTCTCCTCCCTCTATTCCCTTTACCTTCTCTGCATTGCCGTAGTCACTCTCCTTGTTTCCTCTCTTATCCATCATTATTCCGCTTCACAGATTATCTTCCCGTTCACTGAAGGAACTGAGATCTGCGGCGGGTGCTATGCAGTAATGCATGACAAGTGTTTTCGCCAGAAAGGTCGGCAATGTCCTCGGTAAGTATTTCCTATTTGTCTTCATTTTCGATATAATCTCGTTAAGTTGTGAGCGAAGGCGCAAGAAGATGGCCTGAATTTCCCTGCTGTATATTTATTTAATTACCAAACAAGGAATCTCGCAATCATTTTCTCGTTATTTAATGACGAGACTAAAAATGAATAGACAGATTGTCGCCATTGCCTGTATCACCAAACTGGTATCCATATCTAATGTGTTATTTTATTTATCAATCAGGTATTCAATTGTATATACCGTGAAGTTATTGATCAGAGTAGCATATCATTTTATAACCAATAAAAGATTAAATCAAACGGATATCGCAAACGACACAATGTCCGAGTCGTTAATAGTAAGGTTGGGAGCGCAGAATGCGTTGAGCTGTGGGAGGAGCGGCAGTGGAGGGGTGGTGGCCCTTGGCAACTCTCTCCGCCTGGCCTACCAACTCGACAATTCCATCCTCTCTCTCACCCGGGCGGGTTGTCGACACGAGCTTCCACTCGTCCATGAAGACTTCTGAAAAACCACTTATTAACACCTGAAAGCCCCTTCCTGTCACTGGTTTAAGAAATTCTTCATACGAAATTTTATTTCTGTTTTGCAAAAAGTAAAATATGACACGAACCCTTCCAAACCCGCAACGTGCCATCTGAACTGAAGGCAGCCAGTGTTGTCCCCGGAATGTTCCAAGATAGACGCCAACTCTGGAAATACAAAAGAAAGAGAAAGAAAATAAAAGTAACGAGCGGACTTTGTTGAGATGAGCGAGGATGCAAAGTTTCTGTGCTGAGTACTCGCATGGATCTGCTGCCCCTTCCCCCCGCATCGTCACCTAAAAGAAATGAAACGAAAGGAAGAAATGAAAGATATTAACAAAGAATGGGAGAAGAATACGAAGAAGTGCGCTTGAATAAAGAGATATGCTCCCCCTACCTTGATGGAATAGAGAATGATATCCCCAGCAGCCACAGCGAGAACATGGCCAAGATAGGCACAAGAGGGACTGAAGCGGACATCGCAAGCAGCAGATGAGGGCCTCAGCCAGCGACGGAGGGACAATACTTCCTGAGAGTGAGTGAAAGAGAGAGAGAGAGAGAGAGAGAGGGACGGAGATAGACAGAGAGAGAGAGAGAGAGAGAGAGAGAGAGAGAACCTTCCACTTGCGAATGCTATCGTTCAGTTGATATGTTCTAAGAAGATCTTCGGGAGCAGATGCGGGATGATCTGAGGCGACAACGAGAAGAGTAGGGAGAGCGGGGTTGAGAGACCAGGAGAGGGAGCTGGCCCTCTCGAAGAGTGCATCCACTTCATGCACAAGTGACCATTGCGAGGTATCCGAGTCATCTGCTGCCTCGTAGATTCGAACTGTTCCTTGGGAAGAACACGACGCCTGAAGAATCCATCACAAACAGGAATGAGGTCGCACTAACAAAACATTACAATGTAGTTTCCAGTATTAGGTCACGAAGAAACTTTAACATTCAGAATCCCAATACCAATGCATAGCGAAGAAATAACGCAAAAGAATGCACTTATACTTAATGTACTCGCACCATAGTGAAATGGTAATGAAATAGCAAGAAACCAGCATCAGGCCAAGGTAATGCGGTGCAAATTTGATGTCAGTAACAGCAGTGCGGGAGTCGGCCAGGAAGGCCTTGCGACTCCACTTCCTTTCCACTCGATTGCCGTGTCTTCTCTCCACGTCACTCTCCTCCCAGATGTACACGGAACGGTCATTCGAACACGACGCAAGAATCTGGCCGAACGACGGATGCGCCCACGTCACTCGCCACACCACTCCACCGTGCACCTGCAGACATCTCTCTCTCTCTCTTTCTCTCTCTCTCTCCTTCTCTCCCTCCTTCTTTCCCCAACCTTCCAGGAGGCAGTCTTCTCCCATGCGCCCTTGTCATCTCGATCCCACACACAAATGAACATGTCACTAGAGCAGGTCGCCATACGCTTGCCATAGTAGTCGAATTGAACCTGGAAGCAGAAGTTCCCCTTGGTTCCTCGATCTCCTCCCACCTGATGGATGAGATCCTTGTGATTCATCGTCTCGAACGAATCATCCATGACTCGGCAGCTATCAAGAGAACATTTTGTAAGTTAGAAACCATTGATGTATTCACCAGAAGCAGTCAACAAGTCACTTCCATTCATTTCAATGTGCTCGGATAAAGACTCTTTAATTACTACTGCAACAGCACATGTAACCATCGCGAATCATGAAGAGTACAAAGAAAATCCTAGCTGGTAAACCATTATAACAAAAGATTCAACAACATCCAAACAATCAGCAAACTCTGCTATTAAATTCAGTAAGAAATGAATTGGAAAAGTACCGGTATGAGCAACTAGGTTCTATGACGAAGAAATGTCTCAATTGCTGGCCGACTTTTTGTCATCCTAGGAATTCGACGAATCAGAAGTCGAGGCCGCGAAAGACGTCTTTTCACCTAAAACAAGAGACTCATTCTTTAAAATGAAAAGTAAGACTGAAGACCTCTCAAGGAAAGATTGTTCTTTTCAATCGCTGAAAGAAGGAAGGCGTGTGCTTATTCTCTTCCTGTTTCTCTTTTCTAACTCGAACATCCTCCTTCGCCTTCTCTGCAAACCGGTACCATCCCTCCTGCCTACTCACTCATATTCTTCTCCTTTTATGTATAACAGAAGAGATTCTCTCTCCGGAGGAACAAAGCTAACAATAAGTCAGAAAAGAAAGAATAACGAAAAGAAACGTTTGGGGGGTTGTGAGTCGGAAGTTCTTGGAGAAGAAGAGAAGTGGTTGACAGTTCCTGAGCAGACCGGCTCCAGCTCCGTCCATTTCATCATTAACTCTTTCTGTGCTGCACTGGGATTCCTTAAGAATGAATCTGCCATCATTACTGACTTCACGCTTCTTTTCTCACTTTGGAATGGTGATCTTAATTGTGATGTATTGGTCGCCGTGTCCAGCCGCCTTCGACCGCTTAACGCCCTTTCCACTCAGTCTGAAATTGTACAAGTAATGAAAGAGGGAGAAGAAAGCGAACAGATAACCTCAGCAAAGTATGGCTGCTCGTGCCTGAAAGGATGTCCACGTGAGTGTCTTCCACCACTCCAGGCACTTTCACTGTTCCACCCAGTACTGCTTGAGCTATTGTAATCTACAAAATGATAGAGAGAGAGAGAGAGAGATTGAGAAAGAGCGAGAGAGAGATAGAGAGAGAGAGATTGAGAAAGAGCGAGAGAGAGAAAGAGAGAGAAAGAGAGAGAGAGAAACTGACCGCGACATCACAGTAGATGTCGTCTCCGACTCGTTTAAACTTAGCAGACGGAGCCACATTGAATTGAACGTAGACATGACTCTGTGTAGAACAGAGATGACTATTGAAGGAAGAGCGAAGAAATAAAAAGAATGGACATGCCTTTCCGACTTGGAAGCGAACGCGATCCTTGTCACTTGTGCCAGCTGGCACACTGAGAGTCACTTGCCGTCGCTGGACAGACTGTCCGTGCCCCTCGCACTCCTTAAGATCTTCATGAGCGAGGAAGAAGAGAAGTCTCGAACCTGGCAAGGATTCTTGTTGTAGTGTCCACTTCCGTGGCATCTCTCACAACTCATTTGATAGAAGAAGCCAGCTTGCATCTTCTGTGTGATTACTCCGGTTCCATTGCAGAAGGGACAAGGCATCTGCAACTCACAGTTCAAGCAGCTCCTCAGATAGCAACGACTCGCACGAACCTTCTTGTAGCCCGGCTCAACCTGAGTTCCTTTGCATTTCGAACAATCTTCGACAACATTCAGTCCAACGACTTTATTCACGCCCCTAAAGCAAGTAAATAGAAATAGTAAGTCTAGCTTATTAAAATCCGGTCTGATTCTATTATTAAAAGCAAGAGTACCTGACAGCTTCCTCAAATGTGAGATCCAAAATCATTTCCTGAGCAGCCGAGTGCCCCATATTGGTTTCAGAGAATGAATTCCAGTCAATTCCGCCCTGAATGGATTCGAATGAGAAGTGTCTTAATGTTAAAGACAGCTAACCGCTCCAAATCCAAAAGCCTGCCGAAAGAATTGATTGACATCCTGCTTACTCTGGAAATTCCATTCAGATGAGCGAGGGTCTGCACCGCCCATTCCTCTCCCGCCTTAAAAAATTTGCACTTCTTTTAATCATTGGGCATATGATTAGTTGACCTGCGGAATTTGAGCCGAAGGTGTCGAATTCACGCCTCTTGGACTCATCGCTGAGCACCTAAAAGATCTTTCATAAAGTGCTCCAAAAGTCGTAAGGGCTTTCATGGCTCATACTGAAATAATTAAAGCACCTAACAATAATAAACAGGGTATAGCTACCGCTTTTAAATTATTTAATAACCTCGTAAGCTTCGGAGATTTCTTGAAACTTTTCAGACGCTTCCTTAGTTTTATTGACATCGGGATGATACTTTTTCGCCAGCTAAAATGATATGCTTTAGAAAAGGAAGCAAAAGGTAGGCAAAACAGAACCAACGTTAAAATAGGCCTTCTTGATTTCCTTCGCATTTGCGTCCTTTTTTACTCCCAGAGTAGCATAATAATCAGCCTTCCGCCGCGTCACTCTGCTCGTCTGCAACCATCGCGAAGTCCTCGCAGTTACATCTGAACTAAGCAATTACATCAACTCCAGCAGTCAGAGAATCAAGAAATATAGTGCTAGAAAGCATCCTAAAGTTTCCACAACAAGAACTTGAATAACCGTTGGGCCGAAGAAGCAGCGAGAGACGAAAGGCCGTACTGGACTGTCTGGCAGCTATCGTGTATGTGGTGGACACGGAGAGTGGCAGGGCCACTAACCGCCTTACACTCATCATCCTGCTATTCAAGACGATTAAAACTACCAGACGACAGCAGAATTATTGTTAGAAATTCGGCAGTTAGGAAAGTTCATCTGTTCATCCGTTCATCTCGTTCATCTATAGGAAAGTTCATCTTATATAAATTTCAAAAACGTAAACTAAATTTCAAGATGAACTTTCCAATAGATGAATGAGATGAACGGATGAACAGATGAACTTTCCTAACTGCCTAGAAATTCAACCGCCGCTAACCTACCGTATAACATACCTGTTCAATGGAGCAACAACAGTATGACGGGTAAAGTAGATCAGACCATAAATAACGTTAAGCCGTGGGAACTTGCCTCTCATAATCATTATAATTATAATAATTCTAAAAAATAATGCAGTTGAATTAGACGTATGGATGGGTGACTGCGTTAAATAATGAAGCATATGAGCATTTCAAAACCGTTTAAATGGATTTGGTTGACTCGTGTAGTGCGCCTGGTTGAGATTTTAACCACCCAAGCAATCTGCGGGTTCTAAATCTTATCTTAATGGTGGTCTTAATAATCTTGTGCAACATATGTTCATTGCAGAATTCTCAAATTAGCATATTTATTTTCCTAATTTTCTCGTCTCAAAATTTATTTTGAGGGAGAGTGAGAGAGAGACAGACAGAGAGAGAGAGAGAGAGAGAGTGAGGGAGATGATTGACAAGATAGTAGTTTATCACCTACATTCATTCTAAGATTCATTCTTTAAAGCCTTTGATAAAGCACAGATATCTGCTGGCAGTTGTTCCCTCTCCTACTCTTTTCATTGATTCGAAAGATGCTTTGGCTGCTGTGTAAGAGAACGGAGAATATCACAGGGAGGTGGCAGACTTGCGGGGAAAGAGAAGAGCTTGCCTGAGGCAGGAAGTGGAGTTGTAAGTCGTGAGTTGTTGTGATGAGTGAATACCTCGGACTGCGTGAGAATCGTCATTCTGCATCAACGCATCGCTCTGAACTGGAAGAACTCATGCCTGCCGGGCCAGTCCAGAAGAGCTACGAGACATACGTCAAGAACATCTTCCATCCCACCAATCGACTCTCTGTCAGTCTTCTTTCATGACGATATCATAAACTCTCCAAGCAGCTGCAGACCTCAGAGCAACGGAAGCTGGACCATGGAATGTCTGCATGTAGCATGCTGCGAGTGGAGCGGTCTCTAGGGAAACACGCGCTCTCCACCATCTGTTTCAAACTATTTCTTTTATATATTTGATGAACATTTTATTTTGTTCCTCTGCTCCAAGAACACTTAATTATTATTCTATATAGATGACGACGAAGATTGCCTGTTGAAAACGCCGCTAGAATCTCTCTATAACGAGCTCGGCTTGAAAGGTCCCGAGGTCAGAGCTTAGCGTTGCCCTCAGAAGAGTAACAACCAGATGTGGCAGGCTAATCACTATCGACAGTTTCCTGTGTACGAGCCGAAGAGATCGAGCGAATACTTCGCGATGATGAACAACGATATGGCTCATCATAACCCCGTCTTGGACAGAGTCAGGACATCATTCACATGTCACGCCCATTCAGCCCATAATAAAAACGTTCATCACTATGCATTGAATCATGGCTATAGGTAAGTGGGCGGAGCCTGCCTGTACGCAGCCAAAATCGCATGTTTTATGCGCAAAATTCAAATGTGGGCCGTCGGTTATCATAGGACCGCGTTTTGTCAGTTGCTAAAAGTTAGCATACCACGGCAGCATTAGGTCGAGGAGCTGCGTATTGGCGTGACCATTTTAGATGACCGGGTTTGAATGGGCGTGCATGTTAATTCATAAGTATGTACATATATGATCTTCCATAAATACGTGCATAGAATTGAACATATATATTTATTTATTTATTACACATGAAATTAATATTTCAATGTGAAATCATAAATATGATGACAATATACAGTTATTCTATATATTGATTGCGAGAAAGGGTGTGAGTAATTTGATGATAGCATTCCGTTTATAATTGACGTCATTGTTTTCTTTATTCAGATAATCATATGTGAACTAATTGTAAACATAAATGTATGGAAGTGAACTTAGGCGAACTTCCCTTCGTATCGAGAGAAGGCCGATGCGGACTACAAGAAGAACAACCGACAGATGCTCGTGGACTACAAGGACTTCGATAGGTTGCTGTCTTCGTGCTTTCCCTGTAAGAGTGGCCTTCTTGCAGCTCTCCACTCTCTCCCTTCTTGTACCGGCAACATCCCTTTGTCCGCAACCAAGATTCGCGCATTATCGGTTCCAACTTTGTACAAGTCACTTCTCGGCCAAAGGTTATCAATCAATCCCGATTAAACCGCAAATAAGTAATCACCCTCGTTATTCCGCTTATGTAAATTTCTTATACCGTTAAAATTGTTTGACGGAAGAGAAGAAAAAAAAACCTTCAAATTTGCAGGACCGTTTCCTTGAGAAAGTTGAGAAGACCTTGGAGGAGATCAGAAACATGCCTCGCTACTAGAATATGGAAATGGAAAGTAGCTTACCTCAACGACTAGATCACGATTATGCTTCTACTATTACATTCAATGTTTTCTTGTGTTATTAGGATTTTTTAAATGTTTCCATCAGACATAAATTCTAAGGAAACAATTTCTTTGTTTATTTCATTTTATGAGATCGATCTCTTCCTCAACCATAAGTTTTATCAAAGACATAAAGTTGTCAAAAAATTCATAAAATTTTAACTGGCATTAAATATTGAGTTTCTTAAATGCACCCTTATCGGTAAGATTACTGATTGAAAGTTACGCTTTGATTTAAAAAAAATTAAGAAGAAGTAGAAAGGTTAAAGCTATGCGGATAATATTTCAGCAGTATTCTGCTATTGATCTGAAACCACAAGGCTAAAACAATATTCAAAGCTATTCGAAAACTGCAATGAATCATTTGATGCCTTAAAAATGACGCAAAATAAACACAATGTGATTACTTACCATTAGACTCCTTCTGTGAACAGACAAAAGAGCTTCATATTGACAGGACGACTGCTATTTATTTTCTAAATGTCAGTAATTCCTTTAAACATCAGATTACAAGCAAAGTGATACTCTTGTCTGGCTAGTTGATATGATAGATTCACGTATTCTTCGGCATGCCAATCCGAGAGATCTTCTTGTCCTTGTTCTTGCGAGGGGGAATCGCAGCAGCGGAGGCTTCCTGCCAAAGCAACCGTTCAACTACTATCAACAATTCAGAAAACACAAACCTGGCGTCCGTAGAAATAGGCATAATTCTCGCTTCGGATGTAATCAAACACAGCGGCAGGCCCGCCAGCATCAAGCTCTTCCTACCAATGCAAGACAAGAGTAGAAATGGAGAACAGAGAGAGAGGAGGAGGGAGCGAGACAGAGAGGGACAATAACAGGCAATATACATATAAATATGTATGTATGCAGAGAGGAGAATGGTGAGAAATTTTTCAAAAAAAAAAAAAGGTTGTCTTCGTTTCTTGATAGGATGAATTGAATGAACTTCGGTTTTCCTTGGTTTTCTTCCTCTTGATGTTGAATCTATGTAAATATTAAAATGAAACTGACTTGAATGGCAGGGACCCATGGATTGTGCTCCATTCTAATTGTCTGTTTGGGTCCGAGCAGATCAAGCTGGGCAATTTCCGGAGGCAACGTTGTCAAACGATTTCCTAAATATAAATTGGCTTTTTATTAGTGATAACCAAAGCGCCGGTTTCAGTGATCCATGCATAATAAGATCTGATGACTTCAATTCCTACCCTGAATGTGAAATTCTCTCAGCTTTGAGAGTTGGCCGATCTCGCGAGGAATTGTCAAGAGATCATTATCACGAAGGGCGATTATTTGCAGGTTCTGCAAGTTGGCGACGTCTCCGGGGAGCATTTCAAAGTCGTTGTCACTCAGGTACAGAGCCCGCAGGGTTTCTGCAAAGCGAAGAGCTGTGCCCTCTCTCTCTCTCTCTCGCTCTCTCTCTCGCTCTCGCTCTCTCTCTTTCTCTCTCTCGCTCTCTCTTTCTCTCGCTCGCTCTCTCTCTCTCTTTCTCTCGCTCTCTCTCGCTCTCTCGCTCTCTCTCGCTCTCTCTCTTTCTCTCGCTCTCTCTCTCTCTCTCTCTCGCTCTCTCTCGCTCTCTCTTTCTCTCGCGCTCTCTCTCTCTCTCGCTCTCTCTCTCTCTCTCGCTCACTGCCTTACTCTCGCTCTCTGTCTCTTGCTCTAGCTTTTTCTCAGTTTCTCTCGTTCTTTCTCTCCATCTGTCACTCTCTGTCTCTCTCTCTCTCTTACTTATAGATTAGAGTTCCTTCCTTCACTAACGAATAAAGAAGAAGTTTCCTGGCAAGCTTCTCTCGCTGAGGTTATTATATGTCAGATCCAAGATTTCCAACGCCGGGAAAGAGCCAAAACCGCGCGGAAGAATCGATAAACGATTCATTCTGAATATCTTATTACGGCTGATGTGTATAAATATAAGCTGATGGTCAAGAAATTAACTGAGAAAGTGACCACGCTGTGCATCAAAGGATATGGAACTGGATGCCAAACAGTGAAATATTTTTAAAAGAAAATAAACTTTATACCCGATATTAAGGATCTTCAGTTTCGGCAAGCTCGAGATTGATGGGGGCAACTCGGTGATGTGATTGTTCCATAGTGTCAGCACCTTTATACAAGTTAATGTAAATAGATTTATGAATTTACATCATTTTCCCCGAATTTACCTTTCTTCATGGCGATCAGCAATTCAATAGAATTGCGCAGATGTTTAAGAAAACAGTATTATGTTACCTGAAGGTTGACAAGATCGACGATGTTGGATGGAATAGAAGTCAGCTTGTTGTGGCTCAGGGTTAGGCGAGTCAGATTCGTCATTTCAACTGATAAATTTTTCACTGAGCTATGATAAAGGAATAGTGACTAAAAGGAGCAGTTCACTGAACAATTAACATATGGTTTAATGAACGTATTCCACTTGCATCTGTCTAGAACGTATTTGTAAAAAGTCTTAACCATTTTTGTCTATTTGCTACAAAGATAATAGCACGGAACATATGGCTCGGCCAATTTTTTTAACGGTACCTCACGGGGTATCAGTCAGTGTATTAGCGCCCGCCCGCTTTGCACTGCATCGCGTGCCGGAAAAAATTACGAGTACGGGAGGTCAACATGGCCATGTTAGGCCAAAACATGAATATTCGGAAGTCTCGAACGGAAAACCCTTCACAGGAATTTTAAAGGGGGCCCACGTATGCTGAATAGGGGGCCACACCGGGGTGCGACCACGCCGTGGCCCCTCATTCCGCACTCGCGCAGCCACCCTTTACCCAAGCAACCTCGCCGTGGCCCCTGATTCTGCTTGTGGTGGCCACTAATGCTTTTTGACGTTGAAATGGGGCCACAAGGGGGTTTATCTAGTGTAAAAGTACGGTTGTTTTCCGATGTTTTTAAAAACGAGAAGGACGCTGCACTAAAATATTACTCGCCATGGACTTTTTGCATGTGCTGTTCATTATGTATTTTAGCTTCTGACTTAATTAGTTTGTTTTTCATGGTTTGCGATGGCTTGCAAACGAAAATGCGACTACAGGATGGGATCGAGGCGGCCCAACTGCAATTAGTCGCGTAACTTTAACAGGTCAGCGCTGTTTTGTTTACTTTAAGTTCGCTGCGATGATTTTTTTGAAGACGGTGCTGCACCTTGCGAGATCGAGCGCGACCTGTTCCGCGGCGAGAGAGACACTGAAGATGGGGACAGCGATGGATGTTTTGGAAGAAGACTACGGCGTGTCGTTCGCACGAGGTCAACTGCTCCAGTAATGATTTTTTTAAACTTCAAAGCTACTCTTCCAGTGTGCGGTGATGAGCGACTGGTATCTGCGCAGGCTGGATGGGACAGGCAGGGAGGCCATTCTTCCCCAAGAAGTGCAGTGTTGGACAAGACTTGCGATCTTTCCTTGCCGCCGAGATAGATAACGCCCCCTTGCCCGTTCATTTTCCGCATGTTAGGATTCCCGTTTTGATTGTCATGTGATTCTGGTAACTAGAAGAATAAATGTACTTGTCAAGTGATGAAAGCAGGCACGAGAAAAGCAATGAATAAGGGGCAGCGAACGGTATGATAAGGGGCCCGGATGAGCTGGATAGGGGGCCCAGGTATGTGGAAAAGGGGGCGCTACAACGGAGAATAAGGGGCCCCTGTTCGTTGTATAAGTGGCCACGACGTAGTCTTTCGGGAGCTTACGCGCTTGATCAGGGGCCCCGGCTAGCAGAATGAGGGGCCCACGCCGGGTGGATTAGGGGCCAAAATGGGTTCTCTCTTGGCCGCTAAAAATCGCACGTCGTGGCCCCTTATTCCCCATGCATGGGCCCCCTTTAAAATTCCTGTGTTAAGGAATTCGCACAGTTCGTTGCTTAAAGGTGTACTAAAAAATCATTCCCGTGATAAATACAGTACTCTAATTATATGTCAGTAAATATGAACAGGCGTTTCATTCGGTGTGCGAGTGTCATAAAGTTTGTTTTCCGAAACAGAAATAGGCTCGCTCACTACCGGGCTCACCAAAGCTCCGTGTACCTGTTGGCCACCTTCCTATATCACACACTCTCTAACCAGAAGAAATATTTGAGGGAGGCGTTCTTAATGTATTACTGTAAAATCATTCGATTCATGGTTCTTAGTAGATTTCTACTTCCTAAGAAGCGAGGAAGAGAGAGAGAGCAAAAGGAAGCGAGAAAAGGAAGGCTTACAGATATGGGAGATGGAATTGAAGGAAGTGAGATTACGGTCGATATGGTCGACCTCGCTGGCAGCGTCCTCCTTCCGTCGTTCATTTTTCCCCGTCATTTCTGGAAATTCATTATTCATGCAGAACTGGCCCTTCTAATGCAACGCAGACTCGGCTCGACTCCATGACTTGTTCAAGAAAACTACGATGTATATTCATTTTCGAACTATCCGAAGCAATTTTATGTACATGCACTCGTTTCTAAATAGAATCAACAATTTTAATGTCAATAAGTACAAACAAAAATCTCCTAAATACATGAAGTATAGCTAGAAACGCGGAGAATGCGGGGGCTAACTGCCAGGGCACTTGGCAGTCGCAGTGTACAACGGCAGATAGGGAGAGAACGCGAGAAGAATGCAGTGAGAGAAAGACAGATGAGACAGAGGGAGAAAACAGGAGAAGAAAGAAAAGTGAGATAAGATGGAGGAGTGATGGAGAGATGAGTATGCGAATGGAAACTGCAATTCAGACCGTTTGCAACGCACACCTTGCAACGACACTCGCATCATCACTTGGACAGCAGAATTGACTTAGACAATATCGTAATCCGGAAGTCATTCATTGTATCCGTCATGAATGAGATAGAACCTTGAGCATCTTTTGTTCTTTCTAAAAAGTGCTCGTTTGCAGTTGAGTAGATTGGTGAAAATCAAACTTTGTGGTGGAAAGAATATATGATTGTGGTGCATTTTAATGTTGAAGTTCACCTAGCCCACCCCCGTCCCTTCCAGTTACGTCGCTAGCTGCTTTTTTTTTTAAAATAATTATTTTATGTTTGAGCATTTTTGTCTTATTGCTTCAGGCATTCAAAAACTGTGATGTTTCGGCAACCACAGCAGACTGCGAGGGTGGTGAGTGCACTTTCCGTTAGGATTACAGTTACGCGTTTTATACACAAGAAAATGGGTACTATTCAGTTACTCCTGCTCCAGCAAAATTTTTTTTTCTCCAAATTCACTCCAGGGGGGTTTATGAGTACGAGAAACACGAATATAACAACCTTTTTGCATAATTCCGTCGAAAAAAAAAGTTATGACAATTTGTCATCAAAATATTTTTTTCACTCCAAGCTGCTTATAAATCGCTACACTGGGTTTCTTGACGCGGGGAATACGAATATAACGTTTATATAGCGTGACTATGTCGTTATAAAAAAGTACAGGAGCTCTGAAGAAGGCCCAGGACTTGCCTTCTTGACCATGAGCGTGGGAAACTTGTGGGCGTGGCTTACCTACCGCGGACTCTCCCTCTCGCATAGAGCGTGGGAAAGTGAGGACTTATCCTTAAATCTGTTCCCACGGTTTAAAATATGCTGTCATTGTCTGAGAAAATGAGGCCAGTTGCATCATGGCTTTACAATGGCTTAATCACCAACAAATGCAAAATGAGCTGCCCGGAATGACCCTAAAAGAACTCTACGCGATGATCGACTCCGGCAAGGAAGACCTCTATCGATGGCTGCAAAGCATGGGCATACTTCACGTACCCTGCTGCCCCATTTGTCAGGGCGGAATGACCGAGCGGTTCACCGAAAAGGACGACGGATTTGTGTGCTACCGTAGAGCGTGTCGATCCGACAAGGGAACGATGCCGTTCGTCTCTGCCAGAAAAGGTTGACTGAACCTTTCCGATTAGAACGGCATCGTTCCCTAGGAGAGAGTGAAGGAGAGAGAAAGAGGGAGAGAGAGAGGGGGGGGGGAGAGAGAGAGAGAAGAGGAGAGAGAGAGAGGGGGGGGGGAGATCTTTGGTGAATCCCTGGTCCTTTAGGAAGCTTCTTCGAGAAGAGCCATCTTCCGATTGATAAGATACTGCTGCATTCCTACTTCTGGACGCAGGATCTTGGCCTCTTCACGAACAAGGAGTTCGAGCTCGGCATCTCCCCAAATGGCCTCGTCCAATGGGAACAGTACTTTCGTGATGTCTGCGCCGAGTTCTACAAGGGGAACCAACCTGTCCTAGGGGGACCTGGATGCATAGTTGAGATCGATGAAACTCTCGTCGCCAAGCGAAAGTATAACAAAGGTCGGTATGTGCGGAGGCACCAATGGCTCTTTGGCGGAATCGAAAGAGGCAGCGGGAGATCCTTCCTGAAATTGGTGAAAAAGAGGGACGCCGCCACTCTCATTGATCTCATTACTACCCACATAAGGCCTGGAACTTCCATCCATTCGGACTGTTGGCGCGCCTATGCCAACATTGCCTCATTGCCCCAGGGTTTCCAGCACTTTACCGTAAACCACCAGCTGAATTTTGTTGACCCTCGTTCCGGTGCTCACACGCAAACGATAGAGAGTCACTGGCAGAAGTTGAAGAGTGGGGCCAAGAAGAAGTACGGTATAAACAACGCTCGCTATGAGGATTACCTGAGTGAGTTCCTGTGGAAGGAACAGTTCGGACAACCTAATGAGGTGTTCTACAACTTCTGGAAGCAAGTGGCTGATCTCTATCCACCTTAAAATTTGTCTCGGTCGTTGTTGTTGTAGCTCTCTTGTTGTTACTGACGTTGTCGGTTGTTGTTGTTTGTCTAGCTACATCTTTAAAATCACGCTATATAAACGTTATATTCGTATTCCCCGCGTCAAGAAACCCCAGTGTAGCGATTTATAAGCAGCTTGGAGTGAAAAACATATTTTGATGACAAATTGTCATAACTTTTTTTTTCGACGGAATTATGCAAAACGGTTGTTATATTCGTGTTTCTCGTACTCATAAACCCCCCTGGAGTGAATTTGGAGAAAAAAAAATTTTGAAAAAAAAAATTTTGCTGGAGCAGGAGTAACTGAATAGTACCAGAAAATGAATTCAGGCAGAAAACTTCTCTGTCAAAATGCCGAAAGCTCCCGAGAGGCCTCTGGTTCCCTACATGAGATATAGTCGGAAGATGTGGCCCAAGGTATGCGGTTTAACTGCACTTTTTTGTTCTGCCTGTTCTAGATGAATATTGGTAGTTAATTTTTCTTTGTTTTTTAAAGGTTCGTGCCGAAAATCCGGATGCGCAGCTTTGGGATATCAGCAAAATTATTGGTCAGATGTGGAAGGAAGTTCCCGACTCGGAGAAAGCGGTTTACCAGCATGAATACGACGTTGAAAAGGCGAGGAATTTTCGTCCTCTTATCGGTGTCTTATACCAAAAAAGCTTCGGACAGTGGAATTGATATGGAATTTTAGGTCGAATACGACAAGCTTTTGAAAGCACACCAGAATTCGTCGCAGTACCAAAGTTACATGAGCGCGAAGAACCGGCAAGGAAGCGGCAAGGCTGAGAAGGCTTCGAGGGCGAGGGTGGACGGAGGGGGAGTGGTGATCCAGTCAGTAGACGAGGATGACTTCAGCACTCAGCTCGTCTCCAGGCGACTCTCCGCCATTCGGTCTCTCTCTTCTACTTCTTCCCTTTCTCTCTCTTTTCTACTTTCCTTTCTCTCTTCTTCTTCTTTTTCTTCACTTTCAGATCCCCCCAGGGAAAACTGTGGTCCGAAGGTACCCCATGAGTGTTTGGATAGGGGTCTTTTTTGCGACGAAAAGAAGCTAGGGTAATGCAAAATAATTTAAAAAAAAACAATGGATAGTGCCTGATTAAGGCTCAAAAACTGAGTGGGTGCCCAGTTGCATGGTTGCCTTTTTACCCTGCCTCCCCCTCCTGTTCCAGATACGACCGTAACCATCGTTTGATCGCCGAGTTGTTCAATTCTACAATAGTGACCGATTCGAGGGCCGTGGTTGCTCAGCAGAGAATAGACATGCTGAAGAAACAAGCACTGTCCTTGCTCAGCCATCAAAATAAACTCGAAGAGGAACTTCACAAGCTCCACAACACTTTTTCTGATCGGAAACGTAGAATCGAGACCTCAAGCGATGACTTCGCTCTGCAACTCAAGAAGGTTTTCTATCCAATATTTCACTGACCGCAGCAATGCAAATTATCCAGGTTTGTGAGGAGAAGCCAGGGATGGACAGCGCGGGATATGAGAAGAAAGTGGAAGAGTGGCAAGCGCATCTGAAAGAGGCATACGCAGACTACATAAAGAGAGAAGGAGAACTCGCCGCTCGTCTTAGTCAGCGCATTCCTTTCTTCTGCTCAAGTTGCTGAAATTCTCTTTCAAAACATGGATTGTTTCAGCAGCAGAAAGAGAGCGAATGGCTGAGAAAACGCCAGTTCTCTACGGACTCAACATTGACTCTCCTTCTAATATTAAAACTGTAGAGAATGGCGACAGGCTTGAGCAAGCGAGTGCTGTCTCTTGAATTCCATCTTCTTTTCTGATACCATATATCGCTCTTTCTTATTTTTTCGCGCATATTTATATGTCCATTTGTTATTTTCCGTATATATTACTATCTGCTCTAAGTGGAATCTGATGTTATCCATCACTCTTCCTTACCTTTCTTTTATGTTTTTCCACCTGGGCGAGTTGTTCGTTTTGCTTCAACAATTTCATTCCCGTTCTCTGTAAATGAAAACAGGCTAACTGACAGGAATGTTGACACAAGAAGGCTAACTGGCAGGATTTGCCGGCAAGAAGGCTAACTGACAAGAGTGAACACGCCGAAAAAGGCTAACTGGCAGGTTGCAAAAATTGGAAAGGCCAATTGGCAGGAATTTCTGCTGGAAGGCCTATCAACAGGAGTTAGAAGGCTAATTAACAGGGTGCGACGCGGTCGCGGTAGCGGTCATCTCGGGAGCGATAATTTCGTGGTCGTTAAAGTTGCTTTTGATACAATGTTCTCCTTGCCGTGTTCTCCTCCATGTTCTGATTACCATGCATTTTGCGCTTAATTAGATGCCTATTTCGCTTTAGACAGATAGCAATTATACAGGCACGTTTCGCGCGGCACCTTGCTGCTCAGCCAACACTGCGAAGAGCCCCTCGCACTCCTTCTCATCGCTCCATCTAGAATCGCTGTTGTTTTGTCGCCTCGCCTCCTCATCTCTTTCTCCACCGAAGCTATCGGTTAATGCAATGTGATTTCTCAATGTTTAATGAAGCAGTTTACTGTTTACTTTTTTATGCTTGCCTTTATTATTAAACGATGGAATTGCTTCGAAGGAAAAATCTCAATTCTCCACTTTCGTTCAGGGTATTTCTTTCTTGTTTGAAAAATACTCACATTAATATTGAATGAATGAGAATTCAAATTTCTTTGTTTCACTTACTTTTATATTTACACTGCAGGCTTGCAAGGACATCTCTCGAACGAAGACGCTGCTCAGGCATCTCAAGGAGGGCAATCAGAGGTGTGTGTGTGTGTAGTCTATGTTTTGCTTCTATTTTAGATGATTTTGTTATTTTGTTGTTATTTGGAGTATTCTTTTTTATTCGACGCGTTTAGCTTCTCGAGTTGGATGTTGCTTTGCAGAACTGTCTCGTTGTCGCCTGCAAAGTGTGCGTCGGGGGAGGAGAAGCCGCCTAGTTGGCTGCCTGTGATGGCTCTTCTTTCGCTTTCCATCCCGATATTGAGCGGCAGTAACCCAAGCAGGTTCGCTTTATAGCTGTTAAATTTGTGCCTGAATGGTTCCCATTACCATGTACTTGCTATTTTCGGCCAATTATGTGCTCATTATTCTTTTAGATGCCAATCGAGAGCAAGTATGCCGGCCCGTTTCGGGCGGCGCTACGGCTTGCTAATCAAGTCGCACCTCGAAGGACTCATCGTACTCCATCTCCTCAGCCCAGCGCAACTCCGCCTTCACCAGTCAGAACATCGCCGGTGAGAGCTCGTAGCGAGTCACCCCTGCCGTCTGTCTCAGGTTCGTAGTTTAAAGCAAAAGTCTAGCTATTCGATGGCTTCTTTTGCTGTAGATGAGCAGGCGACCCCCGAAATCCTCGTAGACTCCATGATGCTTTTGCAGTCTTCTTCGCAGCGACGTAAGTTCTGATATTAAAAGTTGAGATAGCATGCGAATATATCTAACCCGCTTTCAATATCCGTTGTTTTAAGATGTTTCCGCATTGCGAGCTCGCTTCGCTGACGTCGACAGGAACTACGCTCTGGCAGACGGCTACTTGGAGTCCCTGAGAACGAGGCTCATCGACAGGTGCTGCCACTTCTGCCGCGTGTGTTGCAAGGAACTCCCGAACGAAGTTTCCTTCTGCAGCGACTCTTGCGGGTAACTATTCTTTTCTGAATTTTTTGTTTGAAAATCAGTTTTTTTTTATTCAGCACATCTTCTCCGAGTAATATGAGAGCAGGACGAGTAACAGTCGTCCATGCTAATATCCGGGAACAACTTCAGGTTTCATTTGTATGCACTCACAGTACTATGGTCTTTCTTCAGCATATTGTCCGCTCCAACATGCAGTAGTTAGTCAAGCAGCACAGAAGAATGTTGAAAACGAAGGCCGGGCTCATTCGAAACGAAGGTGTTGATGTCTGCGACTACACTGACATTCTTGGAGGAATGGAATCACGGGAGGATTTCAATAAAGGAACTCTTCGTTTGTCGCTGGCAGTGCACTGCGACTCCTTCCCGTTTGGGAAGAGGAGCAAGTTAGTTGACTAATCTAGTAAATGAAATAAGTCTTGTATTCATTCCAGGCGAAGCGGAACTCCACTCTTATTGAGTCTCCTCGACCTTCCTGCAAAGGAACGATGGAGAGCTCACAACTTCGTCCTTGCTGCATTTGTTGGCCACCGCGGAAAAATTGCGAAGACGCTGTGGCCGGCCATCCTTTCCCCTCTTCTCGCTTTTTTAAAGGATGCTGACATGCGCTTCACTTCTGATGGTTGCGACGTCAGAGTGAGCTTTAGACTTAGCAGAGCACTCGTCGATCTGGAAGCAATGCGTGACTTATGGTGGATGCGGGGATGGCGAAGTCCCCATGGCTGCAACCACTGCTTGAACAAAGGCAGCGGTGGCCGAGAAAACCGCTTCTTCATTGGTAACCACCCGATAAAGTGTATGTTTTGACGGTCACCCTGTGAAATGAAAATCTGTTATCCGCTTGCAGACCGAAGCCATCAAGGACAGTTGAAGGAGCGTCTTTTGGCAGCGAGGGGAAAGGCTGGCTTCTCCGATTGCAACGGAGTCGTGTCTCCGTTTCTTCGGCTTCTACCCGCCTACAAGTGCCTACCGTGCGGCATGCACACTGTTTCTGAAGGAGTCGCCGCCGACGTTTTCAAAGGTGCAAGTTAATTGTCCACGATTTGAGTTAGATTGTTTATTGCTGATCAAAATAGGTCACATCAATGCTCATATTAAGCGATTAAATGCACAATGACGGATCTGCGCTCGCTTCTGAAAGTGCCGGAGTCAACTTTTCGAATCTTCTCGAAGTCTAGGATGTTTCTGCCACGGTCATACGGCTCGCCTAGGCTCTTCTTCTCTCCAGGAAAGCTATCAGCGAATGAAATGTTATTGGTATGATTTCTTATTTTTTATCGTTTAAAGAAAATGTTTAAATATATTTTTTTATAAATCGTATTCAAGCAGCTGCTGCATTTCAGAACTTCCTCGTTTTCCTCCCACATTTCGTGCTATGCGGTGTTTTCGCTGGAGGAGATAGGGTTGGGCTTGCTATTCTACTCCTGATTTCTTTCTGCGGCAACATTCGAAGACGGTTCCTGATGTTTTTGCACGTTTTTATTCATTTTCTTTATTCCCATGTTTACTGTACGCAACATACAGTAAGCGTACGGTGGAATCTAGCCAGGCTAATTGCAGAAAATTGCCCATTCAAGAACTGCGCGATATTAAACAGTTTGGCAAACGGCTAGAGAAGTATCTTCACATGATTTTTGGCTCTACTCTCTTCACAGTGAAGATGCATGTTAGCTGTTATTTTGTATACTAGTTATTTATACGTTTTATTCCAAAAGTTTTTCCCCCTTTACATTCAGAAAAAAAGAACTGTGTTATGATGTAAGATTCAGATTCTTCTAAGACACTGCGCAACCTTGGCCGTTTCCTTCGGGTTGCCAGTGGACAACTCAACGGCTGGCAATGAGTACATCAACATGCTGATGCAGTAATTTAAGTCCTCTAGAAGCCACCGCGGAGTTGAGGCAGCAGAGGCCACCAGGTTAAACAGTGCATTTTTTTTACATTAAAATACTGCTTCTTTTATAAGTTTTTATCGTTGAAATACTTTGTTTTGGCTGATTATATCACTTTATTTTTTAAAATTAATACACCTTCACTTTATTTTACTAGATCGAACATAACGCCTCGATTATGGCGCAGCTGCAGCTCACGGTTAGAGGTTTAGACAAGCAAGTCAAGACTTCTCAGCACCAACTCACACTTCGAAGGGTTAGGGAATAAGTAAATGAATATTAGAATGATAACTTCGGCGATTGAAAATTTTTACAGGTTGATCCTCCACTCAGCTTCCGACCCGACCTCTGTGCCACTTCCGGCCTGGATCTGCGCACACAAGTACCGTACACCCGTAACACAGTAGACCTCGCCCCGCTCGCAGCAGCCTACACAAGCTGCTCTAGGACAACTTCTGCCTTCCGACAACTTGTGATGCTGGCAAGACATCTCTTTGTAAAGGTTAGCGTAGGCAGAGTCAAAAAATGAACGAGCTCTACCGTTTTTTCGTAGACCGTCCCGGCTGAGGTTATCACATCGATGTCTGGTTGTGCATCACAGTCCCACTGCAGGCCAATTCCAGCCGACTACTTCGACACGCTTATGAGTATGTTGTTAGTATTAACACATCGCTTCTTAGGTGTTGTGTTAACACTTGGTTCTCTTAAAAACTTTTAAAAAAATCGTTTAGGATGTGTCATCACAGCGGCCGATACGAAGGATGGCGACCCCGAGTACCACTACGATGTGTTGTGTCTCAACGTCAGAAAAGCGCTAACGAATTACTGGTAATCATACTGATATATAGATATTTTTCTCCGTTTTTTGGTGATGCATTTTCCTTGATTTCAGTGACAAGCTGCGGTGTACGCAAAAGAAGAGTCAGACTGGTTGCCCTTCCACTGCCTCCCCTTCACGCGCAACCTCGACAGTTAACACCCAGGGATTTCGCCAAGATGATGATTTTCAGAACACTGGGTTGGCTTCTTGCTCTGTGATTGCGTTGATTCATCCACAAATCCATGCTTGGTTCCGGTATATGTTTAATTTAAGCTACGGCAAGCAGGAAGAATCGGTCGAGAACAATGAAAACTTCGCCCTTGACCAAGACGGCTACAGTTTTGGAACATGTCCGCGAGAAGATGATATGAGGCTATTTTTGAAAATGTCTGCGTTTCTAGATGAAAATCCATTCAGATACGAGGGAGCCAGTCCTCCGATCATTAACCGGAATGTCAATCGAAGTGGCCCGGTTCGACGGTATGTTAAATGGTTGACTTTTACATTCATTCATTAAGTAACTTTTGTTCAGAGAGAAGTGAAGACTCACGTACACTCCAACTGGTGAGCACAGGCTGTTTCGAAATAAAAGGCTTGTTACTTTTTGCTCAATTTACGAAAATAAGTCACACCGTTAGCATTCAGGCGAGTGGACCGAGTTCTGCCACTTCACGAACGCCAACACGCCGGAATTTGGAGAGAAGAAGAGCTTCTTACATTCGGCTTCGATCACAAAGAAGTGCTTGGCGACTAACGCTCATGAAGAAGTGTGAGATGTCATCCTCTTCAGTTTATTTTTCAATCTTTTTTCTATCAAGCCCTCAATGTTAATTATTATGCCGCAAAGCGAGTTTATTATAGAACATTCCTTGTAAATTGGTTGGCAATGATTGCTGTATGAATATTCATCTTAAAATTAAGAAGATGACTTATTTTTAGTCACTAGTATAAGAATACTTGTTGTTTTTCAATGCCGGTGACCTCTTCTTGTGTACTTCTTCTCGTTGCCTTCAAGGAGCTTGTATAATTGCTTTTACTTCCATTCTGTGCCATTGCTAATGCTGATTTACCCTGTATGTTGTTGGTTTTCCTTCCCCCTTCATTCTATGTCGTGTGTTCGCTGCTTTTCCCTTTATAATATTGCTTAGAACAATCCCTTAGCCATGCGTTCACTTTTAGATTGTCTTTCTTGTAAAATAGGTGTTTTTATTGCTGTAAATTGGATCCCAGAAAGACGCGCGATATAAAGTGTGCTTCAGAATTGTGTTTAATACAAAGTGAAATATACAAACTAAAGTGAAGATGAATGGGAAGGTGCATGGTTACATTTACAAATAATGCCTGGTGCACCTAACGAAACAATCCTGCCAGTAAGCCTTCCTGCGCGCTTTTGGAAGGCTGATCGACAGGCATGCTGACAGGCCTTCCACAAACCTGTCAGTTAGCCTGTTTTCATTTACAGAGTTTGTACATTACTGTAAACTCCTTTATCTTGATATACTGCGTTCGCATGGGAAAGTAAAGATCGCTTAGCCGGTTGCTAACAATTCATAAGCGAAGGGGAAATAATACCCTAAAAACGAAAAATATTTTATACATATCGATACATTGCAGGATACTTTAGCATGCGCGGCGGAGCTGTAGCATAGACCAGAAGAGAGCGAGGACAGTCACAGGAATGATCGAGAGGAAAGAAGAGCCTGGCCGGTCAGCGAGCTGCCACGGCCGTGTTCTGTAAGAATGGAGAGCACTCTCACCATCCCTGACTGTACACTAAGAATTAGTCATTTCATCAATTAGTTCTTTCTCAGAAACGTTTGCACTCATTAAATGATTCCCGAGAATGAAGCTCTTCTTGCGCCTCCGATTTGATATAGACATTCAATTGGAGGTTAAAACTCCTCTATAAAATAGATTTAATAATTTATGTAGCATTCATCCCAGTTCGTTTGGTTATGAAAGGATTGGCTGTCACATGCTGTAAGTTCAAACACACAGTCGACCAATTAATCACTCTCTCAAACCTGGCAAAATGTGATCGTCTCCTGAAAAGCAAAAGGTCCCCCTCATACTGACAGTTTATAATATCAGTCATTTTAATATTCCTTATCGACTACAAAAATGAAACCGTCCACCACCTTCAGGTCCCAAAGGGCGATCAGGCCATCAGCTCCGCAAGTTGTCACTTTCAACGTGTTGCTTGGCACTCCCGAATGTGCTGTGATTTGCCTGAAAGAGGGCGAGATACACGAGAATCAATGGAGAGAAGACAAAGAGGGTGAGATACACGAGATTTAATGGAGAGGAGACAAAGAGGGTGAGATACACGAGAAACCATGGAGAAGACCTACTTAAGAACAAAAGTCGTCAATTTGTTAATTGGGGATAGAATGATAAGAGCAATAGAATGAGTGAACCGTACATGATGGTGTTTTGGTGAAGAGTCTTGAGCTGCGTGTCCACTTTCGTAGCGGCTGCATTCCTATCGATCGACTTGAACATTTGAAGAGCGGAAGAAGCAGTTGACTGGAGCGACGAGGCGATGTCCAGCTTGCACACCTGCAAATATTCAGAAGAGATTACAAGTCTCGTCTTTTGATACTCGTTTTCCACTTCAAATGGAGAAATGATAGAAGAGACGTGATTACCTGGCGGAATACATTTCCTTGTACAGCGAAGAGCACAGGAGTGCAATCATGCCCCTTCAATAGATCTATTAAAGACAGCATCAACAGGGTTATATGCAGTGACAGGAAAATGCATAAAGCAAACGATATTCAGCATAAGAAAGATCGAACCGCGGCTACGAGAGAGTTTTCACTGATCCATCTCAGGCAAGTGAAGGGGAGAAAAGCAGTCCGCAGCACTTTCGTCTCCTTGTCATTGTCATTGGCATCTACCAGAGAGAGACTCGAATCGTGAGAAACCCAAGCAAGACGGCAGCCAGAAGGAGAGAACATCACCTGAAGAAGGAGAGAAAGAGTGGTTGGGAGGAGGAAGAGAAACGACCTCGTGGACCCATCCCTTGGCGGAGTACTCTGCCATCACTTGTCCGAAGGGCATCTTAGACCCCCATGGATTGGGCGCGGCCTTCTCGTCCACTTCTTTGATGTAAGCAGAGAAGACTCGTGTCTTCAGATCACATGCACCGACAGCGAGGAGAACATTGTTGGGATGCCAATCGATGCAAGTGACGGAGGAACGAATGGGCTTCTTGATGTGCTTAGACACCCACCTCAACCCTCTCATTCAATCACTGCTGTCATTAACAAGTAGAATGCTGACCAATCATTTTCCTTCTCGTAATAGCAGACTGCTACGAGTTTCGCGCCGCTTCCAACGGCAAACTTGTTCTCCTGAGGCGACCATTTCACACCAGTCGCAGCACGGTTGATTCGCACCTTCAAAGGGAATCAGAACAGCTCTCCTTTTCATGCAATCAATACTACCATATTAAACATTTTCATAAGAAAAGTCGCACTTTCAGAGCAGGAGAGACTGCATTTCTATAAGGAGAACCCACCACAACCAGCTCCGGTTTCCATGACCCCTTATCGAAGGTCCACACGAAAGCATTCTTGTCTTGAGAGCAGGAGACGATTTTGTTACTCTCGGGAGCCCAGTCAATGCCAGTGACGGGGAGGTCGTGCTCGGTCAAAATGTGTGCAGTCGCCCATTCTCCGTTCTTCCACTCCAAAATATGAATATCCGAGGAGGACGCGCAGACTGCTACTTCTGTAGGGATGACGGAATGAGAGGAGTGTAAGAGGTGCGATGATACTTGGGGAGGGGCAGAACATTCTTTTCTGAGTTTGCTCAAATTGTGCACAGGGAGGTTCTGAGACATGTCGAACAAGAATATGATGTTTGTGTTGTTTATATATGTAGTTTAACTAAGTTACCGTACTAGTATATGCTCGAATTGCATTTTTGGTTTGCCAGGCCATCACTGAGCGCGTCTTACGGACCAATGGCCTGGATACCAATTGTAAAAGGGACTTGGTATGTAGCTTGTAGTATCTGAATGTATGTATGTCCCGGTTCCCATCCTTGTTCCCCTCGACTATCACCACGACTCGGGCCACTGCCATTCCCCGAACCCATCTCTTGCGCTTTGCCTCCCATTCCCTTGGTCGAGTAACTGTTGCCCTGATAACCTGGGAACGCAGTATGCTAGATGCAAGAATAGACGCAGATTGACTGAATCGCGCAAGTGGTCAGCCCATTCGGTCACCCTTCACTCCATTTCGAGTTCTGAGCTTTGTCTTAACTGGCTCCGAGAGGTAATGTGATTCACGGTACCCGATATCCATGCAATTCGAGCATATACTAAGTACGATAACATTGTTAAACTGCATACAGAACAAAAGAAACATCATATTCTTGTTCGCCATGTCGCAGAACCCCCCCCCCCCCTTGTGCACAATTTGAGCGAACTCAGAAAATACTCAGAAAAAATATGCTGCCCCCCCCCCCCGAAGAGTGCTAACAACACAATAACGACTGACGGCTTCGATCCTTGTTCCAGGCATGACAATTAATAGGGCCGAATCCAAGATTCCAATGCTGAACTGGCCCGCTCTTCGCCATCTTCCTGAATCAGATTGTTAAGGAATCAAGAGTGGAGCACAAACAACTGCAATGAAAACAGAAAAGACGCCAGAAAGTATTTGATTACTCATGTTAGCAATGGCCGGAAAATTTACTTTCCTACGTAAAAAAGTTTTGTTTTTTAGAGTGCGCCCTTGATTTTGAATACGGTAGCGGGTTACTGACAGAATTATACTAATTATAACAGTCTCGAGATCTCATCTGCTTTACTCCTCTTCGAACCTCCCTCTAATTTTTGAGAGTTGCTTTTTGGAGGAGTTTCATCGTTAACGTAGCTTACTAAGACATTTCGTGCCTTTTCTTAGGCACAAATGTCGTCCTCAACAGGCCTTCCTCTGATGGGAGGCCTATTTCTTGGCGGGTTGCTGGCACTGTTTTTCTTTCCCTCTGAAGATCCGCTGTCGTTGTGCCAACAGGTTGTTTCATTCGTTATTATTTTATTTGCGAATAACGTACTTTGTAATGTATAGGACAGAAGTTCGCCTCCTGTCGATTCCTCTGCTCATTGGGTCGTTCGCCAAGAAAGTATGAAGCCTGTGCCTGCCAACGACCCGCAGATGAAGAAGGTCTGTTTGCTACCCATGTTGATAGAGATCTGTTGTCTGAACACAAGGATGCCTCCTGATTGTGCCGTTTAGGTTGTTCGAGCCCGCTTCGCAGCGACCGAGTTGGGCATTCGCGAGCGGTTGCTTGTGCTTGTGTGGGCTGAAGGCGGAGCCCTTGCTCTGGCTCTTAACTCATCCCTTGCCAGGTTTCGTGGAGTCAGCTTTTGTTCACTGCAATCAGTTTTTGAACAATAATGCATCATAATGTGAAGTAGCTATGATCATTAGTCTTGTCGGTCTTTTTCCTCAAAATGTATCTTGGCATGCGTAGATGCCCATAGTTGAATGCGTTTCTGGTTGAGGAAGAATTTGGAGATGTATTGCATGTTGCGTTTACTTAACTGAATCCTCGTTGCTGAATGCTTACCACTGCCGCCGCAGCCGGCGAACCACTTTCCTCGGCCTATTTGAGCACATTGCAAGGAATTATGTGCTTAACCCTAAAACATCGCTTACAAACCACCCGCTTGCAGCTTGTGAAGGGGTGGGCGCTTCCATTGCTCATTTGCTTTTTCAGCCGAAAAGAACAATAATATGTATAGGTTTGAAAAATGAATGGAAGGGATATCCCTTATTCTATTTACTCGTTATTGAATTGTATCGTATTTTATTGTTTCTGCAGTGTTCCTGCCTTTCGTTATGCAAGTTTCGAGAGTATCCCTCGTACAATAGAGACCTTTCAGGCATATTCCGAGTGTAGTGGCGGTGGCTGACGCAGCTCGTTTGAATGTGGAGGCGGGTTCTCTTCCGAACCTAATCTCATTTCGAGCCAACGGCTTTCATGCCCATACCCACATTCTTAACGCCATTTTCAACCAGGTTCTGGCCGATTCTATTTCAGTTCGTAGGTTAATTAAGTTTATGATGAATTATTCATCCTTGGAAGATATCAGTTGGGCATAGGGACTCCTTGCCGGTTGTCCTAAGACTACTCTTAATTCACCTAAAAATAGTCGGGCTTCGGCTACCTTTTCATCTTTAATTATATGATGTGTCACTTTATTTATCAATTGCATTCATATCCAGTTTATTACCCCTATCATCATGGCTTTTGTCTTAAAAACCGATTTCAGACGCTGCATGAAAACTACGACTGGTTTCTGTTTCTCAAGGAGGCCACCTATGCGAATCCATTTGCTCTATTGCGCTTAATTAACAAGGTAATGATTTGATGTCTAACTTAACAATTATTTGACGTGGAAACAAAGACATTGGTTATCGGACGGAATGTCACGCCGGATTTTGATGTATATTTTAGGTTTCGTGGAAGGATAAAGTTGCCATCGGTTGGGGAGAAGAGGAAACCGGCAAATGTAATCTAGATGCCGGTATTCTACTCTCGAACCCTGCGATGCAGATGCTCATTCAGTCAGCTGTTTTTTTTTCTCTCAATTTTAGTTGGGTCGGCGTTAATTGACATTTTCAGACAACGACATGCGTGCAACTCAATTCTGGCTGCCAATGAACAATCCGCTTTTGAGACTTGCATTCAACTGGCAACGAATCTCTCCTGCAAATCCACACTTGATGTGAGGAGTCGGCTACTCCTTTTGTTCAAGATATCATTGCTTGTAGAATGAGAAGTATGCGTGGTGGCGAATGAGCGGGGGAGAGGCAGTGCACGACGTGGTGGAGAGGCTGTCGTCCATGGAAGCATTCAACGAGTCCCTGACAGTGTCTCCCTTGCTATCCGAGGCGGATGCCCGTGCTCTTCACGACCACTTCGTAGTTGTGGAGATGCAGCGAATCGAGAGGGAGCTCTCCTCTCTCGAAGATGAACTCCAAGTGATGCGGGATGACCTTCCTGATGGTCCCTCCTGGCCTCCAGCCGTCCCTTCTTACTCCAAGCCTCCGAATCGCTATCAAGTTCTCACTTTATTTCATGGGGCCAGATTGTTTCGCGAGCGGATCTATCTTATTAAAAGGATCAACTGGACAGTTTTCTATTACGGATTCGAGAGTCTAATCGATGTTTCTCTTCAGGTTCCAGTGTGGGAATTCTTCACCGCCAATGACATTTTTAAAAACGAGCCAAATCAAAACGTGCGTTCACTTGAATCGGCCGAGAAGGAAGACATCTTCGACGTGCTTGCTGTGGCTCGCCGTCAGGTTCATTCATTCTTCATCATCGTTATCTTTCTTATCATTTCATTTCTAAATGCTCCTCTTATTCTGCTAGCCATCTTTTCTTATACCTTTTCTTCTTTACTTTCTACTATTAAATGTTCTTAGTCAATTCGGTTGAGGTGGATAACGAGGTGTCCGCTACAGGAGACATGCTTCAATTCGTGCAGTTAAGGAATGGCTACAGGTGATTGATGTATCTGATGATAACGACTGTTTAGTTGTGCCTTAGAATGTTTGATGCCCGCCGGGGCATGGAATACATGCTGGATCTCGTGTACCGGCGGGCGCAGACATCCGAAATCATTGAACGGCGCGTTCATGTCTCCAGAAGCATTGAGCACACCACTCTCATGCAGCAGGTCCTTCCATTCTCTTCTTTCATGGAATACTCTTGATTGTTGAGGTGCCTTACGTCAAGGAAGACTCTGATCTGACCGTTGTTGTGCCCGTTGCGATGGAGTCGGAGGTGCGTGTCCATTTCGTGTCTGAGAGACCATAGCGGAAGAATGAGTGAGGGACTGTGGAGACAGTTAATTCATGTTAAATATTGCTAATATATTCTCGATTATATGTCGCTTACATTCGAATTTTCGAATTTTTTTTTTAAACCTGGAAAGATGACTGAAAATTTGTATAGGCAGTCGGCTTCTAAGTTGTGTGAGATCAGAGCTGAAATAGAGTTGTAACCCCCCGGGTCGTTGGCCCGGAACACTGTAACCCACCGGGATGGCCATTTTTCACTTTATAACCCCCCGGGTGTATCAATTTTCACATTGTATCCCCCCGGCCAAAGTTCAGTGACAGGCACTATTTCAGCACTGTGAGAGACCCCCTTGTATGGCAGGTGCTGCCAGCCCGCCGGTTGCTGGCTCGGCAAGCTCGGCTCTGCGGGTCGGAGAGGGAGGAGAGCCGCCACACTCGCATTGTCATAGTCATCGTCTCCTCTTCTGTCGACTCGCAGTCTGCCACTTTCATCGCCAACGACCTCGAAGAACTCAAAAGAAGGTTATAAACAGAATAATTATATCATAAAGATTTGGAGGATTTATGTTTGCCTTGTCTCGAAATATCCGTCAAGTATGACTTAATGGAAATGATTTTTTTGCCCGTTAGGTGGTCTGAATTGAGACTAAGTGTTACATGTCAGGACCGCTGGTCTCAGGGAGAATTTTTCCAGTCACACAGCATAAATCGCTCCCTTCCTTTTTAACAATTGCGGTTCATTAAGTGCCCACTAACTTCAAGATATTCGATAGGATCCACGCTCGAGAATCGGAGGGGTGGGTTCAGAAGTGCTAACGGGCCCAAACATTTTGAGCCGGCCCGGCCCGTGGGCCCGTTTGAGCCCGGTTTTCTAAAACTCTGGGAGGAAAGCCCGACGAGTTACAATGTGTTTTGAAATTCCGAATTTTTCACGCTCGTGTTACGAACAGAGGTGCGGCCCAATTTCCCAAGGGCCCGGGCCCAAGAAAAGTTGGTCCGGCCCGCAGGCCCGATAAGCACACAATGTCGTCCAGTCAAGACGCTAAGCATTGATGAGTGCAAAACTTTCTTCATTTGTTCATTTTTACCTCTAAAAGTCTTTCTTCTATACATTAAGATGAATGTTCGTAGCAGGAGCATGAAAAATTCTGAATTTCAAAAAATATTGTAACTCGTTGGACTTTTTTTCACCAGAATTTTTGAAAATCGGGCTCAAACGGGCCCACGGACCAGGCCGGGCCGGCCCAAAAATTTTGGGCCCATTCCCACCTCTGGTTACGAACATTCATTTTAAGAATGGAAGAAAGAGTTTTAGGGGGGAAATAGACAAATGAAGAAAGTTTTGCACTTAACAATGCCACCAGTCGTCCTCACTGGACGATATTGTGTGCTTATCGGCAGTGATGGAAAGTGCCCCGCTTTATTTATTTTTTATTTTTTTGCAGACGAATTTTACAAATTTTGGATATATTTTTCAATATTTGGAATTAGGGCAGGGGGCCTCCTTCGGGCCTACCCCGTGGGCCGGGGCCGGACATTTTCGGCCCCCGGCCACCCCTGCTTATCGGTCCCAATCGGGCCTGCGGGCCGGCCCAACTTTTTTGGGCCCCCCGGCCCGGGGCCCTGTAAAGTTGGCCCTACGGCAGGGCCGGCTACTTTGCACCTCCCGGTGGGTTCATCGTTTGGCCGAAACTGTTGCCTAAATTCCATCAATAACGATGTTGTTTGATGAATATCGGGCGGGTATAAAGTGATGTCTTAGAGGTCACTTCAGAAGGAACTATGAGTAAAAGAAACATTATTATATTTCTTACAGTACTTACACATTCATTCTTTAAAAAATGATCGAGTTTGACATCTTCTTCATAATTTGTGAACGAATTATCTTTAAGGAAAGTAGTGATTTATGATTGGACGACTGATGAAAACCCTTGTGATGAGAAGGAAATCTAACTGTTAAATAGCTAAGATGTACAGATGCAAAAGACAAGCGCTGGAGACGTCTTCGCTGCGCGTGGCGGGCAAGGCTTCGCTGTTGCCGGCAATCTCCGCTTTGGATGAGGCTGTCGACCGCTTCGGACCGCATTCCATGTTCCTTCTTCTCTCGCCTCACGCCGACATCCAGAAAGAACTCCTTGATCGGGCTCGCATTAACACCATCAAACATTATCAGGTCTATACTTTCCCAGTTTTTGAACTGATAACCTTTTAGTAGCTAAACATTTATTGAATGATAGTTCATGTAATAGTTTTATTTTGAGATATTCATGCCAATTCCGTTTGTGGAATTCCATCCAACGATTTCGGGAATGGACAGACCGGAGGGGGAGGCGGACAATGGCCCTGAGGCTCGGCAAGGCTCTCTCTCTCGACTGAGAGATGCCGCAGCTCCCCAGAGGAGGAAGACACTCATTGTACATAAGGTGGGTAATTGCCTCCGCTGGGAGGGATTCTTCCGTTCAGGACCACGGCCGCTTTGACTCTCTGGACTTCTCTGTGATGTGCTTGTATGGCACGGAGTACTTGGCAGTGCGTTCTCATCTCGACGACAACGTCAAGAGAATCGACTTGGCTGACGCCTTTCTTTCCCTTCCTAACATCCATCTTCTTCGTGCCATTGAGCCAGCACTCCGGATACGGTAGACATTCTTATCTCCTTTTAAGGGTTTTGTCAACTTTTAACGAAATCAATTGCCTTCATTTAGTTCGTACCAAAACATGATCAAAACGTAGCCCCTCTCTATCTTTAATCCATTAAGAATGGATTGGAAATACATTTAAATCGGTTTTCCTATCGGATTGGGAATAAAAGAAGATTCCGGTTTTAGATTCCACACTCGTTCGTGCGACTCGGACTTATCAGAAGATGCTCTAGTCAGATGCACCCGCAGCAAGAAAGAAGGCGTGGCGTCGAAGGAGCAACTCTCCCGTCTTCTTTTCCATCATGAATGAAACATTCTTTTATAATATTACATTCTTTTCGAATCATTCCTTTCTCAAGATCTTCTTGCCGTTGCATTACAAAGCAGTAATTTCTTGCATATTATTCGTGGAAACAGTTCGGTATAGTATTTTTAATGCCATTTTGCGTTTTAATCAGACCCTATTTGTATGTAGTGTTCTGCCCACCTCCAAATCGGCTTCCTTTTGTAAGGTGCTGTTAGAATTCGCAAGATTGATCTATGCGTGCCTAATTTTTCCATCTCATGCTCTTCCGAATGTGATCTGAACAGCTTTTTAACTAATTCATGTTGCATTTTCTTTTCCTTCATTCCCTTTGTGTCATTCAGTCTCACTTTCAATGTTACATAACTAGAAAATTCTGAATACGGAGTACTTGCTTCACGGTGCTTTCTCCAATAAAGTTGTATAAATTAATTGTACAAAATGGATTTCGAATGATCATGGTTTCGATTGCCAGATGAACCGATCTATTACCATGTCTGATTGTGAGTTGTCTGAAGAGTCGGGTTGAGTTTGGAGAATGGCTGATCTGGATGATCATGACGAAGGGTCCATCCTGGGAATAGCAAGCACGGCCCTCCTTCGTGACTTCTGTGGCCCCATCAGGAGAAGCGGAGTGGTTGGTACATGGAAGTTCTTATCATCCTTTATACTTCTTGCAGCTGCCAAGACCGCTGAGCCACATCGAGGATGCGAAGCTCGTACAAGGAAGAAATGGGAACTGGACCATTTTTTATCAGGTCCGCGCTTCTGTGATATTCTGTTCATTTTCTGTGATCATTGATTCTGTCTCTGCTGAAACAACTTTTGCAAATCATCTCACCTGGGCATCGTCGCACAAATTGTAGTCGGAAAAAATATACATGAGGTATTACTGAAGAATGTAAATTTAGAAGTATCGCAATGAAAAAATGTGTTTAAACTTTCCTGTAAACATTGAGCTACTTCATCGTTCTTTTCAAACAATTTGCGCCACTTGCATGCAAATGAGAGCTTTTGTTCCTTTAACTCAGGCCGAGCAACTGAGCGAAATGGAATTGGAAGAAGAGCGGAGCGCATTGTTGGAAAAGCTGATGGAGAAGAGAAAGAAGAGATTGTCAGGGGGGACTGAACAAGATAAGATCATTTCTTTGCTCTCTGAAAGACTGCCTCCTCGCGATCTCTCTTCTGAGGCAGCCGCGATTTGGCTCACCCAAAAAAGTGCTCGCAAACTTGGATACGGTTCCATGGTTGAAAGGTTTGTTCCTTTCAATATTCACTTGTACCTTTCTTCTTGTTGCCAATAACAGTCTCTGTCAGTGGGGGTTGGTTGTGTGTTGCTATTGTGTATGATATCGAGGCTAGTTGCCATGAAAGTTTCCATTTCAGATTCATTAAAGCGAACAGCGAGATGTGTCGTGATCTCCATTTACAACTGGAGACTCTTCTGAAGAAAGGCGGAGAGGAAGAAAACGGTTAGTTTTTTAAAGAAGCCGTTCATTGGATAAATAACGCGGATTATTTGCATTTGTATAAAACGTAGTTCTTGAAAGCTCAAATCATTCCTTTCTTGTCACAAAGTTTCTCAATATGGCGCTGCCAACATTTTGTTAATGTAGTTGTTAGTTATGTACTCTCCTATTTCACACGCTCTCTAAGCAGAAAAAGAGTCCAAATATTTGAGGGCGCGTAATCAAACTGACCTTGATGTAATACTGTAGAATAGCCAATTTTGCAGACCCATTCTGATTTTGCCCCTCCTATATTTTGATGTACAAATTATGTATTTAACTCTACCATCCTTCTTTTGCGGACTCCAAAACTCATACCCGACCCTCTTTTCCCACACAATCGACAATGGTATTTTTACCCTATTCTACACCAGTTTTAAGAGGTTTTTCGGGGTATTTAACAAAAGTGTTTCAATTGAAAACATGCAGACAACAAGAACGCCGGCGACGGAACGGAAGGAGAAGAAAATGATGGAGATGAAGACAATCGCGAGCAGCTGCACGAGAGGCGGCGAAGACATGGAAAGTCACAAGATAATCAAGAAATGCTCCAGGTAAGTCCTTTTTCCCTCTCGCAGAATAATTGGTATTAGATCCGATCCGATCTTTGCATTATCTATTTATTATCCGATCTATTACACTCTTTCATATTAAATGCGCCAGACTCGAAGTTCTTTATAAGTGCAAGTACTATAATACCCGGCGACTTATTCGATCTATTTCAATCTTTCATATAATGGAAGAAAGAGCTGTTCATCTTTATTTCAGCACTGAATGTTCACTTGATTCCCATGCTCATTATAATTTGCTTGCGATGAGAAAAATACCAAGTTTCTCTTCAAAGTTACTGTCTGCGCTTAGTTTCTTGCGCGTGGAATAGTTGAAAGTGGGATACTGTACGGCAGAAGGCTGCTGACTCAGTGTGGAGGGAGATTGTTTAGGTTTTGCACGTTTCTTCGGGCAGGCCGGTGCCCTCGGCCCGCGCAGCTCGCGAGCTTTATGATCCATCACATCTCATAGATCAATACGAGCGGGTTAGCGAGTAACATTCTGGGCATTCTTTTCTTTGCTTGCTTTGCCTATTCGCGTGGGGTATTATTTCTTGACACGTAAAGTAAATGTTGATGAGAGAAAAGAAAGGAATAAAAGGAGGAGAATGTGAAGAAGAACTAATGCCGCTTCCGCGTGAATATCGAATTGAAGTTCTTCCTAAGAAATGTGGAATTGTATTATCAAGAGTTCGTTCCAGAATCTGATGGAACTCAATCGTGGCGACAGATTATCACGGAGGGCGTTGAAGTTGCTGACCGAGAAGGAAATGAAGAAAGATGGAAGTACTAGAGATGAAAGACCAAAGGACGGAAAGCGAAAGACCTCTCATAGGAAAGGTAAATATAAAATTTCTGTAAGGTTTCGGCAGGCTTTCTTGAGAATTGTCACTTGCTTTAACTCACAGCGATGAAGTGCCTCCCAAAGCCTTTCTTAAGTAAGCATCTTGCAATCTCTTTTTTTTATGAGATGAAAGATAAAAATGTCAACGAAGAACATGAATTGCAGAAAATGTATTAAAATTGAATAAATTTCAGAATTATTTATTGGTATTTAGCCATCGTATGCTCTATCAGGTTTCTTTGTTGTTGAATGGAGCTCTTTCTCCTTCTCCAACCGTGATAGTAGAATGTTATCGTAAACATTCATCTTAGATGTTAGTCTTTCCAGTAGATTAAGCTGTTTAATTTGCTTTCAGGGTTTGACTTGAGTTCTGACTCGGATGAGGATGGGACGCCTCTTCGTCAAAAGAGTACGAGGTCGGATTTATTTTTCGTGAAATTTGTCAAGAAAAAATTATGCGCATCTTAGGAAAAAGTTGTACTTTTATAGCAGGTCGCCTGTAAAGAAGAAGACGGCAAGTTCTTCAAAGGTTTTGACTTGTGGTGAAGAAGAGAGTCTCCTCAATCCTAAGAAGTTAGATAGGACTCCCATGCAAAGAAGATCGTCGCCAGCGAGCACACGAATTGCGAGTTCTTCCAGTCGTTATTTCTTCTTTTACTATTAATTAGCTTTTCAAATTGAATGGTTGTGGGAAATCAACAGCAGATTTTTTTGCTTTTTTTATTTTGATGAGATATGTTTTTAAAAGGAAATACGTTTATAAGGAAATTCCTTTCAGGACGCGGAATTCAAGAAAAGTGAATTGAACAAAAAGCGATCATTAACGGAGAGGATGAACTCCGGGAATAGGGATAGAGCGGTAGAGAAAGAAAGAATGGGAAGAGATGTGGAGGTGAAGAGAAGAAAAGAAGAAGAACGCGAGTTCTTGAAGAGGACTCTAGCAGAAGAGGAGGAGCGCAGGAAGGAGATGGAAAGGCAAGTCAAGGAGGAGGAGATGAGAGAGAAGGAAGAGGCGAGGAAGAAGGAGGAACAGAAGGCGAGAGAACAAGATCTATTGAAGCAGAAGAAAGATAGCATATACAAGGCACTGGGACAGGAAAGTGTCAAGAAGAACTGCGAAGCGAAGAAGCGAGAGTGTGAGAAAAAGAAGGAATTGAAGAAGAAGCTGTGCATCTCTTCCGATTCCACGTCTTCCTCCAACTCCGCCCTCCCCTCCTCTGCTTCAGCTGCCCTCCCTCCCTCTGATTCAGCTGCCCTCCCCCCCTCTGAATCAGCTGCCGTCCCTCCTCCCCCTCGAGCCCGAACACGAGCAAAGGCTTACATGTCAGTCATTTGCGACTCTCACAACTCTAACATAAGTAATATAAAGATTTGTCTGTTCAGTCGGCCTACAAAGATGCCCATGTTGGATGAGGGAAGTGAAGATCCGGTAAAGACGAAGACGGGCCGGCTCGGAGCACCAACCTTGGACAAGGAGAGGAGGACTCTTCTGGCTAACCGAAAGTCTTCTCATCCAAGCCACGCTTCCGATCTTCTTGGGGGAATCCTCAATGGCATGGATGCAGCCGAATTGACAATTCCAGAACCTCCCTCTGTCTCGTTCGTTTTTTCTCTCGGTAATATTAAAATTATATAATTGTGGCCTTGCGGTAGCAGTTCTTTACCAAGGAGACTATCTCTTGTTGCCCATTTTCTTTTTTCTCTCAGTGTTGTATTTCAGACGTGAGCCGCTTCAGTTTTCGAATCGCCCAACGAAATCTTCGGGGCGTCCGACGGATCCTCGCCGCCCTCGCCCGCCTGCGCAGTCTACAGAAATGGCCATGCGCTTCCCGTTCAAGGAACCTTTTCCTGTTGTCTCTTCTTCTAGGGGCCCTGCCTCCAGCAATTTTATGGCATGCCATGTTCCAGGTTTTAATTGTTTTTTTTTGTGGCCTTTGCAGGGACAAAGAAAAGTAGCAAGAGAAAGATGGGAAGAATGATCGTGAAAAGAAGGAGTTGTATTTATTATGCAGACACGGAATTGACTCCCTTTGATGCGAGTCGCTATCCGCCTGAGCGAGGAGTTCCTTCCTTTGATGACTCCACTCTCTTCACCGCTCCTCTTCCATCTCCAGGAGATCATGATGGTATCTTCTTTTCCTATTTCATTCGTTATTTTTTTCACATTAGCCTTTTATCACACAATAGGCAAAAGAGGGAAAAGTGAAATTAAATTATATAGCAAGGTAACGAGAACAATAGAAACGGAAAGAAATCCTTTTTTTGTATACCATTAGGTTGTGTCCTCACACTGAGGGACAGGGAATAGAGTGCGGAAAGAAGAGTCGTGAGCGGAAAGGGTTTCATGAGAGAGTAGAAAGAAAGAAAGGTAGAGAGAGAATGGGTCAGGAGAGAAGGAGGGAAGGAGTCTGACTGCCGTGAATTAAATACCATTCCGCGCTGGTACGACTCACGTAGACGAGTATAATGTAACAGGACTCACAGAGTCCATATACAAATGTATATAGTACATATAAACAAATGTAGATATTCATCTATCTACATAACACATTTAATGGACAGGAAGAGAGATGAAAATCAGGTGAGCCTAAGACTTGCATCCACGGGCAAAGGGACGATAGCGAAAAAACAGACATGAAGTACCACTAGAGGTCATGGGAAGGAGAACATGTGGAGAATACGATTGCATCCATCAATGGCAGAGAGCTGATCCCTGGGGGGGGGGGCAATAATGTCCTCTCTATGTCTCCCTCTCCCTCTCTCTCTCTCTCTGTCTCTCTCTCTCGCTGTTCCCTCTCTTCTCATTCTCTTTCTCTGTCTTCCTCTCTCCTTTCTCCTTTCAGTAATTGTCCTGGATGACGATGCCGACTCGCGAGTGATTCCGCCTGCCGTGCCCCGCACGGTGATTGCTGACGGTCGTCCGCTGTCCGCCTTCCCGATCATAACTCGCGTAGCTGTGGAGAGAGTGGCCGCGAACTACCAGGTCAGTCTGCTTAGCCTCTCCAAATGTTCATCTTCTTCTTCTTGAGGAAGTCTATGATGCTGCTTGCAATGGCGATGTCTCCTTCCTTGAACAGTCCTTCAAGTCGAGGAAGGGATTCCATTTTTTCACTTTCCGCAGTGTTATCCCTTCCACCAATGACTTCATTCTCCCTTCGGTTATTCCTTTTTCTTTTCTTCTTTCCACTTTGCCAGCCATTCTACAGCTCCTCTTCCATATTTGCAGTTTGCTTTACAAGCCGATGCTCCTCTCTCTCTTTATACCTTTTTTTCTAGCTCGCCGCGATCTTTTGGCCAGGAAGGAGAGCGTCTCGCATCTTGGGGTGCATCCGATTGCTCTTGCGATACGCGGAAGACAAGGAAGGAGCTTCCATTCTGGAGCACCAGGTCAGAGATGGAGATTGAGATGGAGATAGATAGAGAGAGAGAGAGAGAGAGAGAGAGAGAGAGAGAAAGAGGGAGGGTGTGAGAGAGAGAATTTGTTGAGAAATCGGTTGTGGGTGCGTGGCGGGGCGGGACTGCGCTGCACATCGCTGCTCAGACGGGGAAGGAGCAACTCGCCCGTCTTCTCGTGCAGGTTTCCACTGTGAATGTCAATGAAGTAGACAACCGCAGTTCTCCGCGAGTCGCCTTCTGCTATTCCGTGTCAGCCGCGTTCTTTTCGTCTTTCTCTCTTCATTCCCGACACACTGAAGTTGTTTTTGTTGAGTGAGAGAAAAGATTACTCCATCGCTTCTCTTCTTCTGCTGGGTGGCACTTCTCTTAGCTTCGTCTCGGATATGAAGTGTAACTTAAAAATGGACGATCCGGAAGACCAAGTCTTTCTTCGCTTCCTCGATCGCCTCAGTCCAATTGTTTCCGTAATGGAGGAGGAATTCCGACTTGCCCGCGCACAGATCAACAGGTTGGAGGAGTTGTACGCATTCGTGTTGAGTCTGCAACACCTCCCATTCGTGTCATGAAGAGCTTTTGTTGTTGTAAAACATCGGGGTTTAGTAAGGAAGCGATTTATAGATAAAAGGAGAATTTAGGGAACTTGAAGAAGTTGACCGTCTGTCCGGTGTCCTTTGTCTTCGAGGGCAGCTTAAGGAATTCGAATCGATCTTCGTCATTTCAACGAGAAAGAGTTCTTGGCCGGTTTGGTATGGAGAACATTCAGTCCTTCTCTATTGCGCTGTCGTGGAGAACAACGACCAGGTCAGCGAATTGATCTTCCCCTTGCAAGTCGCTATCCCTCCCACTCCCTTCAGCTGCCTTCACACTCTCATCGACGTCGCTCTGCCAATTGCTGCGGCACGAACCCATTCGCCAGTCTTCCTTCCATTGTCTTCCGTCACCCTGCAATGGTCTGGAAAGAGAGTGGAAGTGTATTTGTAGGTATAAGAGAGAGAAGGTCAAGTAAGAGCGTAGAAAGGGTCTGTTATGTTTGAAGTAGCCAAGGGCTGCTGGTTGAGGAAAGAGTGATATTGCGTCCGTGTTGGGAGGGTGCTCAATTACCGAATGGAGCGGGTGTTCCTCTGGTTTTTCTTCTTCCTTCGCTGATCAACCGTCCTCTCACATTCGATCTCCACCTGCACGCTCGACCGCTTCATCCGTCCACTCACATTTGGACGCAGGTTTAGAAAATTACATTTCTTTTCATCTTTACCAATACGAAGAATGTGCATAATTCCTTGTTACGGTTTGTGAGATGAGTAATACAATTCTAACAATGAAAATTCTGAAAAATGCTCTGCAGATCGTGCTAGTCCGCAAGGAACAGCGAGGAGTTTGCCTGGAGCCATTCTTCTTGAGACCATTCTAAGCCTGCCTCCGCCGCTCTTTGCGGTTTCTAATTGCTAATCCATCAATTTCGCTTCCTCATTTATATTCACTCTTCGTATGTCAACTATAGCGAAATACTGTATGTCATTCTTTTAATACCACTTCGCATCCCTCTTTGCATTGTTTTTGTCTGCTTTATAATTTGCGGTCCAGTATTTTAAAAGCTTAGCGTATCATTCCCGCCCAAAGTATTGTTTATTCCCGATTTTGTACCTTAGTGTTATAACTACTTTTGCTGCTAATAATTTGGAACTGATACCACTTTCCAAATTATTAGCAGCAAAAGTAATGCGTGGATTCGATGCGAGCACTGCGATGCTACGTGTACAATGTTCGGAAACGGGATTCCGTATTCAAGTTGAGCTGCCCAATGTCCTCTTTAGAGTGCATCATCTGCGAATAACTTCATTCCTAAAACGGGGACTTCATTTCAAGAAGTAAAGTTTAAATTCCTTGCTGTGAAGGTCTTCGCTGTAGTCGAGAGAACATGAGATAGCTCAGTAGCTAATGTGAAGATTCTATCCTGGTAGAACCACTTGTCATCTCTCAGTTCGTATGAAAATTATATTGTTCTGTTAAAATAAAGTGTGGAGACGGAGCGGAATTCAGAGCTTCTATGTAAGAGGTGTCTGCGATTAAGTTTTTTTGAGTGGGGGATGAAAACCCTGACGAAGAATCGGCAGAATGGGCAGTATGGAATTGGAAGCTGGTGGAGAATCGGATGCGGTCATTTATCTTAAGAGTGGGCAAAACTGTTTGTTGAGATAAGTACTACTGCTGTTGTGTTTTACATTCAACGGGCTTCAACAACCGCAGCACAAAATCACGATGCATCGCGATGTGGCAGGGAACCTTCCAGGCAATTACATACTTCCTGCTGGGCCAGCGGAGTAACATGTAAAAGGAGAAAAAGAATCGAGAGCGTGAGGGACAGTGGAAGAGAGAGAGAGAGAGACAGAGAGAGAAAGATATAGAGAGGTGCAGGTTCGAGGTTAGAAAGTGGGGGATGCCAAATGTAAGAATGAATTGGTTGAATGGCATGAGCGGCAGAGGAAGTGGAGAACGGAGCCAGTGCTGCGCGTGCAATGGCCGGAAACTCGTCGTCGCCCGTTCAGGGAGGAGCATTCGCCTTTGGCTCCTCCACTCCAAGAGAACTCTCCTACATGCACAAAGTTCGTTTCGGCTTTATTCTAGATCCATTCCTTTCGAATGACATCTCATGAGGAATGCCAGAAGCAAAACTATGTAGTGAAGAGCAGTAAACAGTGATGGGTAACGATTTTGGGAGAGAGAGAGGGAAAGAGAGAGAAAAAGGAAGAGAGAGAAAGAGCCAAAGAGAGAGAGAGAGAGAGAGAGAGAGAGAGAGAGAGCTAGAGTGTAAGGGATAAAGAGTGGGAGCGTTATAGAGAGAGAGAGAACACAAAACATTCAAGGAGCTGCTCCTGCTGATGGCGAATTTTCTCTCTCCTTTGATTAATTCACAAACAACGCCTTAATGGTTCGCAAACAATGAGTTTGCCATCATATATTCGATTTGCCTAATTTCTTTTACTTTTCCTCTTTTTCGTTCTATACTGTTCTCTCTAATTTTGTTTTCTTCTCCTTCTCCTTTTCTTTGCATTTTGTACTGTCATTTTCTTTAGCTGTACATATAAATGCAATTATGCCATTGTAATGTTTTCGCATTAAGTAACATCATGCGAATGAAGAATATAATATATATGAGAGAGAGAGTGTGTGTAAGGGATAAAGAGAGGGAACGAAATGCAGATGCCAAGCTCGCTGCGTAGATACGATGCCCGTCCACCCCGTCCTGCGCCAGTGCCCCCAGTCAGCGAATTTATGAGGAGAGTACACGCAGGGGAGAAGACTCTGCCCGGTCAGTCTCTTTCTCTTTCTGTCTCCAATGGAGAAGACTCTGCCCGGTCAGTCTCCTTCTCTCTCTCTCTCTCTCTCTGCCTCTCTTGAGAAGAGTCTCCGTAGCCGTCCTTGTCTCTGCTTCGTGCCCCCTCTCTCTCTCTCTCTCTGCCTCTCTTGAGAAGAGTCTCCGTCGCCGTCCTTGTCTCTGCTTCGTGCCCCGTTCGGGAGCGCGACCCCGAGAGAGCTGGCTCATCTCTCTGGTGTGCCGGCCGCTCTCCGCGTCTACGATGTTCACCTGACTCCTCATCCTCGCCCCTTCGTTCGTCAATCCGAATCAAGTGAGCTCTCCTTGCTTGGCCTCCCTTCACCTCGTTCCTCTTCAGTGACAGGAGATATGCGGACAGAAGATGCAGACAGCTCAGCAGAAGTGTCGAGTGAACCCGACCTTGTCCGGGACAGGGAGATAGGGGCCACTTCCCCTCGCCGCTTTGCCAGCTCACGAAGCTAAGCATTTCTCCACCACATCTTGAGCTGCAATACTGTCCATTTCCAGTGCTCCTCCCATTTCATTTTTACTTATCATATGTGTGATAGCCTTTAGAATTTTTAAAAGCATATTGCTTCATCCTGAATGAAAACCGGATAGAACACAATGCTAACCGTAAGCATGTTAAACAGCAAGGTGCTTACACACCACTCGCAAGAACATTAATACATACAATGACAGCACAGGGGAAGATAAACAATGAAGGAATGAAGAAGGAGACCACTTCCCCAAAACCCGAAGGTACTATACCCAGAACTTGACTCACATAACGCAACAACGAATGAAACACAGATAGAAAATATGGATATACATATAAACAAAACTAACATCCATTCACCTAATTTGATAAATGAAAAAAACAGTTATTTGTCGAAACTAAATGTCAGTTACCACAGTTAAGGATGAACGGGAAGTTGACTCTCCACCCGATGCACCCAAATGTTCGCACATTCAGGGTGGTAGTGAGCACCAGAGAAAGAGCAAGTCGCCCCGCCACAGAGGCACAAGGAACATCTGCAAGTAGGGCAGACATTGCAATCTATGAGGAAGAAGAAGGTGAGATAAGAGCGGGAGAGAGAGAGAGAGCGAGAGAGAGAGAAGAAGAACCGACCGCGGAGAGGGAGATGGGGACGAGAGTTGAGAGAGAGAGGGAGGAAAATAGGAAAAACCGACAGTGGAGGGGGAGAGAGGGGCGGAAGGGAGAGGGGACTCAGCCCCGCTTGCCTTCTAAGCTTCTCCCATCTCGTCTCAATGTCTCTCGAAGATTCTTGGACATCAAAAAGAAGAGAAGAACGGGAGACACGAGAAGCCACGCCCACCACTCTGCCAAGGCTGTCCACGAGATCAACTCCGCGTTCCGTACCACACAACTCAACCAAATCAACTCATCTTTCTCTCTCTCTCTCTTTCCCGTTCCTGACCTCCTCTAGAACGGCTTCTCCCGCTCTGGCGAGAGCATGCTCGCATTCCTCAAAGAGAGCTTCAGTAGCAGAAAAGAGACGAAGGAGGACGGCGCCCTCCGTCCCTTCCACTTTCCTCACTGATTTACCCTCACTGGTGACCTTGATCCTTAATACTTTTATATAAGAATGCACTTATGGGATGTTTTTTCACGGCATAATTTTTTTCGGTACACGTAATGGACCATTTCTGATTTCTTTAACCCGTAAGTTAACTTTTTATTGCACGCTGCATGAACCTAACAAATTACGGGCATAATGTAATTAATCACATTTTCATTGCCTGCAACGTGCAAAAATTAATTCCTCTTTTCACGAGGGTAGATCTTTTTCTGTTCATAAAACAGAACGAGTCACTCATGCTAATTTTCAAAAAAAAAAGCAACAAGAGTGAGTAAAGGTTAACTCGCTGATTGGAGACAGCGATGGAGTGGGAGAAGGTAGAGAGCAGCAAAGAGAGGGCGATGGCGGAGAGCTGCGAAGAGAGGGGACAGGAACACTCGCACACGTGGAAAGAGCAGCCAAGGGCTGTTTCTGCTGTAAACATCTCATTCAATCGGAAAATTAGTTTAAAAGAAACTAAAAGAATAATAGAAGAAAGAACTCAACGACTGAAAACACCGTTACCAAGATGAAGTGGTTAATTTAAAACAAAGCGAAATAGGAGATATACGACTGCATTAGCTAACCGTTGCGTGCATCAACAAAGTGATATTGTGAGAATAACTTGATTAAGGAACCTGTGAAAGTGCGATGAGTGCAAGGCAAGAGAAGAACTCGGAGCGAGTCAGCTGCCCCGGATGAGTTCGATTCACCATGCTCCAAATCGTTGACAAAACCTCACGTGGGAGGTCGGAACGCAACATCAACTTGTACACTGCACATCAATTTACTGACTCGGACAATTCTTGACTGCGATTCATTAATATGGCCAGCATACTAGCAATGCATTCATTAAATGAGTCATAAGCGGACATCGCACACGAGTGAAAATTAAGCGGTGAAATGAGTCCTGAGATTGGTCTGACAGTAAACAGTCAACCCCCACGGTTAAGTTGCCCTCACCCCCCCCCCCCCCCAATGCTACTCTTCCTCAAATTTTGGGGAGGCTCAAATCAGGGTGATTCTGTTTAATAGACAGTACCACCTTTCCTCTGACATAAAGTACACAACAGCAATGTGGCATCCCTATCCACGCAGCACAAATTTAAAAAAAAAGCTCTAATTAACCACCTACCATACTAGTATTTTACGAAGTATGAAAATTGAAACGAAATTGTCGTAATATCCTTTTCCCAATTCGTTATTAGAAATCTGGCGAGGCCGATTTCATACCGCCTATGCCGAGAGCTTAAAAATGGTGATTTCTGCCTTCGGGCTCGCTAATGTAACCCCACCCCCCCCCCCCCCCGGATTTTAGTTCAAAATTAATCTCGTTAAACCTAAGTTTTGCTGCAGCCTTCTTAGGACCTTAAGCGTTAATATGAAAATAGCGAGAAATGTAAAAGTCACGGTGCCGGCCAAAATACAATATAAGTGTTGTGAAATAAACTGTTGCGCGTACCAAGAGGAGTGCGAGGTAGTTGATGAGGCAGAGGGGCGGCGCACTCGGCAATCGCAGCCAGATACGCAGCAGGCACTCGGGACTCGTCCACCAGTGCAGGGGGGAGAAGGCCGCCTCCACCACTCACCGTCTTCCTCTGCCTTCCCATCCACATGTGCATTCCTCCCCCCTTCCAGCTAACACTGCTGCCGCCACTCATATCCTAGAAGAAATAGAGCATATCATTAATCAACGCCCACCCACGCGACTTTACTTCATTTTTGGTACTCCACGGGGAGTCAAGGCGACACTTAGATAACATTTTAGTGTACTGTTGTGTGCGGGGTGTGCGAGCTGCGTGCGGGTAGTGCCACTTTTTTCGACATTCCATGAATGGCAGAGCGTGAAAAAACGGTAACACTAAATTAGGGGACGCCATGTTAAAAGATTTTAGTGTAGCACTAAAAAAATCACTAGGCAGCATTAAAAATCACTAGTGCACCCGGATTTCGAGTGAATACGGTACCACTAATTAGAAATATTTGAAATGATTAGGCTCATAGCACGAATTCCCTTTATGCCAATCTTGGGATACTGTCCTCTCCGCTTTTTCTCTAAGTGTCGTATTTGCGCTGCGCTGACTCTCCGTGACTCTTCGACTATCACTACCCCAAGACCACCAAAAATTTAGATTTTTATTTTTCGCTGAAAAGGCTTAGGGTGGGTTGTTTGATACGGGGTTCACGAATATAACATTCATTTTTTAAAATTATAGCGTCATTAAAAACGATAAAGTAACATTTGTGGGAATTTAATTTGACTCAGATCGCGTTGTTAAACTCGATAAGGGAGTTGCAATTGGGGCATGAAGGACTGGGAAGAAGAACCATTGAGCCCAGCCATTGCTAGAGATATCTAGTCTTCTCGTAGAGGTCGTTTAGACATGTCTAGGAGTTTATCATTTCGTTGGGCAGAGGGAGAGCACATTCGACTCCGCCATTGGCTACTTGCTACTTTAACTTTCATGAAGGACGTTATAATTTAAAATGGATGTTATAGTCGTGTTCCCCGTATGAAACAACCCCTGGGATGTTTCACCGAAAAAATCAAATAAAAAAATTTTGGGGGCCCTTGGGGTTAGTGATAGCTGAAGAGCATCCATTTTTTCAAGTCCTGCGAGTGCCATACCTTTTAATGTGAAGTTTCAAGTAAGTGTTTTAGGTCAACTACACAACCTCTCCGCTTCGCGAGTAAAATTATGCGATGTTCGAAATGTGGGCATTATTGTCCATCCCAACCCCTCAACCTGATGTTATTGTGGCATAATTATGTCTATCACTTTAGGTAATATATTGCCTTAAATCTGCAGTAGGCAATAACCAAAAGCATATTTTGGTCAGTGCATAAACAGGTCTCACTTTTGCCAGGGACCCTCCCGAAAATGTATTAAAGAGTACGTAATCCTCCGATTTTCGGAATATTTTAAGGCAAGGGAGCCTGTACCCTTCAGTGGAGGACCCTTCCGACATCATTTAAAACGAGAGGGTCTTTAAACACTATTTTTATTTTACTAGATGCAGACAAAAAAAATCCGCTTGTCCAAACACGGATCGCACGGCTGTTCCGTCCTCCATTTAGGCAAATCCAACCCCAAGCTACCTTACCACCTTAACGGCGCTCCCCTTACTCCAGTAGACAGCATCCGAGATCTCGGCATTATTATTGACTCTTCTCATTCCTTTTCATCCCACTGCTCGCATCTTGCTAACAAGGCTATAAGCAAATGTCACCCCATCATCCGCTCCCTCCGTTCCAAAAACAAGGACGCCCTTGTTTCCGCTTATACCCTGTATATTCGCCCTTTGCTCGAATCCTCCTCCATTGTCTTTTCTCCCCGGCTCAAGAAAGATATCCTTCGTCTAGAACGCATCCAGAACTATTTTACCCGTTTTATTTACCGCCGTTGTTTTGGTTACAGCAATCGCGCTGATATTCCTAACCCTGCTACCCGTAACAAGGCTCTCTCCCTCCCCTCTCTCTTTTCTCGTAGACAACAATCTGATTGTACACTTGCGCGTCGTCTTGTATTTGGCCACAGGCGTATCTCTGATCGCGTTCCCCATTATTTCCATTTTCGTAACTCACGTACTCGCGGCCTTTCCTTCCTCCTTGCTTACCCGTCCACTCGCTCCTCCGTTCGTAACCATTCGTTTTTCATCAGATCCGTGAAAGCATTCAACAGCTTGGCCAAGCACTCATCTCCCTCCTCCCTCTCCTCCCCATCTGCGACCCCATTACAACAGCCCATATATACTGTATGATGCTCATATATACTGTACTGTATCTTCTCATGTATACCATATCATGCATTGCTTTATCACTCATACACATACCTTCATTCATTAACACGTGGCAGCAGCACGTAAATAAATCAAATCAAATCATGCTGTTCTACAGGGAATGGATTAAGTAGGGGATCGATATTTTCAATCGTAACACTCAATTCCACCGAACGAACTCCCTGTAGGAATACCAATATTTCACGCAGACACTTTACCGATGAAGATACATTTCGCGAAGCAACATCTGATTACAATAGGTCAGAGAAACTCTTTGAATCTATTTATTCAATAGCAGAATAAAATCGGTCTCGCACATGCAATAAAACATGAGGTGTAAAATAATATTTAAAAAAAAAACAAGGAATGCAAGAGACCGGAATAAACTTCTCGAAATCGCCACAATGTTTTTTGCGGCTTCCGTTCATCTAGCAGTAAGTCACTAAAGTTAACGTAATATAGAAACACTACTGGTGGACTTGGAATCAAACAAAGCTGATCTTTGATGTACACAAATGATAGAGAAGGCGAAGTAAGTGAAAGAGGAGATTTGCTTACCTAACAGAGGGAAGTATTAAGGAATGGAAATGGTTCCGATTGTTTACCTTCTCCCCAGAAGAAAAGAATGTACGTTTAAGAAGTGCCGAGGATCAGAGCGACGATCATTCCATACAATCCGAGAACCTGCAGCAAACAATTCTTTCTGCATTACAAATTTGGTTAATCCTGCCCCAGAAATTTTCGAGGAAAAAACTTTTTTCCATAATGTCACCCCAGGGGGTTCTTTGATACGAGTAACACGAATATCGCATTTATTTTTTTTTTATCATGGACTCATTTTCAAAAGTCAGGGTAGCTATGCGGTAGAAGAACAAGAACAACTAAGTAGCATGTGTACAGGCTTGCCACCTGATGATATCTTTCGCAGCTTTTGAAAACTTCACAATCAAAAATAAACGCGATATTTGTGTTGCTCGTACCAAAGAACCCCTTGGGGGGACTTTACGGAAACATTTGTTTCCACGAAACTTTCTGGGGCAGGAGTAACCGAATAGTACCCTGCTTTCTGCAGTTCGCCCGACTATGGTTTTGCTTTAAGAATGGAGAGAGAGAGAGAGAGGGAGAGAGAGAGAGAGAGAGCGAGAGAGAGAGAGAGAGAGAGAGAGAGAGAGAGAGCGAACGCTGACCTCAGAGAAGATGAGAATGAGGATCATCCCGACGAAGAGTCTTGGCTGCTGGGCCGTGCCTCTCACTCCCGCGTCTCCCACAATTCCGATGGCGTAGCCTGCACCCAAGCCACAGAGACCACAAGTCAGGCCGGCAGCGAGATGGGCGAAGCCTTTGTTCAGGTCGTAGCCATCAGAGGCCGACATCACTTTTCCCTTCAGAACCATCGCCACGACGAGACCATAGATACCGATGATACCGGCCATGATAACTGGGATCACAGACTTCATGATCAACTCTGGCCTCATTACTCCCATCGATGAAATTCCTACGGCCGACTTCGCTGTTCCATACGCTGCTCCCAGGACAGTGAAGATCTGCAAAGATCTCAAACTCCAATAAACTAGAAAGATTGTGATTACCCATACCGAAATGAAATTCCTCAAGACGAATAAATAACCAGCGTGGAAACAAAAAGAGAAAATAAATACCTGTGCAGATGCCGCGCCCATGTACCCGAAAAACGGAGCATAAGCAGCTCGTTCGGCGGCTCTCAAGTCGTACGACATCGCTAACCTGTACAAACAAATAACCAATGTGTCTCTCTTACTATAGATACACCTCGCGGTCCACGTTGAAAAACGCGTAAGATGAGAAAGGCATTATGTTCGGTGAAAATATGCCTTTATCTCTCGCATGAACTATGGAATATACGTTAGACTAGAAGACACGGATAGCCGCAGTTCGCAATGTGCAAGTATACAAGGTGCGTCTGCTCATGTAGGAACAAGATAAAACGAGCAAATAAAGCAATTAAGGAGGGTCGCACAGATTATGCAGCACCCATAATGAGTGCAACGATCATTCCATATAAACCCAAGACTTCCGCGAAAATAAGAATGAGAATCATGCCAACGAAAAACCGGGGCTGTTGTGAAAGGGCACGGACTCCAGTGTCGCCGGCAATTCCGATTGCATAGCCAGCACCGAGACCGCAGAGACCGCAAACCAGGCCACCGGCGAACTGGGAGAAGCCCTGGTTTATTGTGTACTCGGCACTGGCAGGAGCCACTCGACCGGAGATGATAACTGCCACGACGAGGCCGTAGATGGCCACGATGCCAGCCATGACCACAGGGATGATGGCCTTCATGACCAGATCCGGCCTGGCCACGGCCATCGATGCGATGCCCGTCCCAGACTTCGCCGTCCCGTACGCTGAGCCCGCCGCCGTGAATATCATCGCAGCTGTTACTCCCATGGAACCGAAGAACGGGCCGTACAGAGCCTGCTCCGCCAGCTTCAGTTCATCCACGGCTGGCGCGTCTGTCGCCATCTAAAGGAATGCACTGTTCTCTTTCTCTCTCTCTTTGTCTCTCTCACTCTCTATACACTCACGCCACTATAAGGAAATCTACTACACATTAGCAGTGAACGTGTGCGGTTCAACATCTATTATTACCTCGTTTCTCTACATTCTCCCGAGTCTCTTTTGATTGACCGAAAACCGAAGATCAACATGGTAATTCCTATATCAACAAATCGCTCACTGCGTAGCAGCCCACCACCCTAACTCTTGTGGATATTTTTAATGTTTGGAATTTTGCCAACATTTCTTGCTCTTGTTGTAGTTTGTAGCTTGCATTCGAATTTTTGCCAGTTTGTTTTTTTCCACTAACCTTTAGTATTTGTATTATTCATTAGCCATTTGGGGTTATTCTAGTCAACTAGAAGATCACCGCCTTTAATAAATGTCCCTTTGTTCTTCAGCATGCGATGTTCTTAGGAAGAAAATGGCTGCGAGTGCTCGTAGTCCTCCCTCTGATATCTTTCACTTACTTTGCCTATCTTTGTTATGACTGGAATCGAGACGATGACTGGTTGGTTTCTTTTCCCTGATTGAGTGCCAATCTTGCTATGAACAGGGCCGGCTGGCGATCAGTCAGCGAGGAAAGAGTGGGCCATTCTCTTTGCGTGCTCATTCCCTTCCGGAATCGCGAAACTGAGCTGGCCGAGTTTGTTCCTCGCATGGAAGAGTTTCTAGTTCGACAGCGACTTCCTCATGTCTTCATCGTGCTCAATCAAACCGATTCATTCCGCTTCAATCGTGCATCTCTTATCAACGTATGTGTGTGTTTTTATTTTTTGCAGTGTTCGTATTCGAGAGAGTTAGAGAGAAAGAGGAATTCTACACGTGCCACTTTTGCAACTGTAAATAAAGTAAGTAAATAATAAGGATGACATGCGTGACAGGTTGGATGGTTCGAAGCAGACCGACTGGGGTGTGATTACATTGTGATGCACGACGTGGATCTCTTGCCTTTGAATGACGCCCTCAACTACAGCTTCCCTGGTCAAGGGGTTGCTCGCCACATTTCTTCACCTGAGTACCACCCAATGTAAGCTTTCGTCCGAACTTAATGATTTAATTAAGGAAGGCTTCAGGTATAAGTATACAAATTTCATCGGCGGTGTGTTAATGCTGACAACAGCTGATTACAAGCGAGTGAATGGAATGTCTAACAAATATTGGGGCTGGGGCCTGGAAGACGATGAGTTCTTCCTCCGTATAAGGTTTGTCCTTTGATATGTTAGCTGGTTTTTTCCCGAACATGTTGTTTTTCCTGAACGGTATAACTTATATTTTCGTCGTTACAGGGATGCAAAATTGAAATTGGAGCGGTCGCAAGGCCTGAAAACTGACCGCTCCAACACATTTCGTCATATTCACGGCCCAGAAAGACGTCGAGATTACACAAGGAAATCTGCAGCTACGGAAGCTGAGAGGAGAATTAAGAAGAAGAGGGACAGAGCGGGAGGCCTTTCTTCTGTTCAGTTGGTTGAGAAAGGAGAATTGTTGAGACAAAGATCACAGTTTGGACAATGTTTTCAGATATGTTATTCGTGAGCGTTCTGGTCTTCACTTTGGGTCGGCGATCGTTCGAATCCTGGAGATCGCATTGATGTGCAATGTCTCTGCCACTCCTTACTGTCTTCAGCCATAGATATTCCTTTTTATATCACCATTTCCTGCTCAACGATTACGGTTCAAACAAGACGAGTCTTTTTGTTTCTTTCAAAAAGTTATTTGAATTATTAAACACTTCAACTGTGATTGCTGTTTCAAAAGAATGGTGCTCGGCTAAATAAAGAAAATATGTTGGAATTTGCGTTACACTTTTCCATAGGCTTGTCGCTGACAATGAGCTTGGGATTTGATTTTCAAAAGAAAGAAAAGTTTCTCCTCCGGAGGTCAGAATTGCAAACGTGGAATGCATTTGAATGTATTATTGTTTCGTGGAAGTGAAATTGCACGTGGATAAAATTATTATGGAGTTTGGTCGCGTGGCAACAAGTCAGCGTATGTATACAAAGTAGTAGTTTAGAAAAGGTCTAGAAACGGTTTGCACCATCTGCCCTTCTTTTCTCCCCTTTCCGCGTATTAGTTTGGGGTGGTTTACTTAAGAACGGCGCAGCCGCTGCGGGAAGATTTGGGATTTCACAATCAGCATCATTTTTAATGGGTAAGCACCGAACATTTTTTTTGAGAGATAAGCGAGAAAAAAAAACATTGGTAACTCGTCATAGATGGGGAAGGGCCAGACACTGCGTGACTCACCAGCACCCCGTCATTCTTTTCCCCGTTCTTGTTTACTCGTTCTTCGCGTCAGTTAGAAATGTCTCCTGCTAACTGAGAGGTTGTGCTTACCTCAGGGAAAGCGCTGTCCCTCGAGGGGAACTGCAAGTGTGTTGTGACCAGCAATCGAGTGAGTTCAATTGATTCTCGTGGTAGATGGTTGTCTTTGTATGGTTGCTTAGTCAGTTCCGGCGTGATGCCATGAATGGTTGTCTGGGTCGTGGTGCGGAGCAACACTGCTTTGTTTTCTCTGGTCTCCTCGCCGCTCTCTATCTTTCCCTTATCCCTCTCCAGCTTCTCTAAATGAGAGCACCCACCCCCTTCCAAGCAAACACCTGCCATCCATTCACGGGCTATCTCCTCTTTATTCTCACATGAAATCAAAACTGCCTTGAGCCCCAGATTCCTTGTCCAAAATTCATCTGAAACAAAGAAAGTTACGATTGCTTGCATCTTCTTATTTCCATCTTTTGAAATGATATTTTGTAAGCGACTTTTTCCAAATATAACTAAACATCGAAACTAAAACGCCCCCAGCCATCTGGCAATTGTCGTCCGGCTTTCTTAATTGCGTGGCTAACAATTTTTGTGCTTACAGCGCACAGTTTCTTGTAAGTGTGTGGTGAACAATATGAACTAATTGATCTGGCAAAATGCCAACAGTCTTCGATAGACTGGGAAGTCTAGGATTACTCACACTGCGCCATTCTTCAAGTGTGTTAATCGTGTTTTTCCCCATTTCTTGAATTTCTAAGCAAAAGTGCAGGAGAGGGAGAGCAGGATAAGGAAGCGGATGAAGTGTGAGACGAAGCATGGCATTCACTGCGCCGCTCTGCTCGCCTGGATTGCTTCCTTCGCCTACTTCTGTGGTGCTTTCAGCCCCGAGACTCACTCCTTCCAGCCCTTCATTCGGTTAGCCTGGCCTTTCCTCATGATTTTTCCAAGTTTAACTGCCAAATACACTGTCGAAGATGGGTTGGCGATAGAAAGGAAATGATGTTGTCGTTTTTCCAGGGAACACTAGTATTCAAAGTTGGGGAAAATAAATTGATATTGCAGTTATGGCTATGTCGGAGCGAGCATTCTCTACGCGATGAGGCTGCTCTCCCTCCTGGTTCTTCCCCAGTGCATTTGCAATCTACCGGACTTCTTTTGTTCAATGCCTTCCGAGACAAGGTAGTTTCGTACTTCAGGGATGAATCGTAGTCATTTTCTTTCGGTATTTGTAAGGATTTTTATTCTCTAATTTTTATTTCGGAAACACGAAAGTATTGGAATTCGGGATTTTTCCCTTAGATCTAAAAAATTTTGATGTCCAAAAGTGTCAGAATTTGCGATTCACTCCTATTTTGAATCTTCTTTCATCTGGTTGTGGCATAGTGAAATTGATGAAGGTTCCTCTGAAAGCCGCTCCTCTTCTGGCCCCGTTCATCTGTTTCCGCGTCGTTACCAAAGGCAACTATCCTCGCCTTGTCAAGGTTTTCCATTTTTCTTCTTTTGAAAGAACATTCCTCCTCCTTCAATTTGGTCTATTCCTGTTATTGATTAAAAGTTCTTAACATTAAAGACTTTCTTTGCTATTTTTCATTTGGTCTTTGTAGGATAACTTGGAAAGGAATATGGAGACTTGCCGGAAAGCGGGGATGAAGAATTTCATGTTCGAAGTGGTGACAGACAAGAGAATCGACTTGTCACTACAGCCACGAGTCCGCGAGATTGTGGTTCCATTGGCTTACGAGTTCGTTTTTTTCCGTTTCATCTCTTTCTACCCCTGCCCCTCTCCGTCCCTCCCCTTTCTTCCCTCGCCATCTCTCTCTCTCTCTCTTCTCCTCTTTCTCAACGCCTCTCTCCTCTCTCTCTCTCTCGTTATATCTCTCTATCTCTCTCTCTCTCTCTCCTTCCTCTCACTCTCCCATTCTACTTTTTTAGGACGAAGAGTGGAGCTCGTTTCAAGGCCCGAGCCTTGCAATATTGCCTGGAGGATATACTTATACTTTATTTACGCACACCTTAGTGATACGTGGAGGTAAAATTTAGCGAGTAAAAATAAATAAAATGAATGAAAATGAATATAAATTGTACAGATCATAAAACAACCGAAGGCTTATTGCTGGCAATAGAATTGAATAGCTTCGCGGCACGGATAAAGAAGGAATGAGACCGAGCTTTCAATCGACTTGTTGGGTAAGCTAATTTAAACGAGAGGCCACGAGTTCGGGAATTACGGAAATAAAAGTGATGGGGGTGACTAAGGGACAGTTTTCTATGACCAAATATGAGGCGACGAGCCAATGTGAATCAAAATCTTCCCGACGCGCTTTAAGAGAAGGGAGGGAGACGATGCGGTTCCTTTCCTCACTAGGAGGGACGGATAATGCTGAATAGCCATAACATCGACGGAAAATAACGCGGGTAAAGTAATTCTGGACTTTTTCTAAAACGCGGATATCTTTTAATAAATGGGGAGAATAGACAGTAGTACAGTTTTCTAGTATGGAGCGTACGTAGATAGTGTAGGCAGATAAGAGTACACTCTTGTTACAAGTGCGGAGAGCCCGAAGGATAAGATATGCCTTTGCGAGGGCAGAATTGGCTATTTTATTACAATGAAGAGAAAACGATAAGCGGTCATCGATAATAATGCCAAGATCGCGAATGGAAACGATGGAAGAGAGAGGAGTGCCACTAAGCGTATAAGCAATTCGCGGATTAGTTCTACCGATATGCAAGACAAAGCACTTATCAGGAGCAAGGGGAAGCTGCCATGTGTCAGCCCAAAGAGAGACCACGTCAATGGCGGACTGGAGATCGGGATTGTTGTGAGACGGAGGAAAAGACCGAAATATTTTAAGATCATCCGCAAAGCAGCGAGAAGTTGCACCCTGAGCAGAGACTAGAGGAGGGAGGTCGGCAGTGTAAATGATGAAGAGGAGGGGGCCAATAACGGTGCCTTGAGGGATACCACTTATGACAGGACGGGGGCTTGAAAGAGTTCTACCTACACGTACAGCAAAAGATCGGTTATCAAGAAAATTAGCTATCCAATTAACTATAACGGGTGGGAAAGAGAGACATTTGAGTTTATAAATAAGCTTTGGATGACTGACCCTATCGAAAGCTTTAGCATGGTCGAAGTATACAACGTCTGTGGCATGTCCTTGGTGCAAAGAATGGGTCCAGCGTTCTAAGCAATCTAATAATTGGAACTCTATAGAACGTTTACGACGAAAACCAAATTGTTCGTCTGGTAAAATATTATTAAGATCACACCACGAAGACAGTCTACGGCAAATAAGCTTCTCAAATAGTCTAGAAAACATACACGTGATAGAAACGGGCCGATAGTTAGTGGGATCAGAGAAAGGAGGCTTTTTCTTATATGGTCGTCCCTCCCATATAACCCAGATTACCCCCTCACCAGTGTCCCGTTCAAACTACCATAAGATAAAGTGGACCGTGAAATAGGCAGGGTGTGGGGAGTAGTGAAGATGGTTTTGAATGTTGATGTGCAAGTTGGCCGGGTACGGTAGCAGTTGAGCAAAGGGTTGTAGAGAAGGGAGAAGACATTTCTACGATCGCTGGTCGTAGAGTGTTGGTGACTTCGTTTTTGAAGGTGTTTGCCATAGTTTTTTTTTCAGGAGTTGTTTGTTGAAGAATTGGTTGGTTGTGTCACCCACCCACCCTGAGTGTACTGTTTTCATTTTCCAGGTTGTGTCGGGATTAGAGGGGGTGGAGCGAGTGGCTACGACGTGGAGGTTCATCGCCGGCTCGGTCATGTCGGCCCCTCACGCCCTCTCCCTCCTCCCATCTACCTTCTCTCTCCCTCTCCCTCTCTCTCTCTCTCTCTCTCTCTCTCTCTCTCTTTCTCGAGGATTGGGCGGCTTCAGGTTTCTAAGGGTTGGACGTCCAACCTCTCCCTTTTCCCCCTCATCGTCTTCTCTCTCTCTCCCCCCTCTCTCTCTCTCTCCCACTCCTCACATCGGCCCCTATCACAAGGCCCCTCAACGCCGCGAGGCCACGCGGATCTTCATACATCCTCAACTCCTCCCACATGCCGCTATCCACTCCCCATTGCTGCTCGCTCATGTGCTTTTTGTATTTTGCTCTGCCATGCATTGCAAGTTTGTTGTCACCGCGCTCCGCCGGACCAGGTCGTGTAGAGCGGGGTGACAACAAACTTGCCATGCATGGCAGAGCAAAATACAAAAAGCACATGAGCGAGCAGCAATGGGGAGTGGATAGCGGCATGTGGGAGGAGTTGAGGATGTATGAAGATCCGCGTGGCCTCGCGGCGTTGAGGGGCCTTGTGATAGGCTCAGGGTTTGTGGGTGGGACCCAACACTCTACGACCAGCGATCGTAGAAATTTCTTCTCCCTCCTCTACAACCCTTTGTTCAACTGCTACCGTACCCGGCCAACTTGCTCATCAACATTCAAAACCATCTTCACTACTCCCCACACCCTGCCTATTTCACGGTCCACTTGGTGATGATGGTAATCATCAATTATATGGTCGTCCCTCCCATATAACCCAGATTACCCCCTCACCAGTGTCCCGTTCAAACTACCATAAGATAAAGAACTTTATCGAATAGGACACGACCTGGTCCGGTAGAAAAACGAAAGTCCCCTTTGTGAAGATGAGAATGGAGGAGAAAAAACCGACACTTAGAGATGGTAGGGCAGCAGCTTGTGCCCTTGAGACACCGAGAAATCTACTCTTCAAGGAGCAGGCCAAGTAAATATCCCCGCTTTCCCTCTACACGGCCCAGAGATCCGTGGGCAAGTAACTCTACTTCCCAGGACGTACCTAGTCTGTCTTTGCCCCATGGCCTCCACCGCTAAACGCCTGCTAATTGGCCCGCCCAGGAGGAAACTTGACTGCCTATTACTTCTTCTAAGTTTCCAGGTTAACCTCCGGAGTGGTCCAGAACCCTTTTAACAAACTGTGAAAAAGGCCGTGTCTGACCTGATCCCTTCATCTCTCCTGTGTCTACTGGTAGAGCGGGTGGAACGGTTTCCTTCCTGATTGCTCCTCTCTGCTCCAGCTTCTGGATGGAGTAGAGGGCCTCCTGCTACGAGTTCGCCTTCTCCGCTCTGTCCAGGAGGGAGAGTCATCGTGCCGCTCGCACCGTCCGAATCAACTGCAAGATATATACAGTTAAAAAACCACTTAACTGACCAAGTCCTTTATGGCAACACCTCTCACTATAACTATCGATTTAATTTCCAAACTGAAATATCTCGATTCTGACTGTCATTATTACGACACGAATGTGAGTTGCACTTGTGAACCCGAATTTTCCACCTGAGGGAAGAAAACATCAGCTATGTTATTTCCCTTTGAGCCATGGCTGGACAGTGAAACAATAACTGTTTATCTTGCCTTTGCTCAGCTACTTGAATCTAATTCAGAGTTTTCGACAACATTACCCGGATGTCCATTTGCATCGCAAACTGGAGGGGGTCTTAACTGATACCCTGAGCTCACCTCTGGGGGAGGAAGGAAAATGCCGCATTGACTCCTAAGGACTGAACCATAAACAGCCAAAAGTATGGGCACTACTTGAGGTCTCAAGCCCATAGGTAGGACAACCTCACTGATATCTGAACTTACTTATTCACGCCAAGTAAATGTGGGCACTAAGCCTTTAACTTGTCCCTCTACTAACCCAGATCCTCTTCAGATGGTGGAGAGACTCCGCCTTATAGCGCCCATAGCGCTCTTCTGCCATCAGCCTCACTCTTTCTCGGACAACTGCAATTCGATCGACCATAAATTTACTTTCAACTGATAGAGTTGAATTCTTAACAATTAGAGGACCCCGTAGGAGGGCCGAATCCCCTCTAGGGAAGAAACAATATTCCTACTAACAACCAGGTCCCTCATTCATGAAAAAAGGAACGGGTCTGGTAACTTAGTGAGGAAGCGAGGTCCCCGACCCTTACGAAATTACCTGCTGTGACACTACTCTCTTATGTATGTAGGAGTAGCCCATAACACGTATACTAACCAGGCTCCTCTTCACTCGACGAGCCTCTCCGCCTGCTCCCGCTCGGTAGCGCTTCAGCAAGGGCTAGCGGGAATCCGCCCCACTGCAAACCGATCGACTATAAATCCCAACTGATAGAGTTGAATTTTAACGATTAGGGGTCCCTTAAGAGGGCCGAAAACACCCCGAAAAGAAAAGGCCTCACACTAACTACCCGGTTACTCATACAGGAGAAGGTAACCGGGTCTGAATCCAAACTGTGGAAGGGTGACAGCTTACTAACCAGGCTCCTCTTGACCCAGCGCTCCTCTCCGCCTGCTCCCGCCCGGAGACCGCTTCAGCCATCGGCCTCACGTGAAACCGCATCACTGCAAACAGAACGGCGTTAAAACCACCTTTAACTGGCCGAACTACTCACACTAGTTTACAGTCCCTCATCAAGGGAGTGCAAACGGATACGGGTCTCATGAGGACCCGTCTCTTACCACACTAGCTTACAGCCCCTCATCAAGGGACTGCAAACGGACAAACGGGTCCCATGAGGACCCGTCTTCCTCCCCATGAGGGAGGGCAACCAGCTCTGGTTGTGGGGGGTTGACCCTACGGTCAATGCAACAGAAAACTACCTTTTTACGGAGACTCGTGGCTCCTCTCCGAGCGGACAGGAAGGAGCGCTACTCGGGTAGACTGCAACCATACATCTGGCTCTAACTCCGCTGGCTCTTGAGCCGAACGGCCGCCAAACTTAGATCCGCTCATCAGATATCCTGGAATTAAAACCGTAAAAAACCGCCATGCAGACAAACTAGCAATTCTAAATGTAAGTGTTAGAAACTAACACAACCAACCAATTCTTCAACAAACAACTCCTGAAAAAAAAACTATGGCAAACACCTTCAAAAACGAAGTCACCAACACTCTACGACAAGCGATTGTAGAAATGTCTTCTCCCTCCTCTACAACCCTTTGCTCAACTGCTACCGTACCCGGCCAACTTGCACATCAACATTCAAAACCATCTTCACTACTCCCCACACCCTGCCTATTTCACGGTCCACTTGGTGATGATGGTAATCATCAATTAATGGGGACTACAATAGAGTGTTTCCAAATGCTAGGTACAGTCGATGAAACGAGTGAGAAATTAAAAATAAATTCCAGAGACTCGCTGATCGGTATAGCAAGGTTTTTAATAAATCTAATATTGAAATGATCAGGGGTAATGCAAGAACTATTGGACCAGGTCTCTATAGCTCGGCATATTTCATGTCTAGCAAAGACAAAATTAAAAGGAGAGCGAGAAGTAGGGGTTGAGAAGGGAGGGAGAATTCCATTATCTAATGTGAATGCGCAAGAAAAGGTGAGCGAGAGAAGTTCGGCCTTGTCTAAGTCAGAGAAGCAGTCTTTACCAAGATGGTCAGTGAGAGTGTCTACGCCTCTCGGCTTAGAGGAGGTCTTGTTGCGTATATAACGAAAGAAGGTGGAAGTATTCTTAGATGCAACAATATGTTTCTCAACGTTACGAGAGTACTTGTCGACAGACTTATTATAACGATCATTTGCTATTTTGAAATTTAGAACGGAGGCAGGGGACTTAATAGCAAGAGACTGAAGCCAGAGACGGTACCGGGTGCGTTGTAACCGTAGGATATGATCCGGAAGTCTATCACCGTTAATGCTAACTTTGTGAACCGATTGCAGGACACTGACTGGATTGTTCATCTCGACGAAGAAACTCTGCTAACAGCCAACTCTGTTTCTTTTATCTTCATTGCTTGCTACAATTTTATATTTCTTTCCTTTGTTGTTTCTCTAAATCAAACTAGCAGTTAAGGTTGGGTTGTTTCAGATTTGCGGAATCCTGAACTTCTGTGAGGATGGGAAACATCATTTCGGACAAGGGGTCATTACATATGCGAATGGAGAAATAGTCAATTGGCTCACTACTCTCTCCGACTCTTTCAGGTTTACCACTTATATTTTATTTGGTTTTGGCAGCATTAACTGACATAAATGTCTTAATAATGTGGTAAATGAAGGCCCCGCTTAAATTAGTTTATTAGTTAGTCATGGGGGCAATTTGAACTATTTGTATAGTTTAGCCTGCATTACTTTGTCTTAAGAGTGGCGGACGACATGGGGAAGCTGCGCCTGCAACTCTTCCACAAGCCACTCTTCGGCTGGAAGGGCTCCTTCGTCGTGACTTCAGTGGCAGCTGAGAGAGTCGTCTCCTTCGATCACGGTCCGGAAGGATCCATTGCAGAGGACTGCTTCTTCTCCATGATGGCTATCAAAGACGGATACAGCTTCGACTTCATTGAAGGTTCAGGAGAGAAGAGAGAGGAGAGAGAGAGGGAGAGAAGAAATGGAGAGGGAAGTTCATACAGTTATGAGAATGATGAAGTCTTGAACCGATTGCAGGGGAGATGCTAGAGAAGAGTCCATTCACCATGTCCGATTTCCTCCAGCAACGGAAGCGGTGGCTTCAGGGGATTTTGCTTACCGTTCATTCCAGCCGCATCCAGACTGCAAACAAAGTATGAATATTGATGGTTCTGCCAGAGTCATTGTAGATGGAGAGAGAGAAGAGAGAGAAAGAAGAGAGAGAGAGAGAGAGAGAGAAGAGAGAGAGAGAGATAGCCTCTGCAGGCGCTGCTAGCCCTGTCTCTGTACGCGTGGACTACAATGCCTCTGACTTCCGTGCAGCTCCTCCTCTGCCCCCTCTTCCCACTCCCCAAGAATGTCCCCTTCGATGTCACCCTCACTTTCATCGGCGCCATCAATCTCTACATGTATCTCTTCGGCGTCATCAAATCTTTCGCGCATAAATATCGGTTGGCTCTTCTTCTCTTGTATATTTTTGGGAATGTTGTATTTCACTGCTACATATCTCTGTGCTCACTCTTTCTCACTATCGCATCATCTCACCCTGTCTATCTGCTCTTTCTCCCCCCCCCTCTCTCTCTCTCTCTCTCTCTCTCTCTCTCTCTCCTCTCTCTCTCTCTCTCTCTCTCTCTCTCTCTCTTTCTCTCCTCTCTCTCTCTCTCTCTCTCTCCTCTCTCTCTCGATCTCTCAAATTCAGCTCGAATGTCTGGCGACTAATGCTGTACGCGGTAGGAGCAGTGGTGGCAATTCCCTTCAACATCCTGATTGAGAACCTCGCGGTGATCCTCGGCCTCTGGGGCGACAAAAAGGACTTCTTCATTGTGCAGAAGGAAAGGGAAGTAGTTGTTGTCTAGCAGAGCCTTCTTCGCTTTGTGTTACCCGTCTTTTCTCTCTTTCTGTTTCTTCTCTCTCCCGTTCTCGCCATCTCATCCTTCATCTGTTTTACTCGATTACTCGCTATTTTACAAATCAATTTCCCAAATATCTTCCCGTTTGCCTAGGATCCTTGCTATCACTTGTCTCATATCCCGCTCGGAATTTCCCTGTTGTAGGAAATACCCTGAAGTAACACTCGCTTATACTAATGACAGTTCGTGTCCCGCTTATGTTCCACTACCACTTGATCCGTCATCCACTATAGATGCTACCTAGTCGGGGTCTTCTTTTGTAGTTTGCATTTCATTCTCTCGGCCTCCCATCAGTTCATCTATTTGGATAGCAGAGCCGGATTCTTTTGGCCGGTCTTCCTACTTGTACTTTGCATCCGAAACATTTCCTTGCGCTTGAAGAATTACGAATAACCTTTCGTGGTTATTGTGATCTCGTATCAGTCGGGTTCTGGTTATGCCTTGCATAAATAAAGACTGTCGCTGCACTTATGAATTTGGAAGATTGAGGAGTGGATGAAATGAGATGGAACTTGAGCCAATCTTTAGAATATGTATCGGAGCACATATTAAACAATACGGGAACGTACAGCCGCATCTTTGGATGCGTTGAAAGAACTTGCAGTGAAGTTTCGGTGGTTTCCCAAGTCCAAGTTACGGTGGCTAGGGAGAGAATTAGGAAATATCACATGGTGACTTACGGAGACAACACTAAATTGGTGTGCAAACGTCTTCAAATATCTGGTCGCGAAGTTTTAGATTTTAAATCCTGTGTCATCATGTTTTCCTCTGCTAATTAATTTTTTCTTGCCATAGGTATTCTACTATTCGACCTGAACAATGACTGGAACAGAGCGTAAAGTCTTTCAGGTAAGATGGAATCTTATAAATTTCCGCTGTATTTTCACTGGGGTATTACTCTTCCTTTGCAGTGACGTTTTGTTTGAAAAGATTATAGTTTCGTTAAGTATATATTTTTTTCCTTTGTAGAAATATTATCCACCCGATTTCGACCCTTCGAAATTGCCACGAGCGAAGCAGCCAAAGAACCGTCAATGGGTGCAACGAGTTATGACTCCCTTCAACATGAGGTGCAACACTTGCAACGAGTACATCTACAAGGGAAAGAAGTTCAATATGAAGAGAGAGCCTGCTGATGAATTCTATCTTGGAATGCGAATCTGGCGATTCTACTTTAAGTTAGTAATTCTTCTTTATTATACTAGTAAGTATCTTTAAAGCCTTTTCTTCTTCCTTTTTAGGTTTTTATTCTTCCATTTAGATGCCCCAATTGCTTGGCAGAGATTTCGTTCAAGACGGATTTGGAGAATTGCGATTACCAAGCTGAAAGCGGAGCGACTCGGCTGTTTGAAGCTTTCAAACTTTGGAAGGACAGCGAGAAGGCGAAGGAGATGAAGGAGGAGGAAGACGCGAAGGATCCTATGAAAATGCTTGAGAAAAGAACCATGATGAGTCGAGCAGAGATGGAGGCCATGGGTATCTCTTCGTTTTATTAAATATCTTTTTTTTTAAATAAGTTATAAAAAAAAATATGTCCCTATTTGAGGAAAACTGGAAGAAATGCAGGAGTTGAACCGTAGACACGAGGGAGTTGACATTGATTCGTATCTAGAGAGTACTGATGAGCGGCTCACTCACTCCCAGATTATGAAGAGGTTAGCAGTAGACTGGGGGGAGGGAGGATGGGAATCGAAGTGGGAGCAGTGTAACTACATTCATTTTTCCGTCACTACATTCACATGCTGAAAAGAATATAGAAATGTATGGGTATATAATTCATTTGAGCTGTTAATGGTGCTAGTAGTTTTTGAAAAATTAGTTTTACAGAGCAGAAGAAAGAGACGAGGAAGAAGTTCGTCGGCTGTTTGGAAGGAGCGAAGAGGGGAAGATTGAGAAGAGAATCGACGAAGATGAAGTGGAGGTCAAGGATATCCTTGCCTCCTCGAGTGCCAAGACAACTTCCGAAACCATCCGCCCTCCTCCGACAGCCGATAAAAAAAGGATAAATAATCAGAAGGAACTGCTCTCCAAACTCGTCTTTGTCAAGAAAGCCAAAGTGCGTGATCGTCTATATTATTTTTAGTTTATATATTCTCGATATATAAATGATTAGTAATATACTAGTAATAAATAAGGTACGGTTTGTAAATTAAGGTGGAGATAAAGGAAGAAGAAGCCGGTACTTCTCGTGGATATGTGATGGAAGAAGGGAAATGTGAGGTGAAGGGCAGACTCCGCTCGGTTGCTGCCTTGACTGCTTTGGCAGACTACTCGGACTCTTCTAATTCGGACTCCGATTAATTTCTCACATAAGCCTGATTACTGTACATATTTCTTTGATCTCTAAATGCTGAATTAAAAATAATTGTTCCTGGTGTCTTTTATCTCAGCGTTGTGGTCGTGATATCCCACTTGCAAGTATTCTTTTGAGAGTGAGAATTGTTTATCATGGAGTTGTTACTTGGATGTCTTTTAGAGGATGTTGTCGAGAGTATGGTGGGGGCGGAGTCTGCTGGCATCTCTGCCCGCGGTGTCCGTTCCGCATTCTTCAGTTCATCACCATGCTGAGCGAGGAGATCTCGCTCTCTTTCTCAGCATCAAGAGATCCAACCGAGCCAGGGCCAACAGAAACACTCACCAAAATGAACGGATGTTCCGTAGGGTTCGTCTTGTTTCACCGCCGTGGATCCCATGAAATATTAATTTTGGAAGGAATTGAGAAAAAAGAATTGTTTTTAAGATGCGTGGTCGGAAGACACTAACCATTGAACTGCCTGACGATGCCGAGGAAAGGTACCGCAATACGCTCAATCCTTTTCAACTACGCAAGGAAATGCTGAAGAAGGTTTCTTTATCTTATTTTACAGCCTCATTTCTTCCTATTCTCCTTTGCAGGGAGTGAATCCATACCGTGAGGTTCAACCGATGACTTGGCGAGAAGCTGAGATGACTATGCAGTCCTTCAGTAAGTGTTCTCTTTCATGTAGTTGTATGGAGAGCCCTTGTAGATGCCGTGGTGGATCCTTACGTCACGAGGGAAGATTCGCTGCCTTGGCTCGGGCAGGGCGCGGTCTTCGAGGGATTCAAGGCGAAGGGATACGAATTCAAAGATGGACTTATGCATAAATGGCACAATTGGAGGAATGGCACGAGTAGAATTAAGAAGAAGGAGGGCTTCGAGAAATTTGATACCAAGGTTTGCTTCTTTTCTTCTGAAAGGCGTGCTTTTGAAAATTAATTTCAAAACAAGGCTGCCTAGTGAATTTCGAGAGTTCTATTCAGTGAAAGAAAATAGTTTCGCTTTGCTCTTCAAAGGATTAAAGTAAAATTCGGTGGTTGCCATGGCGTGAAAGCTTGCTTGAGGCGTTTGCTAGTTCTGCTGATTCCATTTACGTGGAGGCGCACTCTGCCTTGATGGCCCGTAACAAGAAAAGACTTCACGGCCTCATCACCGAGCACGCCTTCCTGGTTCGTGTTCACTTGATCCCTTTCACTGTTCATCTACTCCCTTTCTTATCGCATTTACGGTAGTTCAAACTACAGAAAATGTGGCCTGACGTGGAAAGAGGAAGCATCAGATGGGAGATGCTGGAGCAGCTCTCCCCATCTCGGGTTGTTGCCGTCAGGTGCTCGGACAACCCCTATCAGTCCGGCAATGACATCGCACAAGTCACTGTCCGAATGCACTCTAAACAGGTAGAGAGAGAGAGAGAGAGGGAGAGAGACAGAGGAGAGAGAGAGCTGGAATGTGTTTAGATGCTGGCGGTGTACGACCGTTTCGGCCGCGTAGTACTAGGAAGTGAGAGCGAGCCTCGTGAAGTGGTGGAGTATGTTATCTTCGAGAATCACATCGCAGTGGTGGACGGGAAATGGAGACTGCACGCGAAGGTCCATCCTGGCTGGGCGCCTGCCAAGGACGGCCTTCTGCTTTCCTCCGCTCTCCCTCCCAACTCCGTGCGCCCTTCTGCTCCCACTGCTCTCCCACTTCGAGCCCAAGACCTTCACGAAAAGGCTAAGGCCGAAGAGTCCTCAAAATCGTAGTATCTCGTCTTTCTCCTTCTCCTCAATCTTGTTTTTTTGTTTGTTAATTAGTGTAATAAACGAGTGAGCGCGAGGCTCTTGAATTCTTCATCATCGGTCTGCTGTGCCGTGGATATTTTGTGGTTGTCCGCTTGACGATCCGGGCCAGCGTGCTCATTCTTACAGATTCTCATATCATGACCACTGTTGACAAGAAGATGGCTAAGGACGGAAGCCAGGTAAGAGGGGAGGACTCTGGAAGGCCATCCCTTCTATTTCTTGCTTTGCAGGGAACCAAGAAGAGGGCCGTGGAGGACGAGGAGTTCGAGGAGTTTCCAGTACAGGAATGGAGCGAGAAGAATGAAGTCGACGAGGAGAAGAGCGTCTGGGAGGTGAGGGGGAAGGAATCAGAAGAGAGAGAGAGAGAGAGAGAGATGAGGGGATTTGAGAAGGAGACAGAAGGAATGACTTCGCAGGACAACTGGGACGAGGAAACCCACGAGACTCCCTTCTCTCGCCAGCTGCGGGAGGAGCTCGACCGCCATGGCCACGCGGTCTAAGTGGCATTCCCTCCTTTCCTCCTCATTATTCTTCTCACTGATTAATTCATGCGATTGTTAGCTTATCATGGTGTTCAGAATGAATATTTATTTGCCAGAAGAAATGTGTAAGCGAACAGTCAGGGCGGCGGGAGTTCTGGTGACTGCAGAGCCTTGAAGGCATCTGCGCGTGCTTGGCGGGAAGCGGGAGCCTGTCTGAGCCACTTCTGGGAGGGCTGTCGGGACTCCTTGCCTTGCTTTCCTTTCTTACCCGGTCTCTCTTCTTCAGTAGAGCACTGAACACTGCAAAGCAACGCAATGTGCCCTGATTAACACTCTTCCGGCTAACTCCACGAGTGGGTCCTCGAATGGAGATGAGGAAACGAGGATGAAGAGGACCGGAGTCTGCACGCACACGCGGAGTCTCAATAATATATTATGTATATTATGCACAGCACGTGAGGAAAAAACGAAAATGAAACTGAGGACCGGCTGATATTCGCCTTCGTGCTCTTCCAATACTGAATCATCGTGCGCATCGCGAATTGGCTGCACTGGTAAATGGGCTGTAACGCAAAGATCCTTCCTCTTCCATAATTAATGTTAAATTGGCTAAATGAGCCTAAAGGGCGCCTAGGAGATCTTACCTCGCCCGCTTCCCTCTTCAACAATTCCACTGCAGAGACGCAAGTGTTTGAATTCTCCAACTCGCCCGTGAACAGACACATCTCTTTGTCCTCAATGAAAGGGATGTAAGGGAGAGAGAACGAACTTGACAGGAAGTGCCATGAAAGAATACCCGTAGAAGTCGAAGAGCAGCTTCAACCAGGGGAGGCAGCTTCGTGTGCTTCTTGATAGGAAAGACATCCAAGAAGTAATCCAAGAAGTAATCGCACGACTCAAACGTACATCCAAACTCTGCCGCGTCTTCAGCTATATACAAATATTTATACTTCTTTATGAAATCTGCAATGGAACTGAAAGACAAATAAACGAGGTCAACTCTGCAAACGACGAAAAGGCAATCCTGCGAGTTCTCAAACCGGTAAGTCAACTGCTACGATACATCTCCTAAATGAACTAAATTAGAAATGATAAAACTTAAGATCAAAGAAGGTTACGAAAACAGTGCACCATTTCCAAAAAGTGTGTGATATGCCTAGTTCAACGGTGGTCATTAACCGGTAAAATCCATCAATTGTGTAGAAGCAAAAACAATGATTGTTCTAAAGCAGAAAGATATAAGATTGGAAAGGGACGGTACTAAGAAATTAGACGAAAAAAGAAGGGGAGGGAAAGTTGTCATGGGTTGGGAAGAGATGCGCCAGGCGACGGACAATTCACAGTGGAGTGGCCAAATTCTGTAAAATGTCAGTTAGGAAAGAAAAATGGAAAGGTTTGCACACCAACCTTCACAGGAGTCGCAATACTCGCGCGGAGGGGGGCGCTTCTTGGTGCGCGTCGGGGGAGGGGACTGACTCTGCATTGATTGAGTTGGGCAATCCTGCAAGAAGCCAACTCAAAACTCCTTCTTAAGATGCCAATGCAGAAGTCGAGCTCACTTCACTGGAATTCTTATACTTACTTATACTTTATTTACGCACACCTTAGTGATACGTGGAGGTAAAATTTAGCGAGTAAAAATAATAAATAAAACAAATGAAACTGAATGAATATAAATTATAAAGATCATGAAACAACCGAAGGCTTATTGCTGGCAATAGCATTGAATAACTTCGCGGCGCGGATAGAGAAGGAATGAGTGAAAGTGATGGGGGTGACTAAGGCACAGTTTTCTATGACCAAATATGAGGCGTCGAGCCAGTGTGAAATTAAAATCTTCCCGACGCGCTCTAAGAGAAGGGAGGGAAAGGATCTTGATTGTTGTTAGTACTTACAAGGGAATTGTCTCAGCTTCCCCCGAGGTTATGAAATGAGCTATATACCGTTCGAAAGCTCTCGTCGAGTTGAAAGCGAAAATCATAATAAAAATTCCAAACGGATTATATTTATCAATCGGGATTTTAAAAAGTGTCAAAAATTCAACCCCCCCCCCTCCCCGAATTCACCTGTAATCCATAATTCAGGCATTTGCAGCCGAAAAGGTTGAGAAACCGAGAGGAGTGTATTTATACGGAATGGTAACGAGTTCCTTTTGCATAAACAACGAGATTCAGCTAGAAATAACACATCCTACCTGTTTAAGGTAATAAAATGAAAGCTTTTTAGATATATTTATATTTTACGATCTATTGTATTTTATATCGGGATCTAATGTACAAACTATTATTTTTCATGTTAAAAACGACTTGAAAACATGGAATTAGTGTCTAACAACTCAAAATTTGTTCTTAAAAAAACATGCCTCAACTCCACACAAAACAGATAGCTTTTCACCATAAACTCGGGGGAAGCCGAGACCATTCCTTTGTTAGGGATAAAAAGTAACCTCAGTGTCGTGCAAGTCAAAGAAGTCACAGATGTCGCAGAAGAGTCTCGGCTTTGGAAGTTCTTTCTTAACTGGCCGACTCGTCAGTTCTGATGAGGATCTGGAAACGGAAGCAGAATTGAAGAACGAAGAGAACAGAAGAGAGTGACAGAACGAACGATCTAACTCGGGATATCCGAAAGATCGAAGGATCCCCACTTCCTCTTTCAGTTTCTCTTCCTTCTTGCGTTGGTCGGCTATTATTGAGTTCAGGAATTCAATCTAGATAAACCAAGAGTTCATAAACTGTAGTGAAAAAATGTAGTGGAAATTACAGCAAACATTTCGAGCAATAAAACATAGAGATGGAATAATGGAGAAGTCTAACTTGATATTTGAATGCAGCAATTTCATCTTGACTTGAAGAAGACAGAGTACTAGCTGCGGGCTGGTTATTTCGATCATTCTAAACAAAGCAAAAGAAGGCATCGCAAATGATAGCAAACTCTCAACCTCGCATAGAATCTGTGACAACTCCGCCACTCTCGACTCCAGCTTCATCTGGAAACAAACAACATTTTTGGAATGAAGGGCTTCGCCAACAAACCTTCTCGATCGCAGCGACAGTTACTGCGTTCTCAAGCTGAGCGTTCTCGGTTTTCATTTCTTCCAATCTATAAAGGAGACATTTTGAGTGCCTTCTCGAGAAGTTTAAGCCGTGGTAAAAAAAAACGAACTCCCTGCTCTTCTTGTTAAGTTCGTCGGCCGTTTCATGAAGCTGTTCAACGGAGAGAACAAGCTCGCCTTTCCTTTTCCTTCAATTACCGTCTTTAACTCTGCCAAGCACAAATCTGGCTTTATCTCTGTCAAGCATATATCTGAATTTCACTAACATCTCGGATTCCTTAGCCTTTTCTGACGAACTATCCACCATCCTTATCTATAAAAAAAACCGATATCTTCGTAAAGTTTTAAAGTGGAATTAAAACTGGAGTAGGAAAATGAATAAATATGAGATAAATTGTGCCAACCTCGGCAGCAGCGTCAAGGGCACCCGCTGTTTCTTCCAGTTCTTTCTGTGCCCTAAACAAGAAGACTCGAGAAGTGACTCTGACTGAGAACTCGAACCTGGCGAGTTCCTCCTCAAGCTGCTTGACTTGAGAAGAGAGCCAAGTCACTTTTTCTTTTTGCTCTGCCCATTCCGTTGTTCTCTCGGCTTCCCCCTTTTCCAGCTAAAACATTGACAAAAGAAGGGAACAGATGAAAAAGGGAAAAGAAATAGTAAAAGCAGGCCAAACCTTGGAAATCAGTTCACGAATTTTTCCATCGGAAACCTGAGATGTAATCGCCGATTCTGCCTCCACTTCCCGCAGCCGCCCTCTCAATCTCAAAACAACTCTCTTTCTCTTTCTCTCAAAGCTTCCATTCATAAAAACCTTTTCTCTCTCTCTCTCTCTCTCCTTCGTCTCGCATTCTCTTTCCTTTCTCTCTCCTCAGTCTCTCTCTCTCTCTCTCTTTCTCCTCTCTCTCCTCACTCTCTCTTTCTCCTCTCTCTCCTGACTATCTCTCTCCTCACTCTCACTCCCTCACTCTGTCCTCACTCTCTTTCTCCCCTCACTCTCTTTCTTTCTCTCTCCTCACTCCTTGATGAGATCCCCTTCCTCCTTGACACGCTGATCGGCGTCCCTCTTTGCTCTGAACATAACATTGAAAATAGGCACGCCCAAAGAAGAGATAAAAGAGAGAAAAGAATACAGAGAAGAACGAACACATCCAAAGTGTTCTGAAGAGTGTTGATTCGTTCTTGCAGAGCAGTCTTCTCTTCAACCTCCCCTTCGATCCTTCTTTGTAATTCCATCAGATGCTGACGGTCGGATTCCACCTCAAAATTATATTACTTTTATACCTTGGTGCCAAACAAAGCCAAAACTGTTACCTGACACTGAAGAATAGAACGTTCTTCGGAAATTTCTGCATTCCTCTTCAGGGTAGAATCAATCTCAGATTCTAGTCTCAAATAGGAAAAAAAGCAACTGTGGCCAGTCCAAACTATGAAAGCATGAAAAATTTACAAAAATTACATCAAGAGTAAGACAGAAAGAGAGAGAGAGAGAGAGAGAGAGAAAGGAAGATGGATATATATATATATATATATATATATATATATATATATATATATATATATATATATATATATATATATATATGTATATATAATATACATGTATATATATGGATATAATAAATAAATAAATAAATAAATAAATATATATATATATGTATGTATGTATAAGATATAAAAAGAGAGCAGACGGGCAAGACCAACTCGCGAATACGTGTTTCAGTAGTTGCTGTACTCTCTTTCCACTTCTCCAAGTCCGCCTCTTTCAGCTTCATATCCTCATGCACTTTCGATAACTCTTCACTGATGCTGAAAAGAAAGAAATAAATAGCATGAGAAGAAAGGAATAAGTAATAAAGAATAACCTTTTCAGTCTCTCTTCTGCTCCCCTTTCCTTCTCTTTAAGTGAAACGACTTCCTAAGAAAAAAAGAAATGAAATAAGACAAGAATATTTTAAAATTAAGTATGAAGATAACCGAGGCATGGCTCTGCTTCTTTCTCTCCAACTCTTCCCGCAACTCCTCCAATTCGTTCTGCAGCCTGCAAGATTCACTTTCAATGTACAAATATTTAAGCAAACTACGGCGTGAATTAATACTTTGGAGTTTCTTCTGAGAATGACAGGCACAGAGAGAGAGAAAAAGAGAGAGAGAGAGAGAGAGAGAGAGAGAGAGAGAAAGAGAGAAAGAGAGAGAGAGAAAGAGAGAGAGAGAGAGAGAGAGAGATGAGATGAGAGCACAGAGATGAACTGACGAGTGAATAGCGACGGTAGCTTCATCGCTCTTTTGCTCCAACACTGCTGCCTGGTCTCTCGCCTCCTTGCACTCCTCTTGAGCCTTATCTCTCTGCGAGGAAGCTGCTTCAACCATCCTGAATGGTCTTATAAACATGTTTAACGTCTAGAGATGCAAGTAATAAGAAACTTCTTAAGCTGGTCTCGCCCGACAGAGAGAAGAGAGATCTGGTTGAGTTGATGCTCAAGCTGAGCAGCCCGCTCCTTTTCATCGCCTTCACACGTATCCATCTCACATTGGCATAGGTTAAATAGAATACAAGAAGAGTGAAACAGAAGAAGGAACGTACCGATTTTAGCAGAGCACCATGCAACTCTTGTGATTTCTGGCATTCCACTTCAGCTATTCTTCTGGCTTCTTTCTCTCTTGCCATCTCTGATTCCAGCCTAAACATAATAAAGATAGTCTAACCAGAATGAAGCAGCTCAAACAAGTAAAATATGCACTGCGAGAGATTGGACTGAAGAGTATGGAGAAGTGCCTTGTCCTGGCTCTCCGCTTCTTCTCTCCTCGCTTTAGCTGCCTTTAATCTACAACTTTCTTTTCAGAATGTTCACTGAATGAGAAAAGGTCAGATGCTGCAAGCGCAGTAAAATTTCTCATGGTTAGAGAATACCTGCTGAGTTCTTCATGCAGGGAATTCATTCGACTGATCGCTTCTTCTTTTGACAAAATCGCCTCATTTAGTCGAGCAACAGCTTCTTCGTTTGTCTACAAAGTTACTACTTCTGCTGCCCTGTGCTGTCTCCTCGTTCTCTATCTATCTCTCTCTCTCTGTCTCTCTCTCTCTCTCTCTCGCTCTCATCTCTCTACTTCCCTGCTGTCGTTCAGAGTACCTTAAAATGATGAGATTCGAATGCATCCCTTGCCTCCTGCTCCTCAGCCAACTTTTTTTCCATGCTAAAATCGACAGTAACCAAACCTTTTCAACCGGAAAAGGGCTGACAATTTCAACTGAGATTGAAGATCAGCATTACACTTCAATTGCGCAGCGAGTTTATCCTTCGCAGCTTCAAGAACAAAATTTCTTTCAGATAGGAGGCCCTCTAGCCTGAAAGAAAGAAAGGAAAGATAGACGATATACTGAAAGAATTTAACCAAACGAGAGAACAAACCCGGAAATCGACAACTCCATTTCCTCGATCTGTTTCTTTGCCGACTCAACTTGAGCTGCAGAAGTCGTAAGCTGAAAATACCAATGTAAGCTCAACCTAAACACCACACAGTTCCCCTCAAGGAAACTAACGGCAGCTTCAAGAGTCTTCGCAGTCAATGCGCTAACTTCCAATTCCGCGATGTTTTTCTTGTAGGAGGCGGCTTGCTCTTCCAACCTAAATAAAACGTGTTGCATATATTTAATAAACTTTTTAAAGGAAAGAACTTTTTAAAGGAAAGACTGACATAGAGATTTGAGTTTCCAAAAGCAGCTTAGTTTCATTGAACGACGAAAGCTTCTCCTCGGATTCTCGATTCTTCGCTTCACTTATCGACAGCTGAACAAATGACCAAGCAACAGTTAATCCACAGGAAAAAACTTGGAAAAGGGTAATTTAACCTGCTGGCGCAGTTCCTCATTTTGTCTCGCCTCGCTAGAAATAAACGTATTTATTACAAAAATGGGTCTCAATTTTGCCGACACTAAAAAAAGCGTGACGGCTAATTTTTTGTTGACAACAATAACAACTCACTGTTCCACTTTCTGGCGAAGTTCTGTTAGCTCCTCCTTCGCTTTCTGTAGCTCCTGATTGTGAGCAATTTTTTTAAAATTTGGATATGAAAATAAAACAAAACTCAGAAACATACGAGTTGAGCAGTCTTCGCTTCTTCAGCATCTGTTGTTTCTCCAGGTGACTCTTTCATCTAGAAGTAATAGGCGATTTGTTTTTCTTTTACAAACGAGTGAAAAAGAGGGCGAGAGAGAGAGAGAGAGAGAGAGAACCTTAAGAAGTTCTTGGATGCGCTTTTCTTTGTCGCCGCAGTTGATTATCTCCTCTTCCAGTCGAAAAGCAACATCTTCCAGTTCTTTCTCCTTCTCAATCACTTTGAACTTCATTTCTCGTCGGTCAGCTTCCAATTTCTCCATGCGTGCCCTCTTAAATAAAAGTAAGCTATTTTGAAACTAAAAAAGTGCATAAAAAAGGAATGATATCAAGCGAAATTGAACCATTTCAAGGTCGATACTGGAACCCGGAGAAGTGGCGCGTTCCTTCTCTAAGGAATCGCATCGCAATCTCAGCACGGCCATTTCCTTCCTCTCTTTTTCTCTCTCATCCATCAACTGCTCAATCTGTTCATCCCGCTGTCTAACAATTCCCTAAAATTACTTCAGAGTTCACCTTTTTTCCGTCATGTTTTCGACCCTAAAATACCCAACGTCTTCAATACTAAATTTAAAAAATTTAATTATTTTCTTAATGAAGTTTCTGCAGCCGAATTTTTTATGCATTACGGTCGACAAGAATGTACGTGACATTATCGGAAAATGAAACCTGTAGCGAGCGGATGTAAGAATCGGCTTGTGAGCCGGTAGGAGTCGCCTGCAAGAGAGAAGAATGAGCTGGTGAGAAGGAAGGGGAAAGATGACATTGGAGGGAAGATTGCGACGAAGAGCAGTGGAGAAGGAAGACGAAGCGGAGCAGAGCGACTCCTGGCTTCCCGTTCTTTGCCGCAGCAGGCTCGTTTTGTTGTGATGCACACGAATCTTCGAAGGAGTCGCAACAGGCGCCTTCTCTGTTTTCGTTGCGGGGGCGAACAAGCCGAAGAGAGGCTTGCATACGAAATATCGCTTGCCCTTCATATAAGTAATCTCAGCATAATCAACAACTTAACATTCTCAAGTTTCGCAAGCATGCAAGAAAGGAAACTACAATGTAAGACAAAGAGAGATATCAAAATGGGCAGTAATCACCTGGACACTGCCATCGTTCTTTCCATGTGGAGTATCAAGTTCAACTCCAGCCCAGATTCCTTGCGCAAATTCAGTAGGCCCCAGAAACCGAAGTATGCCGATTTTGCCTCCAGACACGATGACCCGTTCACCAACATCAAACCTAGAGAATATTCCCAATCTCATAGTCCAAAATATGACGCCAAAGAAAACACTTTGATGTCTATTAATATCTCAACCTACCCGAATTCAGAAGCATATTTACTCGGTAGGTCCCGCGCAGGAGAACCAATTCCGGGCGATGCAGCAGCTATCCGCTCCAGTTTACTCGATTTGCAGAATAGACCATGGTCTTTCTCGCACTAAACTACTAACAATTGAAACCAATCTCAAAAATAATAGTACAATACAACAAAAGATAAAGAGAGTAAGCAAAACATACCGAAAAATAGAAAACTCCCTGAACACTGCCATCATTCTTCCCTTCGGGTTTGTCGAGGATCACGCCAATCCATTCTCCGGGAGCAAATTTGGTATGGCCGACAAAGGCAACCCTACCACTCTTGTCTCCAGTTCGGACGCGATCTCCAATCTGCCAGTCTCCGACTCCACTTACACACGACGAATTCGAGTAAAGCGACTCCCGACCTGAAACATACAACCCTTGCTCCTGCCACCGCCACAGAAACGATCAATTCATAAACATACTCGCTGATCTCGAAAGACGAGAGCTCATGATCGTGACCCCTGAAGGGATACAGATCACCTAGGGCCTCGTATGCCGTAGCTAAATCAACATATGATATTGAGGGACCGTGTCAGATGAGCAACGATCATTATAGCCATACATGTTAAAATGGACATTTGAGAAACGTATTTATAGCAATGGGCAATTGAGCAACGGAGCCGAATCGCAACGGAAGGGCGGCCATTTGAGCAGCAAGTCAAAATAGCAACGGGGAAATAGAGCAAAGGTGACAAACGAGCAATCAGGAAACAGAGCAACGCGACAAATGAGCAACCGGTCAACATTTGTGGTAGGGGGGCCTATGAGACCTCACGGGTCCCGACCGCGACATTTGAGCAACGGGACAATTGAGCAACGGGCTAGATCTTCTTTCCTGGTATAGGGGTCTATGAGACCCAATGGGTCTCGACTGCGACATTTGAGCAACGGGACAATTGAGCAACGGGCTAGATCTTCTTCCCTGGTATAGGGGTCTATGAGACCCAATGGGTCTCGACTGCGACATTTGAGCAACGGGACAATTGAGCAACGGGCTAGATCTTCTTCCCTGGTATAGGGGTCTATGAGACCCAATGGGTCTCAACTGCGACATTTGAGCAACGGGAGAATTGAGCAACGACATTTGAGCAACGGGCTGAAACTTTTTCTCTGGTATAGGGGAAGGGGGTCTATGAGACTCAATGGGTCCCGACTGCGACATTTGAGCAACGAGACATTTGAGCAACGACATTTGAGCAACGGGCTGAAACTCTTTCTCGGGTATATTGGGTGGGGCTATGAGACCCATTGGGTCCTGACTGCGACATTTAAGCAACGGGACAATTAAGCAACGGGCATAATCCTTTTCGCTGGTATACAGGGGCCTATGAGGCCCAATTGGTCCGTTTGCCTTCACCTGAGACAATTGAGCAATTGGCTAGATACATATAATTGAGTATTCATTTTGTCTATTATTAGGGGGACAAGAAGACCCAATGTTGCTTGCACCAGCAAAAATTTTGCAATGGGATATATGTATGTATGTCTTTATGTATCTTACGATTAGCAATACGGTTGTTATGTGTGACACTCATGCAGTTATAGGCAGTACTTGCAGTTAATAGAGTCAATCTGGGAGACTCGAACACGGGGGTGCAGGGAGCAAAATTATTTTCTAATCAACTTTATTCACAGGGTTTGTGTGGCATCCTAAGGCCTTCTCAAAAACATTTTTCCAAAAATTATTTTTCTGCCATCCACAGTAGGCGGCGACATACCGAAAATATTCAATGACCATAAGATTTTATTTGTTGAGCAAACTAAATTATGAACAGTTACATCGATTGTTAATTATAAAGCGCATAAGAAAGGTAACTATGACTTTCTTTCAAAAAATTATTGGGCCCCTTTCTGCTTTTCGATCGTTGCAATCAAAAAAATTTCAAACATGACGCACGGCGTGTTAAGGCGATACTTAGTAACATTTTAGTGTAGCGTCATCGACATTCCATGAACTTAAGACCGGGGAGGTATACGGTAACATTAAATAAAGAGACGCCATGTCATCATACGTTAAAATTTTGAATTTTGAGATCTCCTGACACGAATTCTTTCATATTGTAGCTTTTTACTAAGTATCATATTTGCACTGCGCTAACACGCCGTCGACGGATTAGGCCTTGGAAACTACAAAAAAACTAGAAGACTTGATTTGTATAAACTCAAATTTTCAATCATAGTAGGAGTCACAAATTATTAATTGCTTTAATTTTTTTAATATTGAAACTTTCTAAAGTGATCTGTTCTTTGAATAAAAATAGGAGTGAAAATATGCAAATGTATGCAAATCAAGTGACTTCAAAAATCAAGTGAGGTCCCAGTAGGCCCGCAAATTGGGTCCCTGATTAGTTATTTGGAATGGCGGAAGGGTCCAAACTAAGAATATATAACAAAGAACCTCGTCAAACATATAATCTGAGCAACTAGAATTCAGACAAGGGGAGGCTAGATCCTATTGCTGGTCTCCGAGTCGTCGCTGCATTTCTTCAGCCACAACTTGAACAGGCGGCAGTTCACGGGTCCGTGGCAGTCATTCCCGCATTAGAAGCTGAAGCAGTGGCCGCATTCGCACTGCACAATCTCTGACCTCCCTCTGTTTCTTATTGCACCGTCCTTATTCGTCTTCGATGTCTGCAGTCAGAGCCGCTGCTTCGGACTCCGACTGGCAGGGAGTCATCGGTTAGCGAGAAGGTGAAGCGGCGGCCACGTCATGCCCATTTGTACTCTCTTGCTCAAATTCAATCTCTCTCTCTCTCTCTCTCTCTCTCTCTCTCTCTCTCTCTCTGTCTCTCGTATATAGCCGTTCTATCTGAAGGTGAATGAGTTGCTAGTTTTGAAGTGGTGAAGTCCCTCAGTCTAAATTTTGCCATACAGGTATGTATGTAGTATGTATGTAGATCAGAGGTGTAAATGGGCCCAAAATTTTTGGGCCAGCCCGGCCCGTCGGGCCCTAAATCTCGGCCCGGCCCGGCCGGAAATTTCCGGGCCCTGGAATTTTGGCCCGCGGGCCCGTTTGAGCCCGATTTTCAAAAAAATTTCTGGGAAAAAAGTACACGAGTTACAATGTGTTTTGAAAGTCAGAATTTTTCATGCTCGTGCTATGAACATTCATTTTAATGTATAGAAGTAAGACTTTTAGCTGGAAAAATGAACAAATGAGGAAAATTTTCCACCTATCAATGCCACCAGTCGTCCTGACTGGACGACATTGTGTGCTTATCGGGCCCAATCGGGCCTACTGGCCGGCCCAACTTTTCTAGAGCCCGGCCCGGCCCGGCCCGGGCCCTTGGGAAATTGGGCCGGCCCGGCCCAATTCACGGAGGGTACGGGTCATACAAATTCTTCCGGTTTGAGAGCACACCAAATCCGCGTTGCGCCCGTTTCATGCGTCGCGGCTAGGCACAGCATATAGCTCTCCTCCAAATGCATCGATCGAAGTGATTTAAACTCCCTCCAAAAGTTACCGTAATATGTGGTCATTAATTTGAAAATTTAGGCAACTCCCTCCAAAAGTTACCGTAATATGTGGTCATTAGTTTGAAAATTCTGGCAACTGGCAATTTGCCAGCAATTTCACCTTCGCTAAGGATTTTGAAGTTCCGTTACGTTTGTGTCACACAATACGATTGTGGAAAACATAAGAAATTTACAGTTCGACGCACCAAAATTCTCTCAAACCGGAAGGGGGTACCCTCCGTGCCGCGGGCCGGCCCATTTACAACTCTGATGTAGATACACATATGCATGAGGTGGATTACACACTCAGTTTCACTTTCATTTGTTTTCAAAGTCACAAATTGTTACGCAATACCGAGGATATTCAGAAGCACTTGGAGTGTGGGATGAGCGAGAGAGAGATGCCATCTTACTCGACTTGTTAGAAGTGACAGAAGAAGAAATGAGAAGAAAGAAAAGAAGGGACAGAAGACAAAGAGAAAGAGAAGAAAGCACTCTCTCCACTTCTCTCTCTTTCTCTCCTCTCCCCGAATCTGAATTTCTCCGGGAATCTCTGCCACGAACATTCTGGCGGGCTGCTGAATACTTCTGTTCGCAGGAGCTATAGAGTGAATAGGCTTGGAATGGCTGGCATCTTCCAGAAGAGGAGAGGCTAGAGCAGAGAGGAAAAGAAACGGTGCAGAGCAACAATTCTTTATCGAACGGACTGTTTCCCTCTTTCTCCTGCAGACGATGCACTAGGGTAGACCACAGGAAGTGAAGATCAGCTAGGGAGGGCATTAAATAAGGAAATGAGAAAGGCAATGTGTAGGGAAACATGACACAGAGAAAGATAGTTAACCTGCAATCATATAATCTAAGCAGCTGTGAGATGGTACTGCGAGAATGCAGACGTCGAGGCTCTCGAAGGAAGAAAGAAAGAGTTGCTGGTCACCGAGTTGTCGCTGCACTTCTACAGCCACAACTTCAGCATTCCGAAGTTCATTGGCTCGTGCAAGGCGTTCGTTCTCACTACCTCTCCATCTCCCCTCCATTTCTTTTCGCTCTCTGTTTCCTCTTCTTAGTCTTCTGTATTCTAGTCTCTTTAGCGCCAGGGAAGTGATGGAGAAGACGGACACTATGAGCAGGCAATGCCCTTCCTATCTGATCTTCACTTCCTGTGGTCTCCCCTGGTGCATCGTCTGCAGGAGAAAGAGGGAAACAGTCCGTTTGATAAAGAATTGTTGCTCTAGTTTAAAAGCTCGTTCCGGAATTCGTCGTCGACTCTCTCGGAGCAGTGCCCTCCACAGCTCCATTTACTTATCCTGCACTTTTTCACTAACATTCTCATCGACTCCTCGGATTTGGAATTGGAATAGATCCTATTGCTGGTCTCCGAGTCGTCGCTGTATTTCTTCAGCCACAATTTGAACCTCTCTTTCTCACTGCACCCTTTCTCTTCCTCTCCAGGGAAGTGATGGAGAAGACGGACACTATGAGCAGGCAATGCCCTTCCTAGCTGATCTTCACTTCCTGTGGTCTCCCCTGGTGCATCGTCTGCAGGAGAAAGAGGGAAACTGTCCGTTTGATAAAGAATTGTTGCTCTAGTTTAAAAGCTCGTTCCGGAATTCGTCGTCGACTCTCTCGGAGCAGTGCCCTCCACAGCTCCATTTACTTATCCTGCACTTTTTCACTAACATTCTCATCGACTCCTCGGATTTGGAATTGGAATAGATCCTATTGCTGGTCTCCGAGTCGTCGCTGCATTTCTTCAGCCACAATTTGAACCTCTCTTTCTCACTGCACCGTTTCTCTTCCTCTCTGCTCTTCTTGAAGATGTCAGCCATTCCAAGTCTGAATTCTCAAACATCTCCTAGTTGCTCAGATTATATGTTTGACGAGGTTCTTTGTTATATGTTTGACGAGGTTCTCTCGTTCTTTGTGTCATCTCAACTTTCCCTGCACACTGCCGTTCTCATTTCTCTTATTTGGTTGTTCTTTTTATTCCCTAAGAATGAATCGTTGTCTATGAAACAGAGTATAGAGTGAGAAGAAGTTAGAAGAGGGAGTAAATAGTGAAAGAGACTAAAATAGTAAGAAAAAAACTACTACAAACCTACTGAACACGATAAAAACACCAGCCAGGAAAAAAATTTGGCGTGTGGCGTGCAAAAAATACGGACCAATTGCGTGCGGCGTGTAAAAAAGTAAAAAATGGCGTGCGGCGTGTAAAAAATCACAAATGATGGCGTGTGGCGTGCAATAAATCACTTTTTAAGGGCGTGCGGCGTGTGGCGTGTAAAAAGTTAACTGCCGTTGAACTTCTGAGTCTAACTGAAAAAAGGCTGAGGTCATGACATTTTGGATCGGTGTGTCGAATTTCAGGGTAGCAGCCCGAATTGAGTGAATTGATGAACTGTTGCTCGTTTAGATGTGAGGGGGAAGGATTTCCATCCACTGCCCTTCAGCTGGCTTCCGACCAGTCATTCCTCATCACTACTGTAGTCATTCGGTTGATCTTACAGTGTTTCTGTATATAGTGAAGAAGTGAGGTGTAACGACAATATTTATTGTGGTTGAATCAAGTTCTACTGATTATTTCACAATAATTCTCTGCTTATGCTCTGAGTATGCTTTACATTCGATTAAAATGAAAGTGCGTATTGCCCGGATAAAATTTTCATGAATCACATTTTGGACGGCGAAGTGATAATAATGCAATCACTGAGCTTTCGAGAGACTAGGAGAATGTCCTATTATTAACTATTGCTTGCGAGCTTGCAAGGAAAAAGTGCTGCAGCATAATTACTGGCTGTCTTCCGTTCTGAGTCTGAAGCCCTACCGAATTTAAAAATAAACTGATCACAACAATGCATGGAATACATGAGCAGCCCGAACAGAGAACGAGAATGGGGTACATCATTTAAGGCAGAATGCGAAAGACACTTGAAGAACACGCCTTCACCCTTTGCCATGGTATGCGGTAAATAAGCGTTATAAATTATGCGAATCCATAACATATGGAGCAAGCCTAGGAAGGGGAACGGAAGACGAGATGAGAGCTAGGGAGCGAAGGCCTCGAGGACCCATCTCTGGCCAAGGTCAAGGGGGTCGCAAGGGCGGATGTGAATGGCATCGCGGACGGCGGAGAGGCAACGACCACTCTTGCGGTGTACGAGTTGGCCAGAGGCAGCCGAGTAGTCGAAGACGTGTCTCTGACTCACCCCCGTCACGGCACAACTCTCCAGCCGAACCGTCCCATCCGACACCACTCCGGCCATCGCAGTCACCGACAGACAAACGTCGTCTGCCCGTAACTCGCCACGACCAGTCAGCGACCACGCCTGCGAATACTCGCCTACATTCTCTCTACCTAACCTGTCTCTCTCCTCTCTCTCCCTCTCTATCTCTCTCCTCTCTCTAGCTCTCTCTCTCCTCTCTCTCTCTCTCTCTCTCTCTCTCTCTCTCTCTTTACTGACCTGGTTCCCTCCAGCCCCATGACAGGGAGCAATGCCAACAGCTTCCCCCTTCTTCCTTCCGTGAGTGTCGAGACACCTCCTGTCTGAAGGGAGCATGACATATCCGAGAGAGTGGAAGCGAGCTGGCAGGGGCGCCTCGGGGTACACGTTCTCCAGATACCAGTGGAAGGAGCGGCAGCCCAGCTCCCGCCTCAGACGCTGTCTCTCTGACACGTCTCCCGCGTCCACCGTGCGCGCCGCTACAATCACTCTCTCTTTCTTTTTCTCTCTCTCTTTCTCTCTCTCTCTCTCTCGGACTGACATGGAACCATCTTGTAGAAGAAGTCTTTGTACTCGTCCATCCAGACTTCAGCGGTGCGTGCCGCGTTGTGGTGGATGACAGTGGCTGTTCCTCCAGGGAATGAGTAGGGTGTCTGCTTGCGGAAGACATGGCCAACCCGAGAGCAGGGGTGGATCTCCAGAGATCCCCCGCACATCCACACCTCCAAAGAATATACGACACATCAGAAGATTGAGGAACAACATCTATTACGAACACCAAGAAACCGAAATATTCAAAGAAAAAAAGGGGCAAAAAATACTAACGCGGAAAGATATTTCGAGATTTTCGCCTCCCCAAACTTGCATTCCTTCGTCATAGGATCCAATATCATAGAAGAACTGCTTGTCCATCGCGAAGAGACCTCCCGCTATTGTCGGAGTCCTCAATGCATATCAATGAAAGCAGAGTACAAAATGATAGGGGAAAGACAAACTGGATGGGCTCAGCACGGTTATCGCCTCTTCTCTTCATTTCTCTCTGCGGCACGGGATACCAGCGGAAGTTGAGATGCCAGTTGAATCCTCCCCAAGTTGTGTCGGAAGCTGTCACGTACTCGAAGTTGTCATCCGAGATAACATCGATAATAGGAGCCACGACTCTCTTGCGATCCCCAGCCACCCGAGAGAGAAGAGGCTCCAGCCATCCCTCCGTAACCTGATCAACCACTTCCTTCTACATTACTCTCTCTCTCCTCTCTCTCTTTCTCTCTCTCCTCTCTCTCTCTCTTTCTCTCTCTCCTCTCTCTCTCTCTTTCTCTCTCTCTCTCTCAGAATGAACCTCGACGTGTGCATCGAGGAAGATGAGAATGGGAGCCTTGGCCATGGCTGAGCCAGTGAGTCTCGCGCGAATCAACCCGGAGCGCTCTTTCAAGTGGACAACATGGACGGGCATCTCAAACAGCAGGAAATGAATAGTCTCATTTGACAAGATCGTGGAGACGCACGGGGAATCGCTTGATGTACGCGTCAAGAGGCTTCTTCAGGTAATCGCGGTCAGAGAGATCGTCGATGAGGATGATCTCTTCCACCAGAGAATGAGGACTCCGGTTGATGACGGAGTGGAGGGTGCGGAGAAGAGTTGTCCAGGCCTCGTTGTGGAACACGATGATGATAGAGGTGCGAGGCAGGGAAGCACTGTACTCTTTTGCTGCATCTCGACATCTGAAGAGTAAGAGAGGGAAAGAGACGGAGAGTAAGAAAGGGAATAAAAGAGAGAGAGAGACAGAGAAAAACAGAGAGGGAGAGAGAGTGCAGAAGGAAAGATGAGAGAGAGAGAGAGAGAGAGAGAGAGAAATAAGAATAGCGGACTGCTCGGATCGGAAGTCTGGGAGAGTGCGATTGACACTCATGAGTTCGGAGGCGACAACGTTGAATTGGTTCTCGTGGAACCGTTTCTCCTTCTCCAGCTTCCTGTCCACTCCCAAGTGAACGGCCTCACCCATGGCTCCCGCTGAAGATCCTCCAGCAAATGCAGGCACCAGCAGCAAATGATCCAGCTCACTCTCAACCACAACTCATTACTATTCACTATGCAGTAATACCATTCACTCAGACTAACCTGAACGACAGGATCAAGAGTAGACTCCGGCAGTTCCTTGTCCCCAACATGCCGGCCAGCCCGTAGAGCACTCCCAGACTCAGCGGCACTCTTCTCAGAAGTCGACGGCTCCAGGTAATGGAAGAGAATGATGACATCCACCAGCAACCACACCACTGAAGTCACCACAACAGCGCGGCAGACCGCGGAGCGAGGTGGCCGCATTGCCACCACGCAAGCACTCCAGACACTCTCAAAACGGAGAGAGACGAGAGAGAGAGAGAGAGAGAGAGAGAGAGAGAGAGAGAGAGAGAGAGAGAGAGAGAGAGAGCGAGAGAGAGCGAGAGAGAGAGCGAGAGAGAGAGAGCGAGAGAGAGAGAGAGCGAGAGAGAAGAAAAGCAAACGAGAGAGCACAGGAAGATATCGTATATTATTAACGTGATGCACCAGCAACAAGGTATCAGATGGAAAATAAACCAACCGAGAACTAGAATTAACGAACAGATTCCTTCAAAACATTTTATACGTAGAAGAACCTCGTTATGAATTATGATTATGATAACCAAAATGATGAGTTTTCTCAACAAGTCGCAGGCATTGAACACCTTTCCCATTCGATATGCATATATTGCAGCTCTTTCTATGGTTGCAGTAAGACACTGAAGAAAGCGATCAAATCGCAGTAAAGCCTACGGAAAATTAATATGAGTATTTATTAACAATAAATGAACAGCTCAAAGTCGGACGCTCTAGAATGAACTAATTTGAGCAGATAATGAAAAAAATGTTGCTATGCAATTCTCTTGGCCAATCCAAGATTGCATAGGAAGTCAGCGAGATCCCTGCCTGAAGAGTCGGTGATATCGGCATAGACAGAAGGGAGGAAGGGCGCATTCAGTTGTTTCCAGCCAGACCAGGCACTCCTCGGGTGCACGCGCACTGGACAATCGCCGCAGCCAACGAAGAATTCATTCACCTACAAACAATTATAGACATTTCTAACTGGATCGAATTAAACAAAAGAGTAATTCTCGCATAGCCAAAGGAGAAAAGAAAAAGAACAGAAACTAAACTAACAGCGACTTGGGCTTCTCGACTCCATACTTGGCTACTTCCATTGCCGCTTCCACAAGTACCGCCCGCTGCAGTTGGTATGACACCAAATAGCTTAACGGAATTGCCATAATCTAAGGAGGCACGGAAGAGGAACTTTAATAAAAGACTGTAAATCGCAATGACAGCTCAACACTTGCAGGGTTCCCCACCTGGCACTTGAAAATGAGCATTTTGTTGAAAGGAGAACGGAAATTCAAACGGCGGACTACTGCCACCTTCGCGTAATGAAACGCCCCCACATCAATCTACAAGGAAGAATGTGAGGAGTAAATTGATAATGAGATGGAGAATGAAGACTGACGAGATAGAAGAGGAAGCTGGTGGGATCAATCTTGCTGGGCCGAACTGCAAGGCCCCTCTGCCACTGAGAGTGCATGGCCACTGCATAGATGCAGCCTGGACGAGGAATCTCTCCATTCAACTGGGAAGCAGACTCCTCGCACTCAGACGACAACTGCAGATACATGCACTCCGGCATCGGGTCCTCAAGCAATCACGATTGAATCTCTCTCTCCCCCCCCCCCTCTCCTAACCAAGGAAGCTTGTCTTAGACTGATCTCTCCAGGCCCCGCAGCATAGATGGCATGAGCGAGGAAGACAGAGACAGGCATGTGAGAGGGAGAGAGGGGCTGGATGTCCATTTCCCCCATGAAGTCGCATTCCGCACTGCCCAGACACTGAGGGGGCACCGCACTCGCAGGCAGCTTCTCCCTCAACATCTCATTTCTCAACTCAGACACTCTCATTCAACTTCTCCCTCAACATCTCATTTCGCCACTTCCAGACTCGCTTACGTGGCTGACTCCCCCGCTGCCAAGCTACCCCGCAGGGCCTCAGCCAGTGCTTCTTCCATTGGTCTTCCCTCTTCGCTCTGGAGACGAACACTCCGTGCACCAGAAGGAGAACGAGAAACTGACATCCATACAACCTGCAAATTTTCATATCCTATACATATATCGAAGAAATGCAGATATGCCTAGAGCCTCAGGTGTATTTCCTTAAAAAAATTCAATTTCCCCACTTTTCGACACTTCAGTCCTTGGAAATCCACAAAAAATTGTAATAGAAATAGTGATACGCAAACATTTTTGCTTCAAAAGAAATCGGATGATGTACAGTACTCTCAGATCCCCATAAAACGGCGAAAATCGGCGCCCCGACAAGATGAAATCGATTTCCAGCGAAAAATAGGGTGGGCAATCCCAAACTGAATTTTTTTTCGAAGAAAATAATGTGGGTAAGTCAAAGAATTTAAATTTTGGGGACTGAAAAATTGCGTGGGAAGTACGGTTCGGTCCCTCCTTTTTTCCACTGGTTGGAAATGTTTTTCGTCTTGTCGTGGCAGGCGGTTTTCAATGTTTTAAAGATATAATGTACTAACTAATTATAGAATATGTATAGAATGTTTGAAATTGCAATTGAAATTTACGACTTAGAGATAACTGATTGATTTCGTGGCTGTACTGAGGGGTGCTTGGCATACATCTTAGAAATAGCTTACATTTAAATTAAAAAAAAAAATTTGCCCGCATCGGAAATATTAAATAAGTTTCCAACTCACAATCAGTGTAGTCGACGAGAATAGTGTTAAACAAACTTTTAACTTTTGCACCTGTGGTCTCTCGCTGATTGAAGAAAAGGAAAAAGAATAGGAACTTTGATTGGACGAGGCGAGAGAGGTTGGTGAGAAGTAGGATGCAGAGAGAAAAGAAGAGAGCGCAGAGCAGCATCCACAACTCCAGGTGGATGCCACTCTCGTCTGGCCCCTCCTTCTCCGATTCCATCGCCCCCTCCGCTATCCAGACTCACCCGCGTAGCCAGGGATGGAGTTCCCTCAACATCCTCTATGTACGCAGCTTTCCTCTAGATGTCATTCACAATTCGTAATTAGAATTATTTTTTTTTACAAATAATTTGGTGACAAACTTGAAGAGTAGTGAGCTGAAGATTGCGAAGACTTGAAGGGGGGAAAGAGCCGCTGACTCCTACATCCACGAAGAAACAGTGAACTAGGCCGAGGGAAGATTGAGACTGGAAAAGGAATCAAAACCTAAGGTAGATGCAAGGAGCGTTAATCATAAGAGAAAAGACATGACAAATGGAAATGGTATCAAAATACTAACTAAGGCGATAACACGGAAGCACTCGCCATTTGAATCCCGAAGGGCGTACGCTCCATTCACAACAATGTCCTAGAAATCATTCCTCCAGTAGAGTGGAATGAGCGATTCACACTGATGGAAAGAATACCTGAGGAAGCAGAGGAGGCTGGGACTCGAAGGCAGCCTTGACTTCCTTCTTAAGAAGCGAGAAGAGAGGCTGAGCATCAGCCAAACGAATGTGGAAGTCGCGGGAACTGCAGAAGGCAACGACCGTCGCGTCTTTCGGCTCTGCCCACGATGTCGAATCCGTTACGCTCACTCGAAGCTTAACATACTACGTTCTCGCTCTCTCTCGCTTCATAAAACTCTTGCATATATCAGCTTGAAAATCTCCAAAGGCAGAACATGAAATATGCGGCGGCAGCGAAGGCTCGCCTTGAAAAGAAGAAAAGAAACCATTTCAGCGAGTTGCAGTGCATTTGAAGAAGGTGCCGTCTGCCTCTCAACCGCATTGGCCGCTAAACAATCTTAGGTATTAAAAAAACAGAAAATATATTTCAGGCGCTTTTGGGCAAACAACACGACAAAACTAAATTTCTGCGAGATGAGAACGAAGCAACAAAGGAGCAGTTGGTCAGCGAACAGAACTGACCCGGCAACAGAGCGGCACGCTTAATTGAAGTGGAGTTTGGAAGGCGAACGAAGAGAATCGTGAGGGGACCACGCGACTGTGATTCAAATTCCTCCGCTGCTTTTACTTGATCGAGCCAGTTTGGAGGCAACTCGGGACTCATCCCTGTCCTTACAAATCTGAAAAAAAAACATTGTCTGCGAGAAGAAGCAAGTTGACGGTGATTGGAAACATGCATCTAATATAAATAGGAAAGCGAACGGAAGGACCAACTCTTCGTGGTACTTAAGAGCGAGATGTTCAGATGAGACTCCGCATGGAAAGTTTTTCTTAATCAATTCGTACAGCAACTCGCGAACTTCTTCCATTTCTTCCGATACGTCCATGTCTCCATCCCCTGGCATAGACAAGGGAATCTCGCGAAAAGATCATTGATTTCCTTAGAAGTTTGCAAACCTTTGTCAAATATCGTGGAAGGAATGAGTCCATTAGAGCCCAGAAAACGATGGGTACTGCTCATGCGGTGTTGAGCAAGAAGGCGTGATGAAGGACGACCCAAACAAGACGTGTACAGACTCTCTGGACATATTTCACACTAAACAATATTAAATTCGATAAATCACCGCCCACACTATATGTTAAAAACCTTGCAATAAATCCATACTCATCTAGTTAATTAAAATTTCACAGATGCAATAATATATCAAAAAATCCCTAAGAATTAAACTAGATGAAGGGAACAACAGCGTCCAAGTGACGTCGACAACTCAAGCGATGCAGTATTTAGTGGATATTACTACTTGGCGATGTGGAAGACAATTAGTGAATACAAAACGGCATCCCTATTTGCTTTTTCACCATGCAAGTGAACCTTTGTCAAATATCGTGCAATACTTTGGTATATTAAAGAAAGATAAATTGGTGACGATTTGCTCTTTCAGCCTTCTCCGCAGCTAACGCTAAGCACGACTAAATTCATGACGTCTAATCTAACCTGTGCTTCTCCGTTGGATTCCCTTTTTTTGTAATATGTTACATTTTTCAATCTGATCTGGCATATTCTCACGATGTATAGGTTGCAAGTGTTTAAATTCAGGTAAAATGGTGCTTTCTGCAGTTGCCATCGGTGTCCGCAATTCTTTAAGGAATATTCGGCTACTTTCTACATCATCCGTTCAATCAAAGTACATGGGTAATCGTAATCTTCTCATTCCTTTTTCAACAAACTTATTAAAGTGGCCTGACTCTAAAATCGGCGTGTTTTATTCAATGCAAAATTGAACAGACTAGCATGCTTGCATGACATAATAGTAAATTCAGTGCGCGAAAAGGAAGAAGGAGACGTTGCTGTTGTAAGTGTTGACAAAGTGGAAGATCGTATGCCAATCAGGAAGGACAGCGACCCTTGCCCACTCTGCACCTGCAACATTCCACTTAATGTCACCTATCAGGTAACCTTTATGGTTAAATGGTAAAATAACTTGAAGGTCTTTATTAATTTGTAGTAACGAATTTACGATTACGATATCTTGTAAATTAATGGCAATGCAAGTATGGTGAGCAGGTTTTCCTCTTTCTGGGGTTTCATTTCGCTGTTTACTACTATTAAATCTCAATTAAGTGTGCTTTTACATATATATTCTACAGTTGCGAACAAGTTATTATTTTCTTTGACTGAAATTTATCAGGATGTGCTTATACTGGAGCAGTTCATGCGCGGAGACGGAACCATTCTGCCTCGTCAGTTGACTGGCCTCTGCAAGAAGCAGCATCTTCATTTGGAGAGGTTTTCAGTTGTATGTTGTCCTTGCTTTATAATGAGAAAGCTTTGAGATGTGTGATGCAAGCTCACTGGGCCGGGCTGTTTCCGAATCGGACTAGGCCGGACTTCGATCGTGCGGGATACAAGCGATTCAACCGATACTGGAATCAATCCATGGACATGTATCGACTTGAAGAGAAGAAAGAACCGGGCACTTGGTACTACATTAAACGATACCCAACGAAGCTCCCCTCCCATATTTCTACTCGACGTGGCAACTCCTCTTAATTGTTGCTTATGAATCAATTCTAGCAATAAAGCGTTCTATTACTGTTCCTGGAACTCAGCTCTTTCTGTACGGTCGGAACTCTATATCTTGCCTTCTTATTAGTTAGCTTCTCGGTTTGATAGGTATATTCAGATGCGTGTTAAGAGATAATCTCGATAACAGTAAGGAGTTATGTACATGCTGCAACCATCTTTGCTCTTCCTACTTTGTTTCTCCGCGAGTAACCAAAATGAGGTTAGGCTGCAGTTATTGGACATTTTAATTATTCCATGGATCTTGAGGTGGGTGAGGAGAGTGGTGGCTTGTTGGACCATTCTACGATTGAGTCGTGAAGGGTGTGGTATGTTTAATGTTTCGTTTTAAGCTTATTTTACGTTTGTGGCTTCATCCGCGTAAAGCGGTTCCATTTTAATTAATTTTTTCCAGGTTATCAGTCCTTCTCATTTAAGGCTTATTCGTTTTACCTTGATTGCAGTTTCGTTTGCGTTTTCGAGCGTTCGAGAGGTATGCGACTGGCTAAAGGCGTCATGCTGGGCGGCTGATTTAACAGCGGCCCGATGCCTCCCGAGCCTCTAGCGTCGGACGGAGCCGTGCGATCTTTCGCTGCTTGAGATGGAGGCGTCCTATGCTGAGAGCGATGGACAAGGTTTGTTTTTCGAGTTCTACTGTCGAGGTAGCAGTTATATTCTCTCTGTTTCTGTTTGTCTCTACCCACTGCTCTCAGGGGAGACTTGGGTTACCCCTCACTGCGCTCAGTTGAGACTTGGGGGAGGGGATTCCTCAGCCGGGAATCCCCAGTGACACCTTCCCCCTTTGGGGAAAGTGATTCCTCAGCCGGGAATCCCCAGTGACACCTTCCCCCTTTGGGGAAAGGGATTCCTCAGCCGGGAATCCCCAGTGACACCTTCCCCCTTTGGGGAAAGGGATTCCTCAGCCGGGAAGTAACAATTTCTCCCTCCAGTGGATAGATGGATTACCCTCAACGGGAAGCTTTAAGAGAAGGTATCTGTTGATTGTAGAAAGGATGGATGACGACGTTGTAAGTGACGACTAGACTGTGATTAGCTGGATGCCGCGACTTTGGAGCAAATTCCAACTGTTCGGAAAACAGTCCTGAACGCCATGACTCAGGTTAGATTCACTGATGATTATGATTATTATTATCCGTGTATTCATAAATGGTCGGCGATTGCAGCTCGCAGATATGAAGGTCATACCGGGCATCTTTCGTTTAAGAGTAGACGGGTTTACTTTTAACAACAAGTTGACTAAATAGTCTGAACATTACCTGGCAGATTCCAGTTTCTGCTCATAAGTTTATATTACAAGTATACAATTGGACTTATTTTGCCTGGTTCAAGTAACGTTGCTTGCAGGTCTTCTTCGCTCTATCCAAGAGCAACTCGCAGCGAGTGGCCTCGGGCCTCCCGACTGGCAGGACGCCTCTCCCCTTGATGGGTAAGTGGATTCCGCAAACGGAAATCAACAGTGGGGCTAGGTAACTTACCACGGGAACAGTTCTAGCGGACAACTTCGTGGCGTTGAGTATATGGTCAACTCTGATAGAAAAATGGGACTAAGTATCCTGAATATTAACTGGCAGATTACATTATCTGCTCATATGAGTGTGGTAGACATTCTGCCTATGATCTATTGCCTCTTTTCTTAGTAGTATGGTTTTTGCAGTGGGCTGGTGGCCTGGCCTTCTCTGGACCTGGGACGAATAGCCAATCTCGACCCAGTTGGGAGCACCTATGTCGATAAAGTGTTACTATTGTGTGTGGTGTAAGGTACACATTCGGAAGGGTAATCGTGGTTATGTGGGAGATAGACGACCATATAATGTCACCTATCAGGTAACCTTTATGGTTAAATGGTAAAATAACTTGAAGGTCTTTATTAATTTGTAGTAACGAATTTACGATTACGATATCTTGTAAATTAATGGCAATGCAAGTATGGTGAGCAGGTTTTCCTCTTTCTGGGGTTTCATTTCGCTGTTTACTACTATTAAATCTCAATTAAGTGTGCTTGTACATATATATTCTGCAGTTGCGAACAAGTTATTATTTTCTTTGACTGAAATTTATCAGGATGTGCTTATACTGGAGCAGTTCATGCGCGGAGACGGAACCATTCTGCCTCGTCAGTTGACTGGCCTCTGCAAGAAGCAGCAGCTTCATTTGGAGAGGTTTTCAGTTGTATGTTGTCCTTGCTTTATAATGAGAAAGCTTTGAGATGTGTGATGCAAGCTCACTGGGCCGGGCTGTTTCCGAATCGGACTAGGCCGGACTTCGATCGTGCGGGATACAAGCGATTCAACCGATACTGGAATCAATCCATGGACATGTATCGACTTGAAGAGAAGAAAGAACCGGGCACTTGGTACTACATTAAACGATACCCAACGAAGCTCCCCTCCCATATTTCTACTCGACGTGGCAACTCCTCTTAATTGTTGCTTATGAATCAATTCTAGCAATAAAGCGTTCTATTACTGTTCCTGGAACTCAGCTCTTTCTGTACGGTCGGAACTCTATATCTTGCCTTCTTATTAGTTAGCTTCTCGGTTTGATAGGTATATTCAGATGCGTGTTAAGAGATAATCTCGATGACAGTAAGGAGTTATGTACATGCTGCAACCATCTTTGCTCTTCCTACTTTGTTTCTCCGCGAGTAACCAAAATGAGGTTAGGCTGCAGTTATTGGACATTTTAATTATTCCATGGATCTTGAGGTGGGTGAGGAGAGTGGTGGCTTGTTGGACTGTGTGACGAGTATAGAAGAGACTGTGGTGGAGTGCTCAACTCTCGATGAGGAGTCCCTTCTCCTTGTAACCCGCCTGTTCCCTCGATGCTTTCATCTTTCTATTCATCTGTGGAACTCGAAGCTTCTTAACCTCACTCATTTTTTTCCTCTTCGAAATCTACAAATATTGGAAATAAGAGGTATTTGCTTTGCTATGCGATGTGATTTTCTACGAATACCTGCTATGTACATGTATATGAATTAATTGAGACTCGAGTTTACGCCGCTTCTTGTCTGAGGGAAATGGACTTGATCGGTTGACCAGTCTGGAGGTGGGGGAAGTCGCTTGGCTGACTGGGATAGTGTATGCGAGTTGCTGTCAGCCTTCCCTTCTCTCCTGCATCTCTCCATTCGTCAAAGTCGTCTTCAATCTCTCAATCAATGTTCCCTCCAACAGAACATGCTCCTCCAAACCGTCGATTTCTCCAATAATGAAATGGTTAGGACCGATTGAAGAGAGCAGAAAAAGAACGAGATGAAGGATAGATCTCGAGAGAATCGTAGATATTATAAGTAATAAGTAGATGATTATTGAGCTGTCGCGAGTATCGTGGCTGCCGCCATCAGTTAGAGATGCTAACTTCTCTTCCTGTCTGCTGACGGAGTGGTCGCTTTCTCCTCTTCTCCTGTCTCGTCTCTCCTTGGCTGACAATCCTCTCTCCAGTCTCTCCTTCCCCCTCCCTCCCTCTTCTCTTGTCTTCCTCAACATCTCTCGCACTAAACTGAAGGAGTTTCCAGTTCTCTTGGCTCCTCGTCTGGAGTATCTCATCGCAGATGAAACCAGCATCCAGGCAAGTTTGGTTCCTTCATTTGTCCATCATGACAGCATGTGCTTTCAGTGGCTTGACATATCGGGATGGAAAGTGGAGAGCCTGAAGGAGTTCTCTCTGCTGATGTCTGCATCTCTCACTTCGATCTGGGGTCTTCTGCCTGGCTCTCTGCGAGTGTTCCGTCTGAGTGACTCTCCTCTCCCCATGCTCCCTCCCCTTTTCTTCTCCGCCTGTACCCATAGTCTCGAGCAGCTCGAGATCTTCAATGCCTCTCTGAGCTGTGGAGAGTGCGGGCCGGAATGGGCAACCCCCGCGGCGGCCCTTGCGCGGTCTTTTCTGGTATCTGTGGGGTGTGCTGAGAGAGGAGACAGTAATTGTCTGGCTGCGTCGACAATGGAAGTGGCTCGTTCCCCTCCTGGATCCTCGTTGGTCTTGCCCTGTCTTGCCAGCCAAGCTGCAGCGACTGCAGAGTGGTGGAGAGAGCGGCCTTTTGCATTCCTTGGCCGCTTCGACCCCGTCACGAACTCTCTGCTTACTTCCGAGAATGGCTCGGTCCATGGAGTGGAGGCTAGTCTCTTCTCCCTTTTCTCATTCGACTGACTTCCTTCAGGTGCTTGTTGGTGGCTCTCTTCGTTTCTCCCCCCTCCAGTTGCAACACGTCGAGAGATACATTTGCGTAGTTCGGCGGGGCAACTCAAGTGCGGCGGCGCGTGCTCGAGTCCGTGTTTCTCTCAAGGAGCAGTGGTATTCCTTCGACGTTCTCGCCTCTGTCTTCTGGGGCTGTCTCATGAGTGGAATCCTCGCTTGCGCATTCTCTTTCATCCTCAACATCACTTGGATTCTTTGCAGGTTATTTTCCTGTCAGAGTCATGAAAGTTTCTGTATTTTATTTTAATAAAAGACTTTGTATTCAGAAAGAGCATGCTATGGTGGATTCAACGGGCAGAGCGATTGAGCAGGGTGAGGAAGATGGTCGAAGCCATTGAGAAGTATCGGCAGAGGCAGATCGACTCTATCCATGACAAGTACCAGAAGCGAGTGCAACTTATCCGGGACAACTACCACCAGCAGGCCTGAGAGAGAGGAGAGAGAGAGAGAGAGAGAGAGAGAGAGGAGAGAGAGTGATGAAGAGGGGGGAGTGAAGGAGTAAGTACTGTGCAGGTAGAGCAATTGCGAGTATCGTATGCATCGAAGGCTGAGAGATTCAGCGACTATCGCGCAGCTCAGATCGAGAGTGTCTCCGCCCATCTTGACTCCATCCGACACAATTATCAACTGCAGCTCGGAAGAGCTAGGGAATACGGATCCAAGTCTCGTCTTTCTTTCTCTATCTTTCAAATTCTCTTCACCTTCTCTTTACTCTCTCTCTCTCTCCTCTCCCTTTTCTCGCTCGATCTCTCGCATTATCTTCGTCTCTATGTTTCTTCTCCTTAGACGTGCGGAGCAGTTGTGGGAGAGTTACGAGCGACAAGTGAATCGAGTCCGGATGCTGAACCTTCAGAGCAGACTGAAGATTATGAGACAGTACAACATCAAGCAGCACTTCATCAACAAACTCCTCGAGAATGTGCAGCAGCAAATAAACAGCCGAGACCCCGTGGTTGTCGTCTCTCCCCTCGAGGTTGGAGATCTTCCCTCTCATGACTGGTAATGGAGATGAGTGCATTAGGTGGAGCAGCCCGAGTTAGGAGTTCGTGTTGCACTGTCTCGCTCGTCTTCCTTCTGCTCGCTGCCCGAGTACGTCTTGGCCCCGGATGGTCAGCTCCGCCCCTCCGCCCTGACTTCTTTGTCCGTGGCCTCTCCATTCCAAAGCATTCCTCGCTCTTCTTCCACCACTTCTCTTCCTGTTGTTCCCCTCTCCGAATCATAACTTCTTGCCATACTCGATCCGATGTAAAATGTTTCATCCACAGTCCATCATTCTTCTTCTATGAATGTACATAAAATAACATACGAACGAGTTGACTCAATACCAAACGTTAAGTGAAAGAACCCGTCCCCGTAGTGCTATGTTACTTGGGGGGGGGCCAGTATACTTTTTTTTTCCTTTTCGCTCAAATCGTGCACAGGGAGGTTCTCGAGCATGGGGAACACGAATATCACGTTTGTTTTGCGCTTGCATGCAGTTTAACAAAGTTACCGTACTTAACTAGTAAAAGCCTCTCACGTGTTTGCACTGGGTTTGGGCGCTAAGACCATGACCATGCCGGACAAGAGTGACAACGACATAAATATATTTACAACATGCTTCCATTAACACATAAAACGCATTGCTTCTAATTATTATTACAATATTTACAAATTTGAGAGTGAGAGAGGAATGAGAGCGCGCTTATGTAAGTGGGTAACGCTTTGCAATCTCTCGCCACAACTCATAGAGTAAGTCCTCGCTATTCTTTTCCCACTTCCAAAGGATCTCCATGAAGTAGTGGTCGGCCCACTGTTCGCCCTTCAATCCATTGCGAGTGCGGAGCTTCCTCTTGAACTGGCTCCACAAGCACTCGATGCGTTGCGTGTGGACACCGGTCACAGGGTTCACAAAATTGACACTGTGGTTCACCGTGCGGTGGGTGTATCCGAGATTGCCAAGGTTGGCATAACCAGCCCATTGGTCCGTGAGGAGAATCCCACCGGGGGCAACGTGTGTCTGAATGATCGCCTGAAGGGTGGAGCAATGAGTAACTTAGAGAGTGAGTGGCCTCTGCCGGGATGATCTACGCCATCGGTTATGAGGGAGAGGCAACACGAATTGCTATCTACCAACACACTGACTCACAGAGTCAAAAGATCAAACAACATGTATAACATACATGATCTACCTAACACCTCTAATGTACGGAAACTTTTTTTATACGCATAGGAGTACAAAACAAACGTGATATTCGTGTTCCCCATGCTCGAGAACCCCCCTGTGCACGATTTGAGCGAAAAGGAAAAAAAAAGTATACTGGCCCCCCCCCCCCAAGTAACATAGCACCTATAAATAATCCAAATATATATATCGAGACGAGAATAACTGGCAGGCGGGAAGGGACCAAGTTAAAGTGAGTGGACCATGAGTTTCAGGAAGAGTGGGAGAGGAAGTGGACTTTATACTCGGGCAGGTACCGGCGAATAAACGCGCTCTCCAGAACTTTCTCCATCGAAAGCCGGCGTTCTGGCAAGGCGACAATCAATTGGGACAACAACTCGCGAGCCTCCGATGAGACGTGGCTCGGCACGCGGTAGTCACAACTCCGGATTCGGCTGAGAGTCAGCTGGAGAGAGAGAGAGAGAGAGAGAGAGAGAGAGAGAGAGAAAGAGAAGAGGGAGAAGAGGGGGGGGGGGTAAAGAAAGCGAAAGGGAGGTATGGAGGGAGAGACAACTATGGATAGGGAGTTATCGGGATACAGAAGATGAAGAGAGAAGAGCGAATAACCTCTTGCTTTGCCGTCTCGAAAGGTGGACGGCCGACCAGAAATTCATACATCAAGATGCCGACTGCCCAGTTGTCCACCTTAGAATTACATTCATAAGGCAAGGAAGCAGTCCTGAGCAAGGTTCGGTGTACGACTCCGGGCCGGGGGTGAGGGAGGATACAACGCAAAAAAATTTCGTTCAAATTTCAATTTCTTTTGGGAGCAAATCCCTCTTTACATAGCAAAAACTCCTAGGAGAACAATCAGAAGGGGGGAGGGGGCTCAGCATGGTTCTGATCAGGCCGGCGGGGGGTACAACACGGCGCATGCACTGCCCCTATTCAGCGCTGCAAGGAAATTGGTACTATTTCAGAGCACAGGTTCCAAAACACTAAGCGCCTCAAAAAGGAACTTCTGTCCAAATCTGAAAGACAAGAGTAAAAATGCTCTGTGTCCCCTTTCGTTATAAAGGACCAGTGCTTATTTTTCAGGCCCGCATTTCTTTTCGGACCCGTTATTTCCAATAATGGACCCTTGTTCCGGAATAAAGAGAGAAAGAGATGGTGAACCTTTATGCTGTGAATGGCTTTCTTTGCAATCATCTCAGGGGGGAGGTAGTCGAGAGTGCCGCAGACGGTCGTTCTCTTCGACTGTTTCGACATGACCGACCAGCCAAAATCCGCTAGCTTCAATGCAATTTGTGTATTAGGCAGGTCACCCTGATCTCACTAGCTTTCTTGCCGGCTGCGCAGATCCTTCTTATGCAAAAAAAAGAACCTTGAGCACGTTGTCTTTGGCAACGAGAATGTTTTCTGGTTTGATGTCTCGATGGCAGATATCGAAGCGATGGCAGTAAGCGAGGGCATCCGCGACCTGTGCCGTGTAGCTGAAAGAATTCATGTCACTCTCATATTAACTATTCCCTCACCTCGCAGCTTCTTCCTCGGTAAAGTGGCCCTTCTTGCGAAGAACAGTGAAAAGTTCTCCCATTGCAGCGTACTCGAGAACCATGTAGATTCGGCTCTGGTCGTGGAAATAGCCATAGCACTTCAACACGTTCGGGTGCCTAGAGAAACGAATGACTAAAATTAATGATAACTCCAAAATCATTTTACTTCAAAATCATTTTATTTCAACAACATTCCCTCACTATAGATATATGATACAGAACTTTGCAAACAAAATGGCATTACAATACACAGGGGGGAAAATACATCAGTAAAGGCATCACTTGTAAAGAAAAATATGGGGGGAAAACTTATTGCATTTTAAAAGTCTAAACCTGAGGTGGAACTGGATCTCGATTTCGCGCTTCGCTTGGTGGCACACCTTGTATTCATTCAGTTGATGCTTGAACATAACCTAAACAACATTAACTGGGTAATTGTCATGCCGACCATTTTAATCGACCAGTCAACATTCTTGTATTGTACCTTAAGCGCGACGACAAATTGAGTGTTCTTCTCTCTCGCAAGGTAAACACTTCCAAACTTTCCCTTCCCAAGTGGTCGACCAACGTCGAAGTCATCCAAAGACCATGACATCCTTCTGAGCATTAAAATTACATTATTCGAAACCCCAAACGGCTGCCAGTGGAGCATCGGACATGACTAACGACTCCAAATAACAGCACCTTTCGTCTCCGGGAGAAGATTCCTTTGCTTTTTCTGCCATCCCAACTTCGATGTTCTGCAATTATTTATGAATTGAAATTGAAGAGGCTCACCTCAACGGTCGACGAGCTCATCGACCCTTGGGAACAGAAAAAGAAAGTAGAAACCTCAGTTGTTGCATTCTCCACTTTGCTCGTGCTCAGGTCAGCTTCCGCCATCATCAATCTGCAGAGAACAGGAAATGACTTTGTCTCCGAAATTCTCTGGTCCCACAAACAATCTCCCGCTTCTAAACCACGTTTAAAATTTTGCGCGCGAGGCAGTTAGGAAAGTTCATCTGTTCATCCGTTCATCTCGTTCATCTTAAGGAAAGTTCATCTTGAAATTTACTTTACGTTTTTGAAATTTAGCTAAGATGAACTTTCCTATAGATGAACAAGATGAACGGATGAACAGATGAACTTTCCTAACTGCCTGCGCGCGAGTTTAAATAAAATTAAAAAGTGCATCGTGTCACAGTTGATTAAGTGGGTCGTGCTCTCTGAAGATGCTGTCCTTCAACAACAACAAAGCTGGCCTTGGGCTGGTTGATAAGGTTTTTTATTCACTATTCTTGAAAGGCATGGAAGTGTTCTTTAATAGATTATGCATCTTTCGTTCTTCAGGAAGAGGTAAATCGAGTTATCCAAGGAAACACTGGCAAGAATTTTGGAAGTTTTGCAAAGCGAAAGGAGGAACGACTAGAAGAGCAGAGAAAGCAAATACGTGCGACAATTTCTGCGCTGAGCGAAGCGGATGCGGCGAGAAGCGAGGAAGCGGTTAGCTATCCAATCGCTTTTCTTTCCTCATGTTCTGGTTGAGATGGCGTCTCTTGCTGTGGCAGTGGAGAAGGAGCGCGAGTTGGGCAGGCACTGTGTCCATGTGGACATGGATGCATTCTTCGCGGCAGTTGAGATGAGAGACTTGCCTGAGCTGCGAAGAGTTCCTATGGCAGTTGGCTCTCTCTCCATGCTGGTTGCTTCTTCTCTGCAAAGAGGAAATCATTCTTCACTGCTTCCTCTTCTTTCTTCAGGGCACTTCCAATTATCTGGCACGTAGATTCGGAGTACGCGCAGCGATGCCCGGGTTCATTGCTCGCAAGTTGTGTCCAGAACTGGTCATTGTTCCTGGCAACTACGACAAGTATTCTCGCGAGAGCAAGGTGCTCTTTCTAATCGGCCTCCTCCTGTCATTTCTTCTTTTTGAGGTCATCGCTTCGGTTCTGTCTGAGTACGACGAGGATTTGTGTATGGGATCCTTGGACGAAGCATATCTGGACATCACTCGCCATTTGCAGCAACGCACTGAGCCAGGTATCCCTTCCTCCTCTCTTCAGCTGTTCCCTTTCTTGTCCATCTCCTCTCTCACTCCTCTCTCTCCTTCTCTCACTCCTCTCTCTCCTTCTCTCTCTCTCTCTCTCTCTCCTTCTCTCTCTCTCTCTCTCTCTCTCTCCTTCTCTCTCCTTCTCTCTCCTTCTCTGTCTCTCTCCTTCTCTCTCTCTCTCTCCTTCTCTCTCTCTCCTTCTCTCTCTCTCTCTATCTCTCTCTCTCACTCACTCTCTCCTCTCTCGCTTTGAGTGAGTGTTCGTCGAATCCGCTTCACTGGTAGTTGCGAGTGCATGCTGCCGGTGTGCTCGGTGTCCGAGTGCGTGTCCGATTCCGCTGTTCCTCTTCCCGAAGAGTCTTGCACCAAATGCGGTGGCATGCGAGTCCCTTACGAAGACTCTGTTATCTTTGGTTGTTCTCGCCGGGATGTCGTGAAGGAGATGCGATTCCGTATTGAACAAGCAACTGGATTGACTGCGAGTGCTGGTTTGTTAATCACTCACACGTCTTTTTTATTCTTATTTTTTGATATTCCAGGAATCGCCCCTAATCATATGTTGGCAAAAATTTGCTCCGATATTCAGAAGCCAAATGGTCAGTTTGAGCTTGCAAATGATAGGGAAGCAGTTCTCTCCTTTCTGGCCGAGCTTCCCATCCGAAAGGTGATTAAAGGGAAAGAAGTGAATGGAGAGAAAGAGATGGTCTCAAGGTGAGTGGAGTTGGAGCCGTGGCGGAGGCGCGTCTGGCTGAGGCTGGAATCACTACGTGTGGAGATGTTCTGGCCAGGCGTGCTCTGCTCCCTCACATTCTTTCTCCCACTGTCTTCAACTTCATCCTTCGGGTTAAGTTCTCACCAATTACTTTATTCTTTCATGATTAGTATGTTCTACAGGTTGCCCTTGGAGTCGGTTGGATCCGAAGTGGAGAACAAGGGGCGAGGAAGTCCCTTTCCGTTGAGAGAACCTTCTCCCCGACTTCTTCTCTTCCTGAGCTTAGTGTCATCCTGCGTGATATTTCTGAACAACTTCAAACCCATCTCCAACAAAGTGGGGTTGGACAACAAGTACCTTCGACTTGTATTCACACACAGCTGGTTTATTAAGGTTCTCTATGCGAGTTCGTTAACGCTGAAAATGAAATTGTCATCTTTCGACACTTTAACCAGGACAGCCGATCTTCCTCGAGGTTCGCATTATTTTATTTGTACCGCTGCAATGCTTTTGGAAGGAAAAGGCTATGCAATAGTTTGCTTTCAAGGAACCCAGTTAAATGATCAAACTACAATCTGCAAACATGCAACAGCTGTTTTGGAGAAACATGTTAGTTTGCTATTTATGGTGTTTTGCAATATTAAACTGCAGTGATGCCTGCTGTATTAAGATGGGAAGAGAGATGCGCTTGCTTGGAGTGAAGTTGTCCCGTCTCGTGTTCACTCAGGAAGACGGCGACTGCCAGCCTACGGTTGTGGATCTCTTGAAGAGAAGGACAGCGGTGAAAAGAACGAGAGAAACAGAAGACATTTCCGACACGACTGCGGGCACTGAGGAAGGTGGCTGCGTGTGGTTGTGTGAGAAGAGAGACAACTCTGCTCCCTCTTCTTCGTTCTCTCCCTCTACTTCTTCTGCTCGCTCTCTTACCTCCTGCTCCTCCTCTGCCGAATGCCCTCTCTGTGGGAGGAAACTTGACCCAAGTGATATCCGTGGAGTGAATTGGCACATTGATAGTTGTCTGAGCAGAGATGCCATCCGCGAGGCCCTCCTTCCTCCTGAAACCTCTCAGGCAGTTCACCGCAAGAAAAGAAAGGTCACACTCGATAATTTCTTCAGCAAGTCTTAACATGTCTTTTTATCAATGTGATTGTAGCGATGCAGACGACATTATCATTTGATATCAATAAAGATATTGCATTCCCATGCAGGAGAAAAGGGTGGCATTGGCCGGAGGGCGCAAGTTCACGGACATCGATCTGTGAAGGATCTTCAGCTTGGCCCGCTTGATCTGTAAGGGATGGAGGGGCTGCTCCACCACGCAAGCACTCCAGACACTCTCAAAACGGAGAGAGAGAGAGAGAGAGGAGAGAGAGAAAGAGAGAGGGGGAGAAATGGTAGCGAGAGAGAGGGAGAGAGAGAGTAAGAGATAGAGAGAGAAATGGTAGCGAGAGAGAGGGAGAGAGAGCAAGAATGAGTGATTGAGAGATAGAGAGAGAAATGGTAGCGAGGGTGAGAGAGGGAGAGAGAGCAAGAAAGAGAGAGGCAGTGCATATTCATCGTCTTAAGAATGCAAATACAATTTGGGGATTTTTGAATGTGAAATATGAAAACTAGGTGAAGAGCGGAAAGAGGACAAATGTAACTGACTGTGGAGGAAATGTTGTCTGAGAGTGTTGAGCTAGTGCTGGATGAAGGCGGTCCGGGTGCGCCGTTCCTCGCAATCGCTCCTTTTGCTGTTTCTGCTCTCCCCACGGAAGCCTGAATTCCTACTCAAAGAGGGAAAGCAATGCTTCTTTCAGCGATTACCTGAGGAGAGAGTGTTGAACTCTCTTGTAGAGAGATAGTTGGCAGAGAGGGAGAGACTGTGGGGAGAGAGGAGGGGAAACGGTTTGAAGAGATAGTTGCAGAGAGGGAGAGACTGTGGAGAGAGAGGAGGGGAAACGGTATGAAGATATAGTTGCAGAGAGCGAGAGACTGTGGAGAGAGAGGAGTGGAAACGGTATGAAGAGATAGTTGCAGAGAGGGAGAGACTGTGGAGAGAGAGAGGAGGGGAAACGGTATGAAGAGATAGTTGCAGAGAGCGAGAGACTGTGGAGAAAGAGGAGGGGAAGCGGTGGGAAACCTCTCTTTCTCCAGAATACTCTCTCTCCCAAACTTCAGAGGAGCTACTGCCTGCTCTGACTCAGACATTATGGTCATTTGAAGCACTGATATTATTTCTCCCTCTACTATTTTATTCCTCCCCTAATAGACTCCTTGCGCAAACCCTCTCACGCTCCTCTGGTACTCACTTTAGCTTCCTTCTTCTGCATTCTCTCAATTTATCTTACATTCTTTCCCTGTCTCTCTTTCTTTGCTCTCTCTCTCTCCCTCTCTCCTTCTTTGTTCTCTCTTCCTTTACGCGCTCTCTTTCTTTACCCGGATCCTTCCCGAGACACGCCTCTAATTGAGTAGATAGGCAGATTAACACGCCCGTACAATTTCACTGAACTGAGACGAACGAGTGAAAGAAGCCACTGTGCCAGAACGCACTGCCCTTTCTGACTCTCGCTCATCTCTTCTCCCTCTCTCTTTTCCGTCTCCCTGTTCCCAGCGCTCTCTCTCTCCCTTTCTCTTACTATCCCTCCACCCGCTCTCAGTTCATCCTCGTTTCTCTCCCTCCTCTAAATATCTTTGTGCATCTAAATACCTTTCGTGCTATTCCTGAAGATTTGAAACAGTTCTAGCCCCACTTTTCCATGCCTCTCGTTAAACAGATGGGAGTAAATCTTTACTAACAATTGAACGACAAAGACCAACAAAAACGACAGAGACCAACGAAAACAATGACAGCTGGGTGGATGCAGTCCTACTTCTTGGCAGAGCGAAGTCTCAGCTTAAGTGGAGGAGTCTTTCCCACTGGAGTTTTCTGCTGCGGCGTCTTCCTAATCGGAGTCGAGACCTTCTTCTTCTTTTTCTTCGCCTCGGGAGGAGCGTCTTCGTTTCTGAGATGGAAGAGAGGAGTCTGATGAGGAGTGGCATGAACTACTTCAACTCACTGCTTCTCAGTCGTGATCTCCAGTTCCTCTGCGCCGCCAGTCGCTGCCGGTCTTGCCCCAGGAAGTGTGTATTCCACTCCCTGCTCTTCGAGAGCCTTCAACCGATTCGTCAGACGCTTCTTCTGTTTCTTCTGAATCAATTAAGTAAGCTGATCTAAAACCATTCCCATATAAATGAACATGTTGATAAAGAGAGTAAGTACTGACAGCCGCCTTTGCCACAGCAGCAACCTTGGCATCCTTGTTCATCTCCAGGCAATGCTTGAGTCTTCGGCCATAAGTATGAGGCTGCGCCACCACGCGCCGCCCTTTCTTCATTATCTCCGGCACTCGCTCCTCGTCCAGCACCTGCATCCTATTTTTTTTCTTTCCTCCCTCCCTCACCCTCTTCTCTCCTTCCCTCCCTCACTCGCTTCTCTCCTTCCCTCCCCACCCTCTTCTCTCCTTCCCTCCCTCACTCTCTTCTCTCCTTCCCTCCCTCACTCTCTTCTCTCCTTCCCTCCCTCACCCTCTTCTCTCCTTCCCTCCCTCACCCTCTTCTCTCCTTCCCTCCCTCACTCTCTTCTCTACTTCCCTCCCTCTCCCACTAACCGCACACTTCACTCGCTTCTCGAACATCAGATAGCCATGCATGGCCTCCGCTGCCAGCTGCGCCACCGTCGAGTCCGTGAAGGACACGTATGCCCAGCCCTTGTGGTTCCCAGTCTCAAGAAAGAAAGAAAAAGAGAGGGGAGAGAGAAAGAGATCGAGAGAGAGAGAAAGAGAGAGGAGGGAGAGAGGGAGAGAGAGAGAGAGAGAGAGAGAGAGAGAGAGAGAGTGAGAGAGAGGACCTTTTTGGATCGAGCGACGCGAATTCTAACGACAGTGCCAAATTGGCTGAAGAAGCCGAGGAGTTCCTTCTCGAAGAAGCCGTATGGAATACATGACAACTTGACGACCGAAGACTTCTTCGGAGGGGAGGAGACTCCTCTCTCTGCTACTGCCGAAGACTTCTTCGGAGGCATTCTCTCAGTGCTAAATATTCGTCTGTCTATATGACCAACAATCTTCAGCAACCTGGGCATAGATATCACATAGCATAGAACCACATCAAAAAGCAACAGCATTATTCATATCCTTCAAAATTATATTTTATCCAAATGCATCGTTAAAGCAAGAGAAAGGCATTAAAGGCGAGATGATTACTTGTAAGGAATGATTACAACCGGAATAAAGCTTAGCTTAGCGGAAAAGCTAGAAAGCAAAGATGTAAAAGAATTAGCTGTGGTATTCTGCATCAACTGACTGGAATGAACAGTTACCATTCAAGGCATCTTTCAAGTAAACCCTAATGAAGACAAGCAAACTGAGCAATCTCAACAATCAAATGGAGCAAGTTTGAAAGAAGGCACAACAAACAGTTAATCGGACTATCTATTATTTCAATGAGTGCGTTATGGCAACGTTTTGTGATAACAACAGAATACTCTCATTAAGATGTCGAAAAATTGCTGTGATGAAGGTAAGTAGAAAGTGAGAAGATCGAGAAGTTAAACAGAGGAGAAGCAGAGAAAGAGAGAGAGAGAGAGAGAGAGAGAGAGAGAGACTACCTTCTTGGACAGAGAGACGTGAATTCTAACGTCAGTGTCGACTACGCGGAATGAATGAAGAGATCAGAAGGACTTAGTCTGTGAGAGCGCGGAAGGAGCTTTCGAGCTCTTCCTGAACAGTGACTTCAAGACATCTCTCTTCCTCCGTCTCGTGCCATCAGAAGAAGTGGAACTCATCTCTGATCCTCTGAATTGTATATAACACCAGTTTCAAGTGATACTGTAAATTTATTCTTCCTCTTCCCACTCGTCGCTTTAATGCTCGGTTTTTTTTATTCAACGCATACTGTAATAAAACATGTTACACATAAACTAAAATTAAATGTAAAGAAATAAGATAAACCTCTCTTGAGGTGCAGTGGAAGAAGAGAGAAGGGAAGGAGCGGTGGAATCGGGAATGGCTCCAGAAGGGGAAGACAACATCGAAGAGGGTCGTTCGGAGTCCAGAGAAGATGAACTTCCTCCTATAACAAATGAAGAAGTATCAAGCTGACGGTCAACACCACGCACCCGAATCGCCACAGCGATAGAATTGAGGAGCAGATCCACTTGGGGGCGGTGGCTTCTTCCGCATCTCAGGCTCTGAATTAGAAGAGGATTACTAGAAGCGAGAAGGCAGAAAGGAGATGAGAGGAGAGAGAGAAAGATACCGGTAAAAGTAGAGAAGATCGAGAATCCGCAGAGAGATTCGATCTGCATCCATCTCTCCTGAGCATCTCTGCTTGTCGTCTGGATTGTCTCCATCCGACTCCTTCAACTCACAAATCTCTCTCTCTCTCTCCTCTCTCTCTCTCTCTCTGATTCTGCTGACTTGAGGCCGAAGATCTTGGCATCAATCTGATCAGAGCCAGTGGATGCGCCGGTGGCAATCTTGAGTGAGTTGATGAGACTTGTCTGCTTGCGGCGGAGTCTATCCACTTCATCGATCGCCTCCTTCATTTCTACCACGCATCTGAAAACAGATCATGAAAAAAGCAGAAAGAAGAGGGATAAAATTAAGTGAATATGTTTTTTATTTCAATGCAAAAAAACAGAACGTAAGAACAGAAGAGGCTGACTCAGCACGCTGCTTCGTCAGAAGATTCAGTTCCATCTCACAAGTTCTTCTGAGCAAAGGCTGGAGAGCGAGAGGAGCAGTCCCTCCCGTGTAGTTGTTCATTTCCAGTCTACATTTACATGCGTCTCTACACTTCCGTCACACTTAAGATTCACGGAAAACCGCACCGAAACTGGGACACTATTTGTAAGACAACTAAAAGACGTGAACTCCTTAGCAAGGTAGATAGTGTGATATTAGCAAGAGAAAAAGAAACCTTCGATGAGCTTCATCCAGCTGATTGCGCAGAGCTTCGATCTCGTGTACCTCGTGAGTCGGTCTCCGACTTCGAAGACTTCAACGAATGGTCAATGAGAGATCGACGTAACACAGAAGAAAGGAGTGAGGAAAGAGAAAGCAACTCACTTACTCGGGCTGGACATCTTCCAGGGCATTCTGCATGGAATGGAGCTGAGCAAGCTTAGCCGAGAGATCAAGAAGTTCTTGCTTCGATCGTCTTCGTTGCCGCACTAAGATTCCCACCACAGCAGATAGAACCAGCAACTAGAAGATGCAAATACAAGTTCACAATAATTAAAGTAGCCATTCTAATAACTACATTCACCCCATTTCCTGAATTTTTAGGGCCGAAGTGTAATACAAAAGAGCCTGCACCCTCACGGTTTTTGTTGAACCGTTCCGAAAATCATTGAAGAGGGAGTACTTTTAACCTCTTGGCCACGTCTTTCTAAATTGCACTCTCTCACTGCCGGGTCATGAAAAGAGTGTAATTTTTTACGAAGTATCTAAGTTAAAATAACAGACGCCAGATGATATTTTTTAACACGCATGATATTTTTCCCAAACTTAAATAAACTTTGACAGCCTTACAAGGAGGGCGAGGGCGATATCCTTCACCCGATTCGTCGTTTCTCGGTAACCGAAAAGCACTACATCCAAAGCAGAAAGACGAAGTTTCTGTCTGTGTACTGATGACTTCACATTCAACTGAGTGGCCATGAAGAAAGATGAGTTATGAACTGCCAGTCTGCAAATTTCTTTGTGCAGGCAGCAACCATAGAAGACAATTAGAAACGCTTAAGAGAGCCTCTCTGTAAGGATCAAGCAACCCTCCATGGGGGCCTGCCCCGGGGTAAAAATTTTTGATTTGGCTATCCAAAATTTAATCAGGGGTACCTATGCCCACTATGAAGAAAATTTGAAGGTCAATTTTGTTATAAAATTTTTTTCCTTGCCTGGGCATGCAAAAGTAAGGGAAAAGTTTAAGTGCACATAACTTTCTTTAACATCAATATCTTTCAATTTTCTTTGTTTTATTAGCATCGCCGCTCGATTCTAAACAAAACTGTCCAGATGTGTTTCAGTCAACAATTTCTTTTCACATCGAAAAATTGTTTGAAATATTTTATTTTGACGGTTAAATACCTTATACTCATTTGTATTCGGGTTTTATATCTCAAAATGTAGAGCATTAAAAACTGTATAACATATATTCTTTTCGTTTCATGTGTCCTTCCCTAGGTGGGTTAAAAATAGGCTCAAATAGGAGCACCTCGGACACGTCGGATTCAAGGAATGCGTGAAAAAGAAGTTAAATTCTTGTTGTAACATAAAATGACTCATTTCATTCGATTCAGCTTCTTCCTTTTCATAAAATCTCCCTACAAAAATTTCATAATTTCCATGAAAATAACGCATTTTTCGATTTTTCTGCAATTGTCAGAAAATGACCTAAAACTATTCAAAGCGCTGTATTTTCAATGTTTTCAGCGAGAACAGTATGGGGATAATACTGTTCAGTACGCGACAAAATTCTCTACAACATACATCCATTACATATGGATAGGGCGTCCCTACCAATGATAGTATCGATTTTCCTATGGCGGTCGCGTCAAAACTGACAGATCCGCATTTTCAAACTTTTCGTGCAATCATAATGTTTCTTACTAAAACATCATTCTGCTCCACGAAGCACACTAAGGTTAGAATAGATGTTTGTTTTGCAGATTTCCCGTGGTAAAAACCCGCAAAAGGGTTTGCACGCGCGCGGATTTGAACCTGCGACATATGACGTTCGACATGCACAACCAATGGGCCAAAATGACATTTAAAAATTCATTTCTGGAAAATGCCAAAACCAATCATAATGGTTGACCTATCATCCGATAGCTATTTTTGCGCTCAATCGAAATAAATATATCCGCCAAAAAGTGTAAATTGGCAGCAAGGCCAAATAAATGGCCAAATTATTCGAACCCAAAAAAATAGATCAAACAATGTATACATCATAAAGTGATGTATGATATAGTTGCTCGTCTTCGCGAAATCTATCGAATGGCATATAATATGTGGTGATAAGTTCAATCCGCGAGAAATAACAGCCGCGGAAATTTATCACCAAACAATTAACTTTTCAAATGACTTCATGGCACTTTTTCAAGACTCATATTAATAGAGAGGACATAATTTATCAGTCACTATTTGCTGTTCGGCTGGAGTACCGAAACAGTGCCCTGAAGTCCTTTGAAAAGTCAATATTTTGGGGGGGGGACATTTTCGCGGCTGTTATTGCCCGGGGATTGAACTTATCGCTACCCTTTACATGCCATTCGATAGTTTTTGCCAAGACGAGCAACTATCCCATACATCACGTTATGATGTACAGATCGTTTGATCTACTTTGTATGTTCGAATATTTGGGCCACTTATTTGGCCTTGCTGCCAATTTACATTATTTGACGGATATATTTATTTCGATAGAGCGCAAAAATAGCTATCGGATGATAGGTCAACCATTAAGATTGGTTTTGGCATTTTCCAGAAATGAATTTTTAAATGTCATTTTGGCCTATTGGTTGTGCATGTCGAACGTCATGGGTCGCAGGTTCAAATCCGCGCGCGTGCAAACCCTTTTGCGGGTTTTTACCACGGGAAATCTGCAAAACTAACATCGATTCTGACCTTAGTGTGCTTCGTGGAGCAGAATGATGTATTGGATTAGTAAGAAACATTATGATTGCACGAAAAGTTGGAAAATGCGGATCTGTCAGTTTAGACTCGACCGCCATAGGAAAATCGATACTGTCATTGGTAGGGACGCCCTCTCCATATGTAATGGATGTATGTTGTAGAGAATTTTGTCGCGTACTGAACAGTATTATCCGCATACTGTTCTCGCTGAAAACATTGAAAATACAGCGCTTTGAATAGTTTTAGGTCATTTTCTGACAATTGCAGAAAAATCGAAAAATGCGTTATTTTCATGGAAATTATGAAATTTTTGTAGGGAGATTTTATGAAAAGGAAGAAGCTGAATCGAATGAAATGAGTCATTTTATGTTACAACAAGAATTTAACTTCTTTTTCACGCATTCCTTGAATCCGACGTGTCCGAGGTGCTCCTATTTGAGCCTATTTTTAACCCACCTAGGGAAGGGCACATGAAACGAAAAGAATATATGTTATACAGTTTTTAATGCTCTACATTTTGAGATATAAAACCCGAATGCAAATGAGTATAAGGTATTTAACCGTCAAAATAAAATATTTCAAACAATTTTTCGATGTGAAAAGAAATTGTTGACTGAAACACATATGGACAGTTTTGTTTAGAATCGAGCGGCGATGCTAATAAAACAAAGAAAATTGAAAAATATTGAGTTTGAAGCGAGATACGCCTATTCATAAAATATACATACTTTCAACTGTTCACACAAAAAAAATTTTTTGAAAAAAATATTAACCATTTAATCTTGCTACTGGGGCCCTGTGCCATGCCTGACTATGTTTTCATACTCGAAATCCAACATCTGGATCTGGGGCAGGCCCTACTGGAGGCGTACAGAGAGGCTCTCTTAAAATATGACAAGAAACCTCGGAAGAACTTGTCCATCCAGTCCCAGGGACTCAAAGGTCTCTGCGTACTGCGGTAGATTGACGACAGTGGTAAGCCAGTAGATCAGCTAAACAGAAGCGGACCCTTGATGTTTCCTTGTAACAGAGAGACGAACCTGTTGCGTGTTCCAAGCTCTCTCTGGCGATTCAAACCAAGCTTCCCAGAGATCATCAACCGAAATGGCGTCATCTTCACCATGGAAGGCCTTCTCGCGCCTCACCCTTTCTGAGCTTCTCATATTCATATCTTCAGCCATGAACTGAACAGAACACATCAGCAAGTCAAATTAAAAGTTCTGCGATGGTTGCAATGTTTTAAACCCTGACCCCGCCAGATTCGGATCGATCGATGGTGCCAGAAGCATCGTCATCCATTTCTCGGTGAATCTCCTTAATCGCAGCAAATCCTTTCGCATCGCGGACCTTCTCTTCTTCAGCTGTTATTTCTACATCTAAAGAAAAGCATTTTTATTTGTGTTTAAATTTAAAACGGGAAGCACTCACTTCTCGTGCGCTTGTTGCTACGGTCGACATCGTCTGCAAGAACCACGAAGAGATGGAAGACAAGCAGAAGAAAAGGACGGAGACCCATCACTGCCCAGGAAAGATTTCTTTCTCCCCCACAACGACACGCATCATATTTGGTGTGCGCGATCGACTTTGTCAAAATAACAGACAACATTTTTAGTGTAATAATTAGTTCCATGGAAATTTCACGGCAACGGTTTCTATGAGGGGATTGTTGGAGTGTCCTACATTGCAGGAAGCTCGAAAAGGTTTGTCATAAGTAGATTTACGTTTTTGTTTTATATTTATGTTAGATGTGTGAGAATCGCTATCAGATGCGTGATCTACCCACTTCTTATAGCAACGCTTCGATTGTTACAATGTCTCAAGTCCGTACAGAGGTCACAGTTCCATACCATATCAGTCACTAATGTTGCCCAGCACCATAACGAGTAAAACTTGTCGAAGTAATTTAAATTCAAGTTTTGAGAAAAAATTGTAAAACCATATGATGGATGGTGCTGTACTCGCAGTCGTGACCAAAACTGCGAGGGCTGAGCTAGTCTTGCGCGACATTTTTTCCATTATAGATCAGGGATTCTCGATGAGATATAATGCGTAGCGTATTTAATTTGGTCGCAGTATCCATTCATGAGAAGTGACTGCTGCCTTCTACTCCTTTTCAGTCTTTTGTTGTTGCCAGAGACGCGGAGGAGAGAAGCCTATTCCGTGTTGTTCTGGGTGTACTCCGTTCGGGAATGTCGCTGAATTCCGACACAGAGACCACTCCAGTGGACTACGCAGCTATGCTGAGACAACGACTGACTGGTGAGCCCTCAAAATAAAATATTTCAAACAATTTTTCGATGTGAAAAGAAATTGTTGACTGAAACACATCTGGACAGTTTTGTTTAGAATCGAGCGGCGATGCTAATAAAAAAAAGAAAATTGAAAGATATTGATGTTAAAGAAAGTTATGTGCACTTAAACTTTTCCCTTACTTTTTAATCTTATCCTGCTCGCTCTCTGCGCCAAGTCAATCAATACAATTGAAATTACTTCATTCCGTCGAAATTGCCCTTGTTAGTGAGGATTTCTTTGATTTCCATATATTCAGATATTTACGGTCCGTTCGAGATGTTTGCCGAACGTGTATTAAGTAACAAAAAATGCCACACACAACTCTTCGGTGTAATACCACAGGTATAGTGCTAAGAATGATTTAATTGCTTTTTACATGTAGTGCATTGCTTTGTTATGATGAGAGCTGGATATAAAGATGGCGAACTCTACTCACAGGTTCCTCGGAGTATGTCTACTCCATACATGAGTCGCACTCCTCCCCCACCTCCTGCCCACATCTGTCTTCAGGTACCATTCATTTTTGCACTTTTTTTAAGATCTCAGTTCTCGGCCAATCAGCCAGTGTTTTGCATGCAAATTACGTATTAGCGTATAATAATTATATGCAGTTTATACATAAGTCCCATCGTGTTATGGTGAGTTTTTGAAGTGTTAATTTTTGCTAATTTTTAAGAACATGCAGAATCTCGTGGCGTCACCGCTACTGCCACATGTAGACAAGATGAATAGAGTAAGCTATTCTACTTCTCAACTTTATTTTTCACATTATTTTTTTTTTAGCACTACAACTTATAAAAACATATACATTATTCATTTGTTTATTTTTATATTTGTATTATTTGCTGTACTACACACTTTCTTTTCTATGTAATTTTTTTTTTAATTCTCATAAAACATCTTTTTCTACGTGTTCCTTTTATCGATACGATACCTGACGGTTTGTGTTTAGCAGAAAGAGAGCAGCTCTGGAGTCCCTTCAGCTTCATCTTCCATAATTCCATCTTCTGAAGACAACCGTGAGAATCTCCAGAAAACGCGAAAGAAACGACGAGAAAAGGAAATAGAATCTGCAAGTTCATGCCTCACTTTAATGCTATTTTTTCTGTGTCTGTATTTCATACAAAATTTTACCAATTGTTTGCAAACTCTTTTAGAGACGCCGGGAAAATGGTAAGGATGGAAAAGGATTGAATGAGGAACGAAACGGAGGAGGACAAAAGAAGGAGACGGATCCCTCCACTTCGCCTTCCCCTTCGCAGTTCCCTCAAGGACAGGCCTCCTCCCCTCCCCCCTCCCAATCACCGATTCCGTCCCTGCCCACATCTGTAATCATTGCCAAGATGAGCGAGTTGGCTGTTCTTCTCACTCCACCAAAAGCACCTGGAAAGAAGGAGGAAGTGAGACGGAAAGGAGTGGTATCAACTGAGAGACGAAGACGAGAAGGGGAGATCGAGGAGGAGAAGAGGAAAGAGAAGAAGAAGAGAGACGCAGAGGAGAAGAGGAAAGAGAGAATGAGGAAAGAGGAGGAGGAGAGGAAGAGGGAATTGGAAGAAAAGGCAAGAGAAGAGAGCGAGGAATTGAAGAGACTGGAAGCGGAGGAGGAGAAGAGATCGAGAGAAGTTGAAGAGGAAAAAAGAAGGAGAGAAGCGGAGGAGGAGAAGAAACGGAGAGAACTTGAAGAGGAAAAAAGAAGGAGGGAAGCCGAGGAGGAGAAGAGACGGAGAGAAGTTGAAGAGGAGAAGAGAAGGAGAGAAGCCGAAGAGGAGAAGAGACGGAGAGAAGCTGAGGAAGAGAAGAGACGGAGAGACAATGCGGAGATAGAGAGAAAGGATAAGGAGCAGAGAGAGAAGGAGAAGGCAAGAGAAGAGGAAGAGAAAAAGAGAAAAGAGAGGAAGGAGCGGGAACGGGTAGAAGTGCAGGAGGACGAGAGGAAGAAAAGAAGGAAAGAAAATTCCGAAGCGAAGGAAAAGAGAAACGAGCTACGGTATAATTTGGAAGGAACAGAGAAGAGAGGAATCGGAGATGGAAAAGGACTACTTCAACTGCACGGACTACCGCCTGATAAGATTGAAGCCTTGAAGGAACGAGAGCAGAGGCGGAAGAGGAAGGCAGAGAGCAGACAAGGGAAGGAGGAGAGGAAAGAGGGACAAGTGAAGACAGAGAGAGAAGTGGAAAGGAGAGAGGTACAACTGAAGACAGAGACAGAAGTGGACAGAAGAGAAGAACAAGAGAAGGACTTCCTGGCGAGGAGTCAGCCAGCAGTGGCTGCGCAGCCCGAGCAGCCTACGCCCCATATTTCTCCCGTCGAGTTCTTCACTCGCAAGGCAAAGGAAGACAAGCGGCGTGCTGACAGAGAGGTCACCAGATCATATTTATTAAGTGGAGGAGAATGATAGAAAGAGAAGAGTGTGAGCGAAGGAGGGTGAGTTCTGGAAGAGTGTGAGCGAAAGAGGGTGAGTTCTGGAAGAGTGTGAGCGAAAGAGGGTGAGTTCTGGAAGAGTGTAAGCGAAAGAGGGTGAGTTCTGGAAGAATGTGAGCGAAAGAGGGTGAGTTCTGGAAGAGTGTGAGCGAAAGAAGGTGAGTTCTGGAAGAGTGTGAGCGAAAGAGGGTGAGTTCTGGAAGAGCGTGAGCGAAAGAGGGTGAGTTCTGGAAGAGTGTGAGCGAAAGAAGGTGAGTTCTGGAAGAGTGAGCGAAAGAGGGTGAGTTCTGGAAGAGTGTGAGCGAAAGAGGGTGAGTTCTGTCTGCAGACGGATCGAATGGAGCGGGCGCTTCTCTATCTGGAGTCGGTGGTGTACTTCATTCTCTCAGTCAGCGACCAGAATCTTCTCTGCCTCACCCACGAAGCTCACTCTAAGACCTTCTGTATCATTAAGGACACGGCCGAGCTGGCCAAGTCGGTTTTTTTTAACCACTACAATTTCCCTTTCGTTATAGGAGCTGTCCATGGAGACTAAAATGTTGCCTAATTTTTTGAGATACTATCAAGTCCTACTTGAAACATCGTTAGGAAAAGAAGAATGCGTCCTGAGAGGACCCTGAGGAGAAAAACTACATTTTCCACACGCCGTACTATAGAATTTAGACAGTGACGTTATCACCCCGTGCCTATTTTCTCCCCATGCACATCCTCATTCTACCAGAAAGAAGGTGAAAAGTAGGTGCGAAGCGGCAAGACACGCTTGAGATTCGAGGGAAGAGAAGAGAGGGAGGAGATGGATAACACGAACATAAGGGTCTTGGCCATGGCGAACACGAATATAATGTTCAATTTGTTAAATTTTTTTTTCATTTAACAAAGTTACAGCACCTCACATTTTTTCCCGCCTTTACGTCTAATTTCGCGCACCAAGGGGTCGTCAAAGCTGGCAAATACGAATAAAGTGCCTATTCAATAGTAATGAATAGAGATGATTCGAAAATAACGTAATATTCGAGTTTAGCAGGTCTGAAAACCAATGAGAGCAGCATTTTAGCTGAAAACGGGCGAAACAAATATAAAGTAAAAGTACTGTAACTTGGTTAAATGAGAAAATAATACAAAATGAATATTCGTGTTCCCCATGGCCTAAACCCCCCCCCCCCTGTGCACGATTTGGGGTCGATTAGAAAAAAAAAATTTTTGACCCCCAACTAGGATAGCACCGTTCCTTTAATTCTTTTAAATTCTTGTACCTATTTGGCAATAATTTTCATAAGTTAAGAAATGCATAACCGTTTTCCTGAATAATTGCTTATCTGAATGTTGTTGTTGATGTTCAGAGTGGCCTCCGCTCTGGTGGCGGATTCGTCTCACTCTTCTTCTGCAACGTGTCTGCACTCTCCTGATCAATCCTCCCGCATCCGTTTGCTTGTCTTTCGACTACAAGCTCTCTTCAGCATGTACATGTATCGTCTTCGAGCTGATGTCAGAGATTAGGAGAAAGAAGGAGAGGGGTGGGGAAGGCGAAGAAAGAACGAGAGAGAGAGAGAGAGAGAGAGAGAGTGGGCGAGCGAGAAAAGAAAGACTGGAGAGGGGTGGGGAAGCCGAAGAAAGAGGAGAGAGTGAAACAGAGAGAGAGAGAAAGCGAGAGAGCGAAAGAAGAAAGACTTGAGAGAGGTGGGGAAGACGAATAAAGAGGAGAAAAATTGATATATGATATAGTTTTTCCAGTGATACATTCCTTATTTTGTTTGTTTCTTTCTTTCCTCCTTTATTTTTTCCGCCTAATCGCTCGGTCTTAAATATTTTCATTTAAGGTTATAATCATGCAAGTGTGGTCGCATTAATATTTTGGTGTAATAATAGATTATTATTATTATTATATATATATATATATATATATAATACCTTAAGTACAGATGCTGCCAAAGCTGGAAGCGAGCATTGCTCCCCTCGAGGCTCTGGTCGAGAAGGCTACTATCCCACAACACTCGCAACCTATGGTAATGTCCATCATTTCTCTCTCTCTCTCTCTCTCTCTCTCTTTCTCTCTCTCTCTATCTCTCTCTATCTCTCTATCTCTCTCTCTCTCTCTCTCTCTTACTTTCTCCCTCTCTCGTGCTCTCTGTCGCACTCTTTCTCGCTCCCTCTCTCTTTTCTCGCTCCCTCCCTCTATATCTCTCTCATTCTCTCTCTCTCGCTCACTCTCTCTCGCTCCCTCTCTGTATATCTCTCTTGTTTTCTCTTTCTCCCCCTCTCTCTCATCTCCGTCTGTTCTCTCTCTCTCCCGATCATTCTCTCTCTCTCTCTCTCTCTCTCTCTCTCTCTATTTCTCTCCCCCTCTCTTCATCTCCCTCTCATGTTCGTTCTGCCTCTCTCTCTCTGTGTCTGTCTGTCTCTCTCTCCTTCTCTCTGTCTCTCTCCCTCTATCTTCTCTCTGTCTCATCTCCCTCTCTCTCTCTCTCTACCTCCCACTCATTTTCTCTTTGTCTGTCTCCCTATCTCTCCCCCTCTCTTTCTTTTCTCCATCTCCTTCTCCTGCTCATTCTCTCTCTCCCCTCTCCCCTTTCTCCATCTCCCTCTCTCCTGCTCATTCTCTCTCTCTCTCCCTCTCTCCCCTTTCTCCATTTCCCCCTCTCTTGCTAATTCTTTCTCTCCCCCTCTCTTCTCTCTCTCTCTCTCTCTCATTCTCTCTCTCTCTCTTTCTCTGTATCTCTCTTTTTTTCTCCCTCTATCTCCCCTCTGTCTCATTTCCCTCTCTCTCTTATCTCCCTCTCTTCTCTCTCTCTCTCTTTATCTCTCCCCCTCTCTTCATCTCCCTCTCCTGTTCATTCTCTCTCCCCATTCTTCCTTCTCTCCTGCTCATTCTCTCTCTCTCTCTCTCTCTCTCTCTCTCTCTCTCTCTCACTCTCTCTCTCTCTCTCTGCTTGCAGATGCTTGTTCCAGCCCAGTTGTGGAGTCTGAAGTCGTCTCAGCTGAAGACCCTTCTGCTGTTGTCGGCCGCGCATTCCTCCTGGGACGAGGCGACCCGGTCTTCGTCTCCTTCGGATGCTTGGTTCTTCGATGGAGTCGACGGACTTTGCCCCTCTCCTCTGCGTCTTGACTCGTCCCTCTCCGCTCTCGCCGTCTGGCTTCTGACTGCTGTGCAGTGGATGCGCGCGGAGCACGCTGAAATGAAGACCTCGGCGATCTCTTGATGACTGTGCTTGTCCTGCCCGTCTGGCCTTTCCCCGGTTTCTTTGCTTTCGTTGTATTCGGTCGTGAGTATTAACGGGTATCTTATAGGAAGGTTCTAGTTCATCGCATTATTACTTTTTTTAAGAGCTTGGCTGCTAGTTGGAAAAGTTTGAATTCCTATCAGCGTGTATATCCAACAAAGATGGCTAAATATGGATTGATCATTTTGATTGTGACTGGTTTCCGTTGTCTGGTGCATCCTCTCTTGTACATATCAATGATATCTCTCGTTCCCTCCCCCTCCCCTGCTAAGCAGACCTCTTTCTGGCCTGGAATTTACCCGACTTGTGTTATCTTCTTTTTTTGCTTCTAACATCGTGTTGTTCCCATAACACCTGTGGCTATCTTGCCATGCCCTTTTCATTGCAAATTGCTGATAGTAATTTCGGGTCGCTATCTGATTCCATTCGATGGCAGAAGCGTTTTCATGTAGAATAGTTGAAGTTTTGCTATTTATTTGAAGGACATCAGTTGTATCGTAGAAGAAGAAGGTAGTAAGGGAGACACTGGTCAATTGAGCACAAAACATCCACGCATTCATGAACAAAACCAAGGCAGTCACAGCATTGAATTCTATCCCATCTGGGCATCCAGCACTTTCTGGTAGCGGAGCTTACAAGCCGCTTCGATTGTCTTCGCCATCGTAGCTGCCGAGGGTTCGACGTGGAAGACATAGCACATGAAGGACTCTGACGACACTTGCATTATGAAGGCGCAGTGTCTGAAATGAGAGAGATCAGAGAAAGAGAGGGGAGAGAGAACGGATGTAGAAGGTGGAAAGCGGAGTGGAAGTAGATGATTCACTGACTTTATATCCCGGCCGATTCCGAGGAAGGAGAGAAAGCGGACACGACAAGTTGCAATGGGACCGCCATTCACATCCGAAAGGACAAGGGTGGATGGAGCGATGGACACATCACACAGAATCCAACGGTCACGTCCCACCTTTAGAAAAAGAGAGAGAGAGAATTGGAGGGAGAAGAGAGGAATAGAAGAGGGAAGAGAGAACTGTAGGTGGAGGAGAATACTTCATGAGTTATCACTGCTTCTCATGTGTCCGGAAATCTAACAAATGTACCGAAGACAGAAAAATGGGCTTGCCTGGGAAACAAGACGATCCACTGCATCGTTCAGAACATCTATGCCATTCGCACGCGGCACCTGCAGTAAATCGAATGGTTTTACAGAGTCAGTGAGTAAAAGAGAGAGAGAGAGAGAGAGAGAGAGAGAGAGAGAGAGAGAAAGAGAGAGAGAGAGAGAGAGAGAGAGAGAGGAGAGAGAATAGAGGGGAAAATCGAGCGTGCCTGGGTGACGCCGATGAAGTGGCAACGGACGACTTTGCGAGGCTCATCGGGAGGAGGGGAATGGAGAGAGGGGAGGGAGAGCCGAGGCGGGGGAGCCGCCCACTCTCCCCCCGAGGCAGATCTCTCCAGCAGAACACGACGACACTGGTCACGCAGGGCATTAGCAATGGCCTTGGCTGGAGTGTCACAGCGGAAGACGTGGCAAAGGAAGCGACGGGACGAGCGGTCACGAGATACGTACGCAAGGTCTCTGGAAGAAAGAAGAAATGGGAGAGGCGAGGGGAGGAAGGATCAAGGAGGTACCGTCCATTCTCGCGGCCAACACCCCAAACTCGAATGTTGTGGATATTCTCAGAGTGAATGAGAGCCATGGAGTCCGGGTCGAGGAGAGAGAGTTGGCTGCCAGCCAACTCCAAGATCAGTTCCCTGCCATCTCCCCACTTGGCTACCGAGTCTCCGAGGTGGCGGGCAGTAGACAACTCCGCCATCGCTGAATTGACTGCACGAGAAGACGACTCTGCTGTCAGATCCTCCTCCGCCACTTCTGTCCAGCCAAGTGAACGGACTACGAAGCGAAGGGGCTAAACAGAGAGAAAGAGTTGGTGAGGGATGGAGAGAGAGAGAGAGAGAGAGAGAGAGAGAGAGAGAAAGAGTGTAGTGAAGCGAGAGTAGTGGAGGTTGAAGAGAGTGAAGATTGAGTTAGAGTGGTTCGAAGGGGAAGCAGACCTTGTCAGAAGTCGCAGAGGAAGGGTGCAAAAGAGTCTGGAATTCCTCGTCATTCGTGTTCTCCACTCTCCGCTTCGTCGTCGTCTGCTTGAAAGCGTGCTCTTCAATGACGGGCTGCTCAGGAGGAAGCTGAATGATCTGCGGAGGAGGAGCCGGGGCCAACGGAGCTGGCGGACTCTGCAAGGATACCACCCGAACAGTCACCACCTCCTCTCTCTCTCTCTTTGTGCTTACAGTGTTCGGAGTAGGTGCATAGATAGGAGGACCAGCGGGAGATGGAGGTCGTGCAGGATCGCGCTCAAGAGTCATTGTTAATGAAGGAGAAAGTTAGTGAAGGGAAGGAAGAGAGAGCAAGGACAAACTGGAGGGTCGCGTTGAATGGTTCCGCTATCCACGTGCCAGTAGTAAGAGAAGCCAGACGGATCTGCATGGAAGGGATCTTGAGAATGCCATGCGAAAGACTCTACCTTCGTGCTTCTCCCAACCAGCTGGGAGTGGCTTGGGAGGATGGTCGACTGGAGGGGGAGGGCGGGGAAGAGGAGTCGGGCGAGTGTAGGGCGACTCGTGGACAATTACTCCAGAGTCATGCGACTGGGGAGAGAGTACCGCCTCTTGCACCTTCAAGGACTCCTCTTTTTACCTATTATGCATCTCAGTTATATTTCACTTTAATCTGTCAACTTTTTTCTCGAAACATTTTGTTGGCGAACCTCTTCTTCGTCCATGACATATTCAGTTGGGGGTGGTCGTCTTCGTGGAGGAGACTCTTCCCTCCGAGTCTAAACAAAACTAGTGAGAACAAATAAAGAAAGAGAGACAGGGGAGAGAAACACACACAGAGAGAGAGACAAAGTTAGAGAAAGACAGAGAGCAAGCGAGAGAGAGAGAGAGAGAGAGAGATACAGAGAGACAGAGTGAGAATGAGAGAGGAAGAGACAGACAGACAAATAGAGAGTCAGTGAGAGAGAGGTGAGAAAGACAGAGAGGGACAGAGTGAGAGAGAGAGAGAGGGAGAGAGAGAGAAAGCGAGCGAGAGAGAGAGAGAGAGAGAGAGAGCCATACCTGATCGAGTTGCCAGTAGAAAGAGTAGGGGTCGCGATGTTCCGTGACGACCGTGGTGTCTCCGTGCTGACGGACTCTGACTCCTTCTCGAGATGCTGCATCAATGGCAGCGAGGGAATGGCGGAAGTCAGCAGAAGAGTAGTCCACTGCCATCTCAGCCTCTCGCCCTTCTCTTCTCAACTCGCGAACTGCAATCTCCCACTCATTTTTTGCGACACATTCATTTTACTAATGCTTTCAAATCAGTGTGCAATTAGATTATTCGCTGTTAAAGATTACTTTACAGAACTATAAATCCAAGAGGTAATAGGCCACATTTTCATGCATCTTCATAGTAAGAAAACTTATTTGATTAATGCCTTTTAGACCACAGAAACAAACGCGTATGCGGATGGAGAGGACGCCGCTCGCTGCTCTCTCTTTCTCTGCCTCTCTCGCTCTGCCAATCGCTCTTCCACAACTCGCGAGTCTCCTTGTGTATTTCTTCTCGGCTCTCAAACGTTTCTTCAGTCTCTTCAATCTAAAATTTTTCGTATATTATTTCTAAAGACACAACATGTTGTAGAGCACGAAGAAATTATAGTAAAAGAAAAGGAAAACGAACAGGAAAGCAATAGGTCGAGAGAAAGAGAAAGGGAAAAAAGAAGTGAAAGAAAGGTACGAGAAAGAAGGAAAGACGATAAGAAAGAGAAAGAGAAAGAAAGAAAGAGAGAGAGAGACAGAGAGAGAGAGAGAGAGTACGTGAAAGAAGGAGAAAGGGAGCGCCTAACTAGTTAATATACTAAGGGAAAGAGAGAAAGACGGGAAAAGGCGGCAGAGGACACGAAGCTGCGCGGTCGATGCTGGTTGCACACACAAGGAGAGAAGATAGAGAGTCGACGAAGAAAAGAGATAGCGAGTGGAGGAGAGAAGTATAGAATGCAGCGGAGAAAAGACAAGACAGAGAGGGAAAGAGAGAGAGAGAGAGAGAGAGAGAGAGAGAGAGAGAGAGCAGGAAAGCAGCATATAAGCAGAGACAGCGGAGAAAGACAAGCGAATCTCAACAGAAGCTGCGTAGAAAGATACCAGGATAACAGCGACTTCTACTTCTAGTAAAACAAACAGAAGCTCGGTAATCAAATGCGAGTCTAGAGGATGAGGAAACCACAACAAATCTAAATTATTACAACACCATTAAAATCGAGAAAAAATGAGCACACGACATCAACGAGAACTACATTTTGCTTGCGGCTTAAAGGGTGGATTTTAACAGCTCTAGCCTCGTTTAATATCACAAAGTAAAGATAAGCGAAAATAGATATAAGAAATATCAGAACTCATAAATAAGAAAGGGTAACAAACAAAAATAAATCTGAATAAGGAAAAATGTAAACACACATTTGAGATTAGTGTGGAATTTGAGAGCGAAACATAAAGCCCTTAACAAAGAGACGCAGACCAAGATTTGTCATAATAGCGATATAATATATGTATATAATATATATGTATATTATATATATA